>CM053760.1:42939574-42951096 GCA_028658305.1 Pachyuromys duprasi
GGGGGGGGGGGGCTGCTGAGACTGACGCCTCAACCAAGGACCCTGCGCTGAGAAGACCTAGGGCCCTGCTCAGATGTTAGCTTATAGGCAGCTCAGTCTCCACGTGGGTCCTGTAGTAAGGGGAGCAGGGGCAGTCTCTGACATGAACTCTGTTGCCTGCCCTTTGATCCCCCTGGTGGGATGGCCACAGAAAAGAGGATCCAAGCAGCCCTGATGAAACTTGATAGACTAAGGTCAAATAGTAGGGGAGGAGGAATACACTTTTCAGTGCACTAGGTAAGGGGGGTAGGGGGAAGAGAAAGGGAGGGTCAGATTGGGAGGAGATGAGGGAGGGGGCTACAGTTGGGATACAAAGTGAATAAATTGTAAAAAAAATAAAATAAAAATTAATGCTCTCAAAAATGGAAGGAAAAGGTTCCTGATATGTAAATAAAATTGATAGTAAACAAATGGTTACTATTGAAATGGTGTGTGTGTGTGTGTGTGTGTATGAGGTAATGAACTAAAATGTAATAGAAAATACAATACTCATACTTTAAGATAAAACACTAAAAAAAGTATTTTTCTGTTAAATCTTTCATACTCTTCACCCAGTTAAGATGTAAGTCTAAAAACACATGCTTACGTCCACTCTTGACTGAATAGTCATAGTTTGGTGTGAAAGGCAGCAGTAGAGTACAAAACTTGTTTGAGTGCTGAGGTAGAGTCCTCATTGGAGTGACATACTAAGATTATGGTTCTTGCTGGCTGCATGACCGCAAAAGTCATTGGACCTTAGAGCTTTTGAGCCAGGACTTTCTCTACAACTTTGTGGGAGCTGAGGAGTAAAATGTAATTCCATGTGTTTTTATTTCATTTTTTTCTCTACAGGATCCAAAATGAAACTTAACGTAGGATTGACCTTCTTTCTGATGTAAAACAGAAAAGGTATTTAAATATGGACATGATCCAACACCAGATTTTAATCACTGGGCTCCATTGTGATTCTGCAATTATCCTACTGGTAAGACTCAGAGAGTTTCAAAACTCGTTGGAAGTTCCATGTCTAGTGCATAGAGAGGTCAAGTTTAAGACCAGATAGACTGTTCCAGGATCTTTTTTATCCTTCTTCTTCAATACAAGGAACAGATTCAGAGACATGGCGCTGCTACATTTGAAGAAGGATGACAAAGGTGAGCGCATTCCCTGGCTATCCCTCTAGAGTACCCTCCAGATCCTTGCACAGGATCTGGGCCCCAAATGTATTTGTTCACTTTACTGAATTCACACCAACTTTGCCTCCCTTTAAAAGTCACAAAGTTACTCTAAGGAATAACTTTGGGAATAAGACTTCAGGAATAATAATGAAACTGTAGCCTGGCTTCAGATTCCTGGTAAGATAATGTGGCCAATCAATATGAGGTTGCAAGGAAAAGCATGTAGTAGCTTTAGTTGTACACTAGTTTTAGGGCTTAACATGCAGAATTTTAAGATTGAATTTGGAGCTTAAGGTAGCATATGAATGCTCCTGGTTGTCACAGAGTCATGCTTAGTCACTGCTTGAGTCTGGCATTCTATTACCTAATTTAGAGGTATTAGAATATGTTAGGACTTGTGTGCTTCTGGGCACATCTGTGTACACATGTGCAGAATCACATAAACATATGAACACATGAGGTAAGAAGAATGACATTAGGAGGCTATGACACAAAGAAGACAATGACTCATGTTCTGTGAACTCTAGGCTTTGGTGTATGTGTCCCAATAGACACTGCCCAGCCTTTATGCCTATCAACGCAAATTTATCTTGGGACGGAGGTGGGTGATGAGATCTGGAGTCTTTGGAAGATTTCACAGTGACTAAAAAGTGTCAAGACTGACCCAAGCTTTACACTTGGGCAAGCCTTCCTTGTACAGAAAGTGATTAATTTCCAGGAACAACAAGGACAGCAACGGGGAGAAAAAGGCCCAGATATCGCTCCCCATAAAAGCAAGATGAACTCTGAAAGTTTCACAGTAGATGGCAGAGGTTAAAGAAAGCCCAGCCTTTTATAATTGTGTTTTACATCTCCATATAACCCATGCCAGGCTGCAAAAAACAAATATTGGACTTTAAAAAATAATGAATGCATTTCTTTATTAATGCAAGAGCTATGTGTGATGTACAGTATTGTCAAACCCAATAAGCTGAACTTGCATTAAAATTGCATTAACTTTTTTATATTAAATCACATCTTGTATTTCAAAAATGGCTATAGTAAGGTTGAAATAACTTAATTTTCTTCACACTCCAGTCATTAAAGTTTTACTTTCGAGAAAACTGCGTGGTAGCCAACAGCCTAGATATAGAAGGTTTTAAGGGCGGAAAAAAAATTTCCACATGATTAAAACTAACCTTTTTTTTTAAGAAGAGACTTTTGCAAACATATTTTCTTGAGAGTATTTAATAAATAATGTAGTCATATAGCTTCCCATACAAAAATTTATCACCATCTTTGCTCTGTTGGAGTTAATTGGTTTAAACTCATTATTATTTATTTGGTTATTTATATGGTAAAACCATTTTGAATGCAGCCTATTGGAAATCAGTTGAGAGATACTGACCTGTGGCCCAACTGGAAAAGGGGGGTGGGTCTGACTGGCCTGGTGCTGGTCAGGAGTTCCTGGGTCTGGTAGAATTGTATTTCCTCTGGCCCCTAGAATTCAAAAGAGAAAAGTTCCCTTAATGTCAAGTCCACTCTGGGAACAACATATTTCTGTGCTGTCACAGAACACTAAGGAAACAGGTGCTTATGGAAGGGTGGTTCTTCAATAGCTCCAGTTTTCAAATCACTCGCAAATGGGGGGGGGGGGGAAGATGTTATGGTACATCTGGGATGGCCAAAGTCCTCAGGAGGTAGAAAGGAAAAACAGTAGGAAAAGGTATATTGCTTTAGACATCAGTTTGGGAAGCACACTTAGGTTCAGTGTATATCATGTGCACATGTGTTCATGCACGTGTGTGAAACCACTTCTATTATGCACAGGTGAGTAATAGATAAGCTAATTGTCCAAAGCCAAAGTACAATCTCAGGCATGACCATGTCTGTGCATACTGTTCCCTGGTGAGGATTCCTCTCTTTGCTCTGTACCCCTAAGCTATCTTTTCCTGCTGGCTTTGGATGGATGCCCATGAATGCCCTTTGCTAAAACCGCAGCCCTTTTCAGTGTCCTCCTTCACAATGTTCTAGAAGAAATATGAATCGCCCTTAGGCAAGTTTTCAGCGTTCAGAGCAAAAGAGAAATGTCTCACCTCCAATTCACTGAGACCCACTAGCTACTGTGGGCACTGAATACACCACATTCCTGAGCTGAGATCCTGTTGGATTTCCAGCACCCTGGCAATAAACCTCTTAAGCCTTTGGGCATTGTCTGCATGTTTTTGTGCTTTGTTTCAGGAAAAAAATACTGTGGTTAGAATAATGCTGGAAATAATACATACTTGAATAAAAAATAAAGGACACTACCAGCCATTTCTGAAGTGGACCAGTTGGGATTTATTTTTATTTTTTTACTTTTTTGAGGTTTGTAATGGGGCAGTTCAAATCCAGTTCCAAGCTAACCTGAACAAGATCCACTTTCCTGGTGTTTGTCCTATGAATAGCAAGTGGAAGACATTTCAAACTCTGTTTACTAGCATGCTGTGGCCAACCAGTGAAAGAAGATATGGTTCTGTCATGCTTATAAATTTTAAAGAAGGTATTATTGGCTCATTTAAAACAAATTCTTCTATATAGTCTCCAAAGGGACAGACTTATAAATAATGGAAATGTGGAAAAAATACTTCAGCACATTAAGCTACAAATAAAATTGACTGCTACATATTATTCAATTGACTTCTATCTCCACAGCGATGTGTCAATCATAACAGCATTTTATAATAGGATTAAGCAATAAACGGGCGAGGCCATTATGCAGAAATCTGAAAATCTGATTAATTTGTAATATTTTTTTGTGCAGAAAGTCAGGAATGGACATTGCTTGGGGAATACTTACAAGCATTCTATTGAAATTTCTAAATTGATTTGGAGCAAACTAATAAAAACATAGACTTGCTGACATTTTATAAACTGAATTCTGTCAAGATATGTTTGGCATTTTAATGATCACTGTCATTTAATAACAAGGGTAAGATGACCCATCAGCAGATACCACATATGCAAAAGAGCTTTCTCCAACATTTTTCATGTATGGGTTATTTATTATGCTTAAAAATCAGGTCATGTTAAGCTAGACATCATCTTATGTACTATAAATCTCATAGTCTACATTCAGTCCCCAAATAATGCTTTCGGTCAAATACTAAGATTAGGCTAATTTGCAAATGACTAAAACTTCACTGTTTGGAAAAATGTTGTTGCTCCTTTGAGTTTATCAGGCTGGGATTTTTATACCAGACTATAAAATGAAAGTTTTACAACATACAGAAAAATAGAAAAGTCCTTTAAAACACTTAAATATACATCCTGATCAAAATTTTTATAGCAAGAAAGGCTCCTTTCTATCATTTTTTCATGTGTTCAGAATCCATTTTTTATTATATTTTCATCATATCCCATTATAATGTTGAGGACTGGTCACATGCAGTCACTGTACCAACACGAGGGTATGTTTGTGTTCTATAACTCTATACAGATTACATTTGCTTATATTTATTCTTTGGTGCTCTGAGGCCCTAACTGGTACCCAGCAGCATGTTCTGAGAATGGCTTTTCTCAAAAAACATTGTCTGGGGCAATTCCACACAATTTCATGTGTAAAATGAAGTCTTTCACAGGCTCTGGAGGAGATTATGTATGCTTTCCTGCCTGGATCAAAAAGTAATGTTTCTTCTTAATGCGCATCTCCATTTTCCCCAAACACATGTATCACGCTTAACCTTGTAGGACCATAAACTAATCTGTTTGCTTGGAAGGCAGTTCCTGTACAGGGGCCTTGTTGGAGCCAGAGGGGAATCAGCAGTCAGACTGAATAAAAGGCATTGGCTAAAGGTTTTTAGGGATTTGAAGCAACACTTACTGTATGATAACAGAGAATCTGAGGTTAGACATGTCCATGGCACAGACAAGCAAACATAAACATGGGCTGAGCAGGTGTGTCTTGAGCAGGAAGCCTAGAAACACAGTACACTACTGGAGACCAAAGATACCAAGGCAGCATTCTGATGTCAGCTCTGTAGTGAATGGCCTGTGCTTTAAAACTTTTATATTTTCAGTAGTAAATAGTAAATGCAAAAAACAATAATGCATTCTGTAATGTTCTCCTAAAAGCATAATTTGCTTTGATCATATTTACCTTACTTTCCTCCTCTTTCTTCTACCCCATCTTCTTATCCCCTTATAGTATACCTTATACTATTTGCTAGTTGACCCCTTTAACTCTGAGCTCTGTAGACCAGGGCATTTCATTCACAGATGATGACTATTCAGTCAACATGAATAGAGGTCTGGCTTAAGATGCATGTTGACATCCACTTGATTACTTACTACTGCTTAGCATAAACCTTGGGAATGTCTTACAATTATTAGCTCGTTGACAAATTTTATCTCAAAGCCCCTTGACTTCTGCAGCATGAATCTAGAATGTCCCTACAGCCTCTGTGTTAAAAGCCTTGTTGTCATCATGTACTGTGACGAGGGAGTGGCAGAAGCTTTATGTAGGAATGGGCAAGCAGAAGGAAGCTGGACTTTTGCAGGGTTGTCCTTGATGGTGGCATGCTGGTCCCTCTCACACACTCACATTGATTTCTGGCCACCAGAATTTTGGTATCTATGGGGATCTTGTCTATGACAGGTCCCCAAAGAGAGGAGAAAACTGGGCATGGGCCGAGACCTCTGAAATAAGCCAAAAAACAAATCCTCCCTCTCAGGCTCTTTGCTGCAGTAACAGAAAGCTGATGAGGAAGCAGCGTGGTATAAAGATTAAGGGCAAGCTTTCTTAAATTTAAACCCAGCCAGGTTTAAATTTAGATCTGTCACCTCACTAGTAATATGGTCTTGGAATTGTTTTCCAGTTACTTATTCGTCAGCTTTCTCTAATAAAAGTCAGGGATGCTGACAGACTTCTCTTCACAGGTTGGCTGCTGTGAGTGCCCTATAGATCATATACATGTAAATTCACTGGAACCCTGCATGCTGGATATGTAAATGCTACATCTGCTGGTTATTATACTTTAGCAAAGTCTGTGTTTAAAGTACTATTTCCTATCATTTAATTTGTTTATAATACCCACCAAAGTTAACTAATACACATTCCAATCTCTGTGTGTACAGATCTTGGAGATATCTTACACAGAGGCTAATGGCAATTCACTGACCTTAACCTCATTAGGCAGAGAGCTGTTTCCTAGACCCTATAGACACCAAAATCTGAAGATATTCAAATCTCTTATCTAAATCTGCATAACATTTGCATACAACCTATACACATTCTCTCGTTCGTTTTAAATTGCCTCTAGATTACTTATAATGCTGGTGCAATGGGCATGCTAAGTAAATGTTATACTGTATTGTTTAAGCAGTTATGACAAGAAAAAAGTTTATACATGTTTAAGTGAAATTCTTTCCCAAATAGTTGGCATATTTTAAACCTGTAGATGGTGGTGATATGGGGGTCTCACTATAGGCTGTTAGTCCATAGGTTGCTTCTAAATTCTCCCACAGTCCATGGCTTACACTGTTGACCCCCTACCCCTCACCCAGGGTTCCATTCTGTGAATCATTATTGGAGCTTCTTGAAGCCTTTCTCAGCCCACAGGAAGCTAAGGACAAAGAGTGGAAGAGGGCAGGTATGGACATTTCTTAAATTCCACGAGGATCAAAGATGACAGGGAGCAAATAATGGGGCTTCACTGGTCAGAGAGTACTTTTCCTTTCCTCTGGGGACAACACATGACTTGCACCACTGAATGCCACTTGCATGACTGGATACTACTGGCATCACCACATAGCACTGGCTTTGTGTGTAGGCATTAGTCTTCAGCAACATGACCCCTCCTGCCTTCCCACTTTCCTCATCCTGGATGTTCTCTTACCATAATCAGATTGGAATTTCCAACTTGGAAAGGGGAAGAATCATGAGTCTCAGATACATATTCTGCAATTGCAGTCTATCTGCAGGTAATTGACGGAGTGTAAACCAAGTGTGAAAGGGTCATAGTCTGGAATTTTAGATTAAGGAACTTTGTCAGAGACACTCATTCTTTCAACAACACCTTTTCTACCAGATGTGAGATCTGAGACTCACAGTGCCATTTGCCCAAGTGAGAGAGGAGAGAGAGACACACACAAAGAGAGGGAGAGAGAGAGAGACAGAGAGAGGAGTGGGGAGTGGAGAGACTAGGCCCAGTCCTGCTTTCTTTGGTGATCCTCTCACACTCTGCCCTCTAGGTCCAGCCAAGCTAGCAAGCACTCCTGGGTGTCACTGATGATTCTAACTGGATTCCCACAGTAAGGTTGTTGTTGTGTGTATATATATAATATATATATTAATATGTATACATAATATAGTGTATATAGAGTGACAGTATTTATATCTATAAATATATATATAATATAGTGCATATATATAGTGACAGTTTTATATCTATATAGTGGTAGTGTTTGGTTAACACCGTCTAGCCAGCCTTAGCATCACAAACTTATTCCAACATAACAGGTGTTCAATCTCGATTTGAATCTGCCTCCCTTTGTGGGGTAGACTGTTCCACATAAATTAAGATTGAAATATAATAGCTTTCATCCTCTGGGCGGGGACTCCTTCCTGGAGCCTCACCATACCATTTTGTAAAGGGGGCTTCCCAGAGGCTGCAGGCTCAGAGCAGAAGGACTGCAGATCAGACTGCTTGCCCTTGTGTGCTTCCCCTGTGTCTGCTGTCCTTCCAACAGATGGCACAGAAAGTTTCCTTGTTAACGACCAATGCATTTTTAATAAATCGATTCCTTTAGAAGTCTGAATGTGGGATTTTTCTCCTCCATGCATTAGCGCAAGCACAATCACGTGAAGGTCACGAGGACCTGCTAGCACCTTCTGGTATTTCATACGGTCCTTACCTGCTGTCTGCAGTTTTCACCAGTGGCGAGGGATGTGTAGGTTACTTAATAGGAGTCAGGCAGTTGAGCGCATTACTGTTTCATGTTGAGCAGGTGAACCCCAGCTAAGCAGGGCAAAGGCCCCTCTAAATTAAACTTCCCTTTCTTTCAATTCCTTTAAGAGTACTCACTGTCAGAAAAGGTGTGGCAGTATTAGGCATGGCTAAAAAAAACCCTTTGCAACACCACAGCCACCGGTAGCCACTGTTATTGTTGGCCAGGGTCTCACACACATGCTTAGGTACAGTCCTCTACAGTCTGTTGGTGGAATTTGAGAAGCTAAAGTAGTAAGACTAACTCTATAAAGGGCACCTTAAATCCCACATTCATTAATCCACACGGATTTGTGTGCTTTCGCAAATTATCTTGTCAGGTACCTATAATGTCTCCCACTAAAGCTGAGAGAATAGAGACTATCTGATAATGTTAGTGTGAAAAAAATGTGTATCTTTTTTGTTGGCGGTGACTCCTGTGGCTTCTGGAAAGAGAATCTCAGCTCTCCTTGAGTGAAGGGTCTAGGTTCACAGTGGTGCTGAGTGATGACATTTATTTTAAGGTTGCATGTACATGTGAAAATCAAGGGGAGATTTGGGATATTTAGCTAAAGCACGAACTACTCCCTCTATATCCCTTATTTGGACTCGGTGACCTGATCAGATTTTGTAATATTAACCAAAATTATTCAGTGGTTCACTCACTTTTATGTGTAGATTTAGTTTATGTACTCTACAGGGATTTTTAAAGTTTTTTTTTTCATCAGAATTCATCAAATCCCCCTTACATCTTTCGCCAACATTTTTTTTATCATTTGTTTTCACGTCCATGTAATAAAAGTAGAGACCAATTCCTTTGATATGCAGACCAATCAACGTTTCTGTGTCTGTAAATGCTTGTTGAAGAGAGATAAAAAGAGAGCCATCAAACATTAACATAATTCCACGACACGCTATTAGCTGATAAAGAGCTTTGGGGTAGGCAAAGCCCTGTGAGTGTCAGACCTCCCAGGGGAAGACTGTCATCTCCTGATGTCCTGCAGGCCAACTCTAGGCTGCAGCACGCACCACACATGTGTGTGAACATCTATGTACACACTGGGATTTGAAACTCCAGGGTGAGCTGACATTCTTAAAAGGATGGAACCATTTAATCGCAGTCTTTCAGCCGCATGAAAACGGTATAATTCTTAAAAGGTCTTTTAAAGCAGGAAAGCCTTGCTCATACAGCACATCCCTCCAAGGAGATGACAAGGCCAGGGCCACCCTCAACGCGCAGGCACCGCACGGAGCGTTTCCTCTCGACTGGTGGTGCTCTGGTGGTATATGGATGAGGCAGGGTCTGCGCGCCCAGTAGCTTTATGTCGTCGGTGGAGACCTGCCTCATGATTTGTCATGTCCAGCTCTATGCAGGTGTCAACAGCACAGGCTGTGGTGCTCAGTGCAAATAAAAATACAGGTCCGTGGCCTGAGGCTGGGTAGTCCGTTCCCTTTTTCCCTGAGCTACCACCTCAAAACCTAGCACAGAGGGTTATCGTCAAACCTGGCAACCTCCTCCTGGTGCGCATTAGCTTTCTGGATCTGTGGTAGGTGGGGTTACTCTGATGGGAAAGGGTCAACTCTGCCTTTTGAGGCCATTTCCTTTAAGGAGAGCAGAAGGAAGAATGAAGAAGCCACCACAGCAGGGGGACTGTAATGGAAGTTTTGGTTCCTTTAAACATCAATTAGATTATGTTAATATGTTTCTGTGTTTATTTTAAGTGCAGGATTTTAGTTTGGGCTTTAGTTCGTCTATGCCTCCCGTGGGGCATAGTCTCTGCCCGCAGTAATGGCTTGACTTATACAGCACAGGGAGAGGCGTGGTCCAGGATTTGGAGGAAGACTGCCCAAAAAGAGAAGGTGTGGCAGTTTGGAGAGAGCAGATGGTGTGGCAGCTTGGAGGAGACAGTCAGAGAGAAACGTTTTAACACAGTGGCTTGGAGGAGACAGCTTGTTGTGTTTGCTGTTGACAGAGATTAGTATATCCTCCCCCCCACTACCAAAAAAAAAAAAAAACAACTCATTGGCCCTAAACAGATGGGAGAAGTAAAGGGGTCTGTGTCGCCCTTCTCCACTAACCTTCTCTTTCTTACCTAGGATTAAAGGTTGGTGGAAGGGAGGTAGAGACTTAAATGCCCCAAATAAAATGGAGTATAGAAATGAGCACAACAGGGCACAGAGGTCAGGAGGTCATAGGCTCTCCCTGCTCTCCACACTCACTCTGCTGTTTAAGTGGAGTTTACTAATAAAACACAAATCCAAAGGTAAACTCTCAGGACCTTAGAAAAGATGGAGCCTAAGAGAACACCACCCAAACTGCAAGATTGCCAGGGTCAGCCACCCTCTAAGCCTCCACTCAGTCAGTTTCTAAAGAATTTGGAGTTTCTTGTCTTTCTTCAAAAGACTTTCTCACAAAGCATCTTCAGGTTTTTTTTTTTTAATGCTCCATGTTTTTATTTCACAAAGAAAACATTAACGTCCTGTTATTTGACCTCCCAGTTACTTGTAACAAGAGATGCATTGGATCAAGGCATATATTAGATCTAAGAATTGAGTGCAGGGGTTTATAGCATGTAGTTTTCCATTCAGTAAAAAAGTCCCTGATGTTCAGCAATGTTAAAGAAAAGAGGTTTATCTAGCTCATGGTTTCGGGGTTGAAGTCTTAAGTTGGCCAGCCCATCAATTGAATATCAGGTGAGGGTTCCCTGGATACTTCATGGCATGGTGGATTCATCATGGTGGGGGCAATTGCAAGAGGCCTGAGGGATTCAGGGCCACACCTGCTCTTGCTATAATAATTCCTTGGATGTAACCGGGGCTTTGGGAGAACTATACCAAATCCCTAAGTGGGGCTCCCCAATGTCCACCAGCCCCACCTCCTTAAAGTTCCCCACTAGCTCAACACCTCCACCCCAGGGCTGAGCCTTGCCAAATAATCTCCTGACTTTATCCACAGGGAAGCAGGCGGCTCTGCTGCAAATGTTCTCTCGAGTCAAATATGAGTTTGCTTCCAAGGTAGGTCCTTTCTCCCTCTTTTCTTTTCTTTTTTTTTTTTGAAATATAACAGAATATTTTTAATCCTCATGTGAAAATATCTTAAGGAAAAAAGTTAACAATTGTGAACATATCAAATTTATAACTTCTATATAATAAAATATATTTGAATTAAATATCAACCCCTACAGAAATTCACACATAAAGATATGAAGAGGAAAACTGAACTTACATAATCCACATGGGTAATAGCATCTCTATAAGAAAGGAGAAAAGTCCTGAGTGTTTTAACAAGCTGAGATGCAGAAGACAAAAATCCACACACAAACATATTCTTTAGTCTTGATACTAAATAGACATAGTGTACCATGAAACAATGAAGAAGGCT
>CM053760.1:42951596-42970276 GCA_028658305.1 Pachyuromys duprasi
AAATGGTGGGACCTGGAAACTATCATCCTGAGTGAGGTATCCCAAAAGCAGAAAGAAACATATGGTATATACTCACTTATATAGACCTATAGGATAGGAAGGTCAAGCTGAAATCTACACACCTAGAGAGGATATACAGGAAGGAGGACCCAGTTGGTATGATCAATGCTTGTTTGGATGAACAAGTGGGATGGACATTGAGTGGAGGAGAAAACAAACAACAGGACAGGAGCATGCCAAGGAGGACCTCTGGGGGGGTCAACGTAGCGATGTATCAGAGCAGATATTAAGACTCGCGATCAAGACTTTGGCATCTTCAGGTTTTAAAAATTGCACCCCAACTTAGACTTGCTTCCCGGTAGCCACTTCTTAACTGTGTTCAAATCTGAAGAACGCTCCTGTCCACAGAAGAAACTTAAGCATGTTTTTATCTCCATAAGTAATCAAACCTACAAATCATCATCACGTGTCTTAAAGGCTGTTATCACAGCTTATGTTTGGTTGACTATTAAGCTAAATTATTATTTTGTTTTCTATTGGCTAACATTATAGATGTCAATAATGAACTGACTGGGTGCAACTCTTTCCAAAGAAAATATATGACAAATGATACATAACCTTTCTTTCTAAGAGTCAGAGATAAGATAGGTTTTTATGTTTTTTTATTTTTGTGTCTCTTGTTTTGTTGTTGTTATTGTTGTTTTAATCCGTGTAGATCAAGCTGTTCTTGAATTCTTAATCTTCCTGTTTCAGCCTGCCAAGCACTGGGTCACCGGGTGCACTACCAAGCTTGGCTTTTCCATAGAGTTGCCTTTCTATTCTGTTAGACTTTTACATACAAAGACAATCAAACCATCACCAATCTTGACATCAAGGGACATAATTAAATCATTCAAGGCAATGTGGTTGGTTTAGCTTTACATTTTATTCAAGATACTCTCTTATAGAACAATGGACAAAAAGCACTAAGGGCCAGTTTAATTGTGCTTAGAAGACAGAGTAATAAATAACCACTGATGTGGAGGGGCTGTGGATGGAGGGGGGATCAGGAGGGGGGTAAGAGCTCTTTCCTACCTAGCATGTACACAGTAGTACTGTGGTATTGAAGTGGGAGGGTGAGAGACTGTCACAGTGGTTCCTACCTCTCTCAGGAACATTCTGCTTTATTCTAACATTATGGCCTTTTTGTCTTACAGGCCTATCCCAATGACATTCTCACTATGAGAGTTCTAATCAATGTTCAGTTTGTTGGATCTTAACCTAGTCTCACATGGATACCTGGAAACTGAATCCTGGAAAGGACACAAGGTCAAATAGACTAGTTATGATGATGATGGCAAGTCTAATCTGGTGCAGCCAGATGTTATCATGATGTTCCACTTTTCCTGTCTTCTCTAAGACTCTCAGACACTGTATAAGTTCTGATATCTGCATATCTATTCAGTGGCAAGGAAGCACAGATAGGACAAGCAGAATATGAGCTAAGCATGACATATGACAGAATACATCATTATTTTATTTGAAAATGTTGGCCTCTGGGTATGATCACTTCTGATACTAGACATAACACAAGACTTTGGAGACCTCCAACAAAGAAATGGTTTGCAGTCCAATGTCTGCATTTGTGACTTCTATGCCCAGGCAGTCCAGCAGTCACAGACTAGTCACTTTTTAGGATTTCACAGGGCAGTCAAAAGAAAGAATATCAATAATTGAGTGACACTCTTATTTCCTATTTCCACCCTCATATTTGGCTGCATATCTAAGGAATAAGCATTAATCATCTTTTCAAGGGCTTTGTGGTGGTCAAGTGTCAGTTGAAACTTGTGAGGAAAATTGCACGCCAACTTAGACTAGCTTCCCAGGCCTCGGACCCCTCACTAGTCAGATCCACGCTTGGCAAAATCCTCAGTTTTTAAAAACATCATACAGAAAAGAAAGCGCTAGTTTTGAGTTTATAATCCCAGCCTTCACTTCATACTTCATTCCTCCTGATTCTACCAACATCTCTCCCTCTTCTCCTAGCTTTTTAAACAAATTGAGTGGTGTGTAAAGCATAAACGGACTTAAGGCTCATAACACAGCTCAGACACTTTTTGAAAGACTTTCAAATTTTATCCCACAGAAGTTGGAGGGGTGAGAGGAATATTCAAGAGGAGGATTCTGAAGGATTGTCTCAATCATAGCTGCTCTGGTCCTGAGCCCAGCACAACCCATCAGAAGACACCCAGCCAAGAGGTTTCCATCAGAACAAGCTGCCCCATATTCTTAAAGAGAAGCATATTGGGCCCTCACGAATCACAACAGAACTGATGCCAAACCTAGCCCAATATCATAGCTCTGGGATTTATAACAAATTTTCTGACCACTTTCTCCTCTGTACCGATATCTTTATCTTTCTATTTGTGAGGATTCGTGAAGAGTCTGCTTATCCATTTCAGTTATTTTCTCTCAGAATGCCACATTCCCTACAAAAGTAACCAGAGTGCCACTTTAAAAAAAAAGAGACTAAAAATTTAAAAACCCTTAAAGAGGAAATAAAATTGCTTTTCTGCTCAGATGCTCCTGAAGGGTAGCATTTACAGCCAGTCTTGCATGTGGCAAAGGACTGGCGAAAGTGGGATCATTTAGGACTCAGCAAAGAACAAAAAGAAACACCCCAGAGGAATCACATTGCATGAAATTGTAGCATCACACCTAGTTAGCAACCCCTTACCGTAATGGAGCCTCACTAACAGCACAACAGAACACAGCTGGGGGAGAAGAGTGCTGCTCAACACACTAGGAGTGAATCACCAAGACCTCTAGAGATGGGGTAAGGAAAAATTCCGTTCCCAATAATACTAAGCATTTCTTGATTCTGAAAACGCCAGTCCATGCCCTATCAGTAAACTGTTCTTGGATTTTTTTTTTACTCAAGCATTGGTTATTTAGAAAGAAAGAAAGAAAGGAAAGAAAAAAATCATCCAAAGAACTAGTCCAATTCAGGAATCTCCTAACCATTTTTCTCTCCCTTAGTCTATTTATCTCTTAGCATAATGGTAATTGAAAAAGCAGTGATTGCTAAAAGATGCTATTAACTGGAGTGCATTCATAGTTTGTGTCACTAATAGCGTGGGGTCATATTCTTTATCCTTTTAGCAAAGCATCGTTTCATTGTCCTCTTCTTCTGTAGCTTTTGTTCTACTTAAATGAAACAAAGGCCGTTCAGAACTTGTTCAGTTTATTTTCATCACTATATTTTCTCTATTACAAGAAAATATCTTTTGTGCAGCAATCTCCAAGTACTATGTTACCGTGTTAGGGGTGCTTATGGTCACTGTTTATGTTATATAAGGGCACCAAAAAAAAACCCATTAATTCAACTTTTAACTTGTACAGTCCAAGTCAAATATTTTAAAAATCCATTTACTTAGTTTACATTTGTGTTTACAACTTTAGTGCTGGAATTAGAACAAGAAATATAGCTAAATCCTAAATGCAAGGGGAAATAATAGAAATATACACCGATTAAACTATATATGATACTTAATCGAGATGCTATTAATGTCAAATTAATGAATACTCTATGTTGGAATAAGAAAAGCTGCTGTGAAACCCTGGCATAATACAACTGACTCTTAGACATACAACACGTCACCCTCAACTGTTTTCCCTTTAAGTTGTCACATTAAGACGAGTGTAAGGAAGAATATTTTAGTTTTCATTACTTCATAGCTTTCACATATCAATAAATTATGACACAGAGAATAGGTGATAGAATAAACTGGGAATTTACGTGGGATCTGGGTGGAGATGGGAACTGAATAGATAGTTCTTATAGAAGAAATGAGTTGACATAAGGGGTCAGGGAAAGAAAGGATGACTGAGAGTCTGGTGTAAGCCTGAAAATTCCACATTGGGTATGTCATTCACTCTTTATACCAACACTGGACAATGAGAATTAAAGCCCAGAAACTTTAAATAACTCAAATCCACAACTTCTGCTCACTGTCATTGTTTTAAGTTTTGTTTTGTTTTGTGCAAAAAGAGGGAGAAAAGAGGAAAAGCTGTGATTCAAGGTAGAATCAGGTCAAGCTGCTAGGTACAATCAGCCCAAAATGATCAAGACATCAATCTAAAGCATGTCCAAACCTGTGCGCACGCGTAGTGAGGCTTGTTTGCATGCAGTTACAATCACTGAGCTATGCAGTGCTTGTGTCTAGAGATCCTGAAAGAAAGGAGAACTATCATCATGAAGGCTCACCTTCTCCAGAGAAACTAGAAGTGGGGAACATTCTGCTTGAATATTATAATAATTCTTTAGAAGACTAAACAAAGCAGGAACTCTTAATGGTGAGATAATAGCATCCCTTCAAGTCCTTTTGCTGGAGCATACAGCCATTCTGTGATTCGCACACTGCTCTTGCTCTTGTGATTACCGAGTGTTCCAGCTTCACCCTGACTCACCATAATCAACATGGCCATGGCTACATGAAATTCCATGATGTCATTCCAGATGGGTAAGATGGCATTAGTGACTGCTGTGAGCCTGAGTCTACAGCCTGGTTGTCAAGGGCCATCTTCTCTTTCACAACTGAAAAAGACGAGTTGCATTTTGAGGGCCCCAAAATGAGAAGGGATGATGAACCTTTCTATGCACATTTTGGCCAGCAAAGACATTGGTGGCAAGAAGCATGGCCTGCAGGGCAGCCTTTCCATCGGGAGGAGAGTGGAACTGTGTGGGTTTAAATGACATCCCAGCCACCAGGCCATGCTGTTGTAACAGCCTCTTCAGGTGGCAAGGCCAGACTTTCCAGATAGTTTCTAAATAAAGGCAGTATGGGTTAGCCCAGTACACTGAGACTTCAGAAAATCAGATTCTGCAAGATTCAGGAAAACCATCCACATGACCTGTAACCAGAGGCTCCAAATAGACAACAGGTGTCCTTACAACCCAGTTTAAAGCTGACGTGATAACCCTGTGACCCTAGTATTCAGGATGCTAATAAGGAGGCCAATGAGATTTTGCTTAGCTTGGGCTACACAGAAAGACACTGCTCAGAATACTGCGCGCGCACACACAATATTTTGTCTCAGGGAGCACAAATATCCAAAATGGAGCTCAACATGAACTATAAAACTATTTCTACAAATAAAAGCCAAAATTCTCCAGAACTCATGAAACAGGTTCCCATCTGCCTACAGGAGTCATTTCCCTTACCTTTGACAAAGGAATCTATGGATGCCTGTGATGTCTGTCAGCACACCCGCTAGCCTCATGGCTCTTTCCTGCTCCCAGCTAATTTTACATTCCACATGGTATTTCTACCCCAACTCTATGTTGCTACTCTCTTGCTCTCTCACTATGCTTTATTCTCTGTCTCTTGCTATCTCCACTATTCTCCCCTGCAATGCCCTCACATTTATCTTACAGATAGCCCTGGCCATGTCCACTCTGTTTCACTTTTTCTCTGCTCTGGACTCTTCCAGATGCCTCTAGATAGTTTCTCTTTCTTATTGCTAATAAAAACCTTCCCCCTAATATCATGTCAGCAGTTTCTTTACTGCAAGCACTCACATACACATAATAATAATAATAATAATAAATGTTAAAAGGGTCCTGTGAGAAGAGAGTCAACTCCTTCAAGTTGTCCTCTGACTGCTTACATGAGCACCATGGCATGTGCCTACCCTCCACCCCAAATAAATAAACTAACAACATAGGCTAGAGTTTGGACTGGTTTATGTTTTTACCTTTGTTTCACATTGTAACTGGACGGGCAGAAATGAAGGTATTCTAAAGAAACACTTGTATCTGCAGATCCCAAAGAAATGTTGTAGAAGGGTAAGTCAGAGGGGAAACTTGTCTCCCACAAAGAGACTTCACACAGTTGTAACAAAGTTTCAGACCACCCTACAGGATGAGCCTGGCGCAGACAATAATAGGTCAATGGTGGGTGGAGCCATGCTTTGACTCGGACTGCTTTAGATGGGCACAATCTTTTTCCTCTGTTTTCTATACTTCAGTCTGACCCAAGACCCCAAAGATGAAGTTAAGGCGTTCACTGGATTTCTCGGCCCCTCTTCCCAATGTTTCCATACTTAATAAATCCCTTTTTCTGCTTTCTATATTTTATTGGCTTATTGGGAACGAATGGCCAAACCTGACTTGGGGTGCAGAATGTGAGACCCAAGTTCAAAAACAAAGTGAGTTGCCTGTGGAACGTTATGTTAATTAACCTGATGTTAAGTTTCTTCAGCTGTAAAATGGGGCAATGATAGCATCGACAGTGTAGTTGTGAGATTTAAATAGACTGGCAAAAGCTTACCACTGTACCTGGCACTAATGTGGCAAATGCTCTCGAAGTGTTGTTGGAGTGTTGGTCTAACAACTTGACAAACTCTGTCTCCTCATAGAAGATTTTGGTAAGGAGGGACATACTGTGGCCACATAGGATTGTCTCTAATGAGGGGTCCTTACCTCTAAAGTTAAGAGGAACTTGCAAAGTCACACAAGTAGCCAGCCAATATCCAGGAGCAAAGGTGGACTTGTGGGAAGAAATGCAAGAAGCCTGGACAAGGAAGAGATCTCTGATGTTCAGCCCAGCATTTGAAGTTCTTGGAGCTTCTGTTTAGTTTTTTTCACCAGTGGATTTCTTACACAGCTTTGCTGAAGAGTCCCTGTTCTTATTTAATTTATTGTATGTCTTCAGCTGCTCATCCGGGCACACTCTGTTAGCAAGCGTCTAAATTATCTCTGTCCTGGCCCCTGCTCCCTCTCTGGGTAGCTGCTCTGGATTCTCTCACCCCAATCTTACCCCATAGCTTGCCTCAGAGGCCTTCATGGGTACCCACAGGCATCACAGTTATGTCTTTGCTCTGTCCTGTTTCTCGCCCATCAGCATGCTGAGGACAAGATGGCCTGTCAACACTGCCACAGAGTGAGGCGCCCCTGAAGCCTCACCTTCAGCCCCTATCTCCAGAGATAAAAGCCATAGGTTTGGGAGGAGCAGGCAGGCAAAGAGGCAACTTGTTTGAGACTGCTGTGGTAACAAAAGCCAGCCCAGGAAAGGTCCACAAGAGCACTAACGCCTCAGGAGGAGGAGTGTTCTGAAGTGAGATTGCCCTTCTCAGTGATTTACCAGGTGTGTGATCTCAAGCAAGTGGCTTGATCTTTTCAGCTCAGTTTTGTCATCTGTGAAAGCGAAATAAAAACAATCCCTGCCTTCTAAGGTTAGGATTAAACCCACTAATCCATATGAATAAGTCACATGATCACAGATTCTGGCACGGAGGAAACATTCAGTAAAATGTGAGCTTTCTTTAAGCTGATCTGTGGAGGAAGATAGTGACCACTTTGCCCAGAACATAGGAGGGGTTCCAGGCACCCTGACGCTAGAACAGAGTAGGACCAGAAAACGTACTGTTTGATCTGACTTAGGCTCAAGAGCCTCAAGCCTTATTAAGACCTGGGAGTAGATAGAGCCAGAGCCTTCAGCTGAGTCCTATGAAGACAGCACGGATGGAGCCTACCCAGCAGCACCCCCTCCCACGGCATCTCAGGGGGTCTCTGTGGACTGGAGAAAACTGTAGGGCTGAAGGTTTCAACACAGGGCAGACAGACCAGCTCCTATGCGAACAAGGAGGCCTGTTTTAATGTGGAAGGGAGCATTTTCAAGAAAAATGAGCAGCAGTGATGACTTTAGCCAAAAAAAAAAAAAAACTGTTCATCTCACCCAAAAGAATCTGTATCTGGGCTGAGGGAGAGCTGCAGCAGGTCCACAGAACTCAGTCTGTGTCCAACATACGCACAGATGGATGTGCTGGTGGATTCCACACAGGGACCACGTTCATAAACAAGGGCCGTGCAAAGGAGCCCTCGGTACCTAAGCAGCAGGTGATTTTCTGAGCCCAGCCTGGGTTTTGTTTCTAGTTTCTTGCCAGTGTCAATTACACACATGTACTTGCCCGGCCCTGCAGGGGGATATTCCTGCAGCTTCTGAGTCCCAAACCAACTATAAACTTCCTCATCTGAAGAGTCTTCATTCATTCGCTCACCCATTCAACGTATTTTTTCATTTCTCACTAGGCTCACCCATTCAACGTATTTTTTCATTTCTCACTAGGTGAAGGGTGTTGTTCAAGATATTAGTAACACACAGGCACTTCTCATATCACACCTCTCAACTACGTGATGAATTCATCCACTCTTAGGAGAGACTTTCTGAAAGAATACCAGCTATGGTTGCTGAGCTGCAAGGAATGCACAGCCTATCAAGGGCATTACACGTTGAACTAGCAGTCAAGCAAAGAAGATTGATCCCAAATAATCTCCAGGGAACCCACAAAACAGGGCAGGACCAAGATGGCCCTCTCCATTTCTGCAAACCTTGTCCCTGCTACTCTAAATAGGGATGATCTTTAATAGGGGTTGATAAGTTTTTTATTTAACCCCTCACCCCTTCTTGGAACTTATCTTTTAAAGCAATTGACTTTATCGATTCATCCTATGAAAAGACAGTTTGGGGCGCTACTTGAACCTACTCTTAAAACTTTGGTTTAAACAAACAAAGGTGCCCGGAAATGGGTCAGTTGCTAAAATGCTTGCAGTCAAGTGGGAGGACCTGAATTTCATCCCTGACACACATGTGAAAAAAACCAGGTGTGGTGGTACATGCCTGTAACCTCAGTGCTGGAGATGTGCATCAAAGTGAACAGCTGAAGCTACAGGCCTCCCAGCCTTGGGTAATTGTCACGGTCCAGGACCTAGTGAGAATCCTTGTCTCAAAAAACAAGGTGGGGTTTGTTGAGAAACAACACCAAAGGCTGTGATCTGGCTGGTACTCACACACACACCTGCATGTATGCTTATGCACACATGATCTTGCTACATACAGGAACCCTTTCTCACACACACAAATCTGAAATGCAGTCCTATAGAGATGGACAATCAAAGCGGTACTGAGAGACCAGGAGCCTTTGCGCCTTCTGCTACTGACTTCTTGCTGGCTCTCATGCTATGGCAGGAGAGAGAGTAGTTTGGCAGCTCCCACCTGGGTGTGATTAGGCTGGGATTTTTTTTTGCGGGGCCACCCCCCTCCATACTGTTGAGCTTCCTAATGACTCCGCACTGAGCTGCCCCAAGAGCCATCACTTCCTTAGGTAACAATGGATAAACATCAGCTTGAGAAATTCCAAGTCTGTATTATTTATGAAGCTGCAATTCTCCTGTAAATAACCCAGTTGTTAAAATGATATGTATCTATGTAATTGAGTCTTCTGTATACAAATAAATAAGACTTTATTGCAATGTCAGAAGTTAACAGACCAGTCAATAAAATCAATAGCTCACTTTTTCTTGCTTATATATCTAACTTTCCTCCACCTTTCCTGTGTCCTCTGTTTGTTCTGGTTACATATTACTGCTCAAAAGAAAATACAGCTCTTGTAGTAGTGTTTATTAAGTGCTAGGGGAGAGGAGGTAGAGACAAAGGGGAAAACAAAGCCGCTGAAGTTTCCATTTGTCTGGCGATTCCACTTTAAGAAAATAAAGAGGAGGGAGAAATGCCTTGGTTAAAGCTCAGCCCCTGAGTTTCATGATATCCCGTCAAAGACACGGAACTGGAAGACAGCCTTGCCTTTACTGAGTGTCTGAGGTCATGCTGTACCATCACCTCTGTGCTAACACAGCAGGCTTACTGGCGCAGAGCGGCCTATGGCTGTGGCTGGGATGTCCTCAGCATCTCTCTTGCAGTCCTTCGGGCTGAAGAGTTGCCTCATCTGGGAAGTTCTGCTCTGCACAAGCTGGCATATACTGTCTCTGAAGTAGGTTGGCAACAGTGAGATTTGCTAGGCATTTTTTTAAAGCAATCTACTTAATTGATGTAGTCCTCGTTGAGCTTACTATAAAAGCCTGAAAGAGCTTTTTATAAATGTTTTTTTTTCCCATTTACTAAAAGATCCAATTAAACAAATTGGAATCATTCCAAATGTTTTTGCACCTGAACGGGAAAGCTAACCAAAACAGAGAAAATGAAAAATTAAGAAATTAGATCACTCTAATCTTCATGATGTTTCCATTTCTGTGCTAGTGATGTATTAGTGTATTTGCATAGAACAGCTTGTCCTTTCACATGGACTACATATGTTGATTTAGTCCTCTGCATCATCAATGAAACAAGAAAGAATATTCCCAAGAAAATACCTCCAGCATTTGCAATACTTGAAGTGGAAGTTAGGTGTTACCCTGGGCAGATATGGTCTTTAATCAGGTGGCTGTGATGATGTACTTCATGTAGTTTTATGGTTTGTCAGAACATGGTAATATTTGTTCTTTGACTTGGAGCATGACATCATAATTCAGATTTGAATGGCAATTCTGTATTATAATAAATAATTACAAAAGTGTTACAACTGTGAGGCATGTATAGTAATGTAAACTGAAAATTCACCCTTTGGCCAGGTGAAAGCTACAGCAGAAGGAGGTCAGTTAAGAAGCCATGGCACCATGAAACCTGCAAAACTGTAGGAAGTTTTGTTTTGGGGGACATATTGACTTATGCTAATCTAATGATTTTTATTTCTTTGGCTGGAATAAAAGAGTCAGATTTAGACATAATCAGCATGAACTATCTAAGAGAGTCTCAAGGAGGTGTTGATGCTGCCAGATTCTCAAGGAAGAAGGAATAAATGGATACGCAGACTCAAGGATGTTCAATAAACAGGTTGCATTTATAATCATAGAAAGAATGCAACTGGAGAGATAGCCTGGTACTGCTCTCTGTGAGCAATGGCCGCTCTCACAGAGGGCCTAGGATCAGTTCCCAGGATCCACTTGTTGGTTCACAACCATCTATAATCCCATTTCCATAAGATCTAGTGCCCTCTACTGGTCTTCACAGGCACCAAGCATGTACATGGTGCACGTGCATAGATGCAAGCAAATGTCCATGCACATCAAATCAAATCAAATAAATCTTTGAAAACACTAGAGAGTGGGTAAATCTTGGGAACAGTTATTGGGGCAATGACTTAAGGATGCAATTCTGGAAAGCAGTTTTGGAAAACAGACACTATTTATAGTTGACTCACAAAGGAGCAACTGATAAAGTTAGATAAGAACATGGAATTGACAATCATCTGGTGGCCTTGGAAGGTGAGGTCTCATTGGTTGTTTCAGTAGCTTTAAGGCTCAAGTAAAGGGACCAGAGAAATATACCCATTAGCTGTGTTGATTTGCTAACATACATTAGGTACTGATATTATTATTTGGCTGGATACATTTTTGCATGTGCGCTGTGGTCCCTAAAGTCTATTTCATATCTGATGTTTTTAGAGATTAGCTTGTGTCTGTACAAGACTTGATCCCAGAATTATTCAGAAATCTCAGACCTCAGACTTTTGCTATTCTTTTGAGTTTTTCTGCTTGGGTTAAGGCTGGTCATAGAAGGAAACCAATGCAAGTGCACAAGGCTTCTAGCTTAGAAGACTCTAGCATGAATAGTTTCATTAGAAAAAGGGACATTGTATAATTTATTGAGTGTGTTTAATCAGAAAAGATAGTTTAGATGTGTGGTAGCATGTGAGAGGCTACTAGTTGGATGTAAAATATATTTCGTGAGCACAACCTGCTATCAGGTAAAAACAGAATACAGAGCTATAGTAGAATGAAGTAAAATCATACAGGAAATAAAAAAGTAGTTTGTAGCATATTAAGGGTAAATATTTCATGCAGTTTTAGCTTTGTTATGTTAGTGGCTGCGATAATCTCTGATGTGTAACATGCTATAATGTAAGTCAGAAAGTTTGAAATCTGGATTATAAAGCAAGAAATGGTCAGTGTGGAGTAAACCTTGATGTTTTCAGGAGTTATAATCTGAGTAAAAGGAGACAATTAAAAAAGAAAAGTTAAAAACATTAGTTAAGGAAACTGCTACTCCTATTGAAGTGGGGTTCTCAAAGTCAGGGGCTCAGTTCATACAGAGAGAGCTATTTTTGAAGAAGAGGAAGGAAAATATCATTCATGGTGATCAGAAGAAAAGAGAATGAAGGAATTTGGAAAAAGCTGATAGAGAAGAAACCTAATGACTCAATTTTCTAAAGGAAGAAGATACTAGCTCATCTGCTGTGAGAGACATAAAAATGACCTGAATTTGAGAAGAGGGATTGATGTTGTTTGAGACAGCTACTGAAATGTGTGAGAATCAGAGCTGTTTGTGAGCATATAATCGGTTGATAGGGCTGAGACCATGGAGTTTCTGAGGCTCCATGCTACAAGATGTAAAGGGCTGGTATAGTGAGGTAAGTGATGTCACTTTAAACAACATTTTCATGTCTCAATCTCCAAAACAATTGAATTCCATGTAGGAGAATAAGCATGATGGGAATAGCTGAGGGATGATACAGGATGTGGCTTTCAAAGTGGAAGAGTTTTGGATAGTAACAGAGCTAGATACATCCATGGAGAGAAGGAGAGGGCCACTGAGTCAAGGTGGCTGAAGAATATTGCATTAAGCATAGAAAAGTGTACTACAGAGCAATAGTAATAAAAATGGCATGGTACTGGCATAGAAACAGACAGGTTGATCAACGGAATAGAATCAAAGATCCGGAAATAATCCCACACACCTATAAACATTTGATTTTTGACAAAGAAGCCAAAAACCATACAATAGAAGAAAGACATCTTCGATAAATGCTGCTAACCTAACAGGATGTCTACATGTAGAAAAATGCAAATAGATCCATATTAATCACCCTTCACAAAACTCAAGTCCAAGTGGATTCAAAGACCTCAACATAAATCTGGTTACACTAAACATGATAGAAGAGAAAGTGGGGAATAGCCTTTAATGCATTGGCACTTCCTGAACAACAGTTTAGGCACTAAGATCAACAATTAATAAATTTCATGAAAATAAAAAGGTTCTGTAAGGCAAAGGACACTGTATGGACAAAATGACAGCCAAGAGAATGGGAAAAGATCTTTACCTGACAGAGGACTAACATCCGAATTACATAAATATATAGTTTATATATTTAAATATATTTAGATAAAATTAAACACCAACAAACCAAATAACCCAATTAAAATATGGGGTACAGACCTTAACAGGGAATTCTCAACAGAGTAATCTCGAATGGCTGAGAAACATTTAAGAAGTGTTCAATGTCCTTAGTCATCAGGGAAATGTAAATCAAAATGACTCTTATCTTACACTCTTCAGGATAGTTTAAAAAAAACTTAAGCATGAGTCCATGCTGGCAAGGCTAGTTCCTTTGCTTGTGAGAGTGGAAACTTCTGCAATCACGTTGGAAATCAATCTGGCAATTTCTCAGCAAACTGGGAATAGTTCTACCTCAAGATCCAGCTATACCACTTCTAGGCATATACCCCAAAAGTACTCTACCATACCACAATGACCTTTACTCAGCCATGTTCATAAGAACTTTATTTGTAATAGCCAGAAACTGGAAACACCCTAGATGTCCCTCAACTGAATACTGGATAAAGAAAATGTGGTTCATTTATACAATGGAATATAACTTGGCTATTACAAACAATGACATCTTGAAATTTGCAGACAAATGGAAGGAACTAGGAAAGATCATCCTGAGTGAGGTAACCTAGACCCAGAAAGACACACATGGCATATACTCACTTATAAGTGGATATTAGTCGTATATTATAGGATAACCATTCTACAATCCACAGACCCAAAGAAGATAAGTTACAAGGAGGGTCCAGAAATGTTTGAATCCCACTCAGAAAGTGAAAGAAAATAGGCATTGGAGGTGGATAGATGGAGGGAACTGGGTAGAAGAGGGGATGGGGAGGGAAGCAAGGATGGCGATTAGGAGTAGAGAGAGCAGGGTGAGGGAGAGCCAGGTAAGAGAACTGAGATTGGAGGTGGGGAGGCATTTTGGAGATGTTGGAGGTGGGAGGCATCTTTGAGATCTTCCAGGAACCTGGGATAGGGGAGGCCCCAGGACGTCACCCTAGTTGAGACTCCGAGCAGCAGGGGGTATGGAGCCTGAAGTGCCACCTCCAGTAGCCAGGCAAAGCTTCCAGTGGAGGGATATCGACACCACCCCGTCCTCAAAAGCTTTGACCCCAAAATTGTCCTGCCGACAAGATGTACAGGGACAAATATGGAGCAAAGATGGAAGGAATGGCCAAGCGAAGACTGAGCCTCCTTGAGACCCATCCTTGGGAGAGAACCAATCCCTGCCACTCTTAATGTTACTCTGCTTTGCTTGTAGACAGGAGCCTAGCATAACTCCTCTGAGGGGCTTCTCCCAGCAGCTGGTGGAAACAGGTGTAGAGACCTACAGCCAAACATTAGACAGAGCTCAGGGAATCCTATGGAAGAGTTGGAGAAATGACTGAAGAAGCCAGAGCGGTCAAGGACCCCACAAGACCACCCTCAGAGTCTGCTAACCTGGGACCCTGGGGCCTCACAGAGACTGAACCACCAACCAAGGGCACGCACAGACTGATCCCGGCCCCACTGCACACATGTTGCAGATGTGCAGCTTGGTCTTCATGTGGACCCCCCAATAAACTGAGGAGAGGTCCGTCTCTGATTCTGGTGCTTGCCTTTAGAACCTGTTCTTTTAACTGGGTTGCCTTGTATAGCCCCAGTAGGAGAGGATGGAAAGTAATCCTGCGCAAACTTAATGTGCCAGGGAGCATAGATACCCATGGAAGAACTCCCCTTTCTCTGAGGAGAAGGAGAGGGGAGAATGGGGAGAGAAGTGAGAGGAAGAAAAGGGGCTGCAATCAGGATGTAAAGTGAACAAATAAATAAAAATTAAAAAAAGAAGTGAGCAAGCAACCTGATAATGCATAGATCAAGGTTCCCATGGGAATGTGATGGAGAAGCGATGATGTGGTGCCAACATGCAAGAGGTGAAGCATTGCTGAGCACCTGCAGATCCTCTAGCACCTTGGATGGACAAGAACCAGCAATCCCCATCTTAAAGGACTGCAAAGAAAGCCAGGTCCCATCATGTCTGTTGGCACAGACACATAATCTCATCCTAATTACAGGGTTGAAATAAGAGGAAAAAGACTTCAAGCCAGCCTGGGAAGCTTACAACTCAGCAAGACTATGTTCTTACCTCAAAAATAAAAATCTGGGACTGTGTGGTTCAATGGTACATCACTTCTCTAGCAGGCACTAGACCCTAGGTTCTAATTGTTATTACTGTGGGAAAAAAGATCCAGATCCACAGAGAAAAGCCAAATTTGTTCACAAATGAGGAGATAGAAGATGCTTTTAACAAACAAGGAGGTGATTTTAAACCTTAGAATGAGTGTGAACCAGACTTAGACATTCATCATTATGTGTGTGTAGCCTCAGACACTAGTATTATCTAAAGTGCCCCAGGTCGTAGATGTGCAGTTAGCTGAGAACAATGGATGGTACTCTTCCTCATGAAACAGTGTTCTAGAAGGCAATATATATAGGCTGTTAGGAGGGTCAATATCAGGACAATCAGGACATTGCTAAAGAGTAAAGAAAATCACAACCTAGAGTCCCAAGGCCAGAGTCAAATAAGAATGTAGCATCACTTAAAATCATTAATCATTTCAAAACAGTGAAAGCAGAGCACCGAGGCCTTCTAAAGCTTGAAGCCTTATGCAACCAAGACAAGCAAACTCAAAATTTCCTGGTCTTAAGAATGCAAATCCTCAAGAGAACCACAGACCTGAGGCCATTCTGGGACTAAGCTAATCAGAAGGCCTGGTGGAGCCTGGTAGACACATTGGTGAGTGGCCAAGAGTTTGTGATGTCATTGTTATTGTGTTCATGTCATTGGTATTTGATAAGTGACCTTCAAAATGTTTTTATTAGCTTAAAACAGACATGTTGATAAATAGAATTATATTGAAGAACCAGACATAAATCCACATATCTATGGACATATGATTCTTGATAAAAAAGACAGCAACATACTCTGGAAAAAGACAGCATTTTCAACAAGTGGTGCTGGTCAAACTGGATGTGTGCATGTAGAAGAATGAAACTAGCTTCATATTTATCACCCTGCACAAAACTCAAGTACAGTGGATCAAAGACCTTAACATAAAACCTGATACACTGATTCTGATAGTAGAGAAAGTGGGGACTAGCTTTGAATTCAGTGGCACAAGAGACAACTTTGTGAACAGACCACCTATAGCACAGGCACTAAGATCAGCCTTAGCTAATAAATGGGACCCCATGAAACTAAAAACCTCCTAAAGTGCAAAGGACACTGGCAAATGGACAAAGTGGCAACCAGCCTACAGAAAAAGAAAAAAAAATTTTCACCAACTCCACATCTGGTAAAAGACTAATATCCAAAATATATAAATAACTCAAGAAACTAGATATGAAAGAAAACCCAATAATCCAACTAAAAATGGAGTACAGATCTAAATGGAGAGCTCTCAATAGAGGAATCTCAAATTGCTGAGATACAAAGTCTCAACTGGCCATCATTTGCAGTCAGGCAAGTTTTCTAGTGGATGGTACTAGGTTGCATTGGTTGAATTGTTCCCCAAGGAGATTTCACTGAAATCACCAAACAACCCAGCCTGATGCTAGGACAGAGGATTGATCTCAGCAAACACACAGCCAGGCTCCGTTGCCTTAGAACAATAGTCACACAGCTCATTGAATGTGGACAGGTCCAGGGGGTGCCTGCCTGGATCTTTCCCCTCAGCATTTGAGTCTCTTTGGTTCAGGAAGGAATTCTGCAGGCTTCCCAAAGAAAATCATGGACACCAACCCAGCCACAAAACGTATGACCTACAATCTGCACTGCCTAAAAGATGTGCTGGGACAAAGGTGGCACAGAACTCGTGGGAGTGGCCAATAAATGGGCTCTTCAGGTATATATATATATATGGGCTGTTGTTTCTGGCTTTGTGCTGTGTTCCCTGGTGGTAGAGATTTCCCTCTTGGAATAACAGTCAATGAGCCTCTGCGGTCTCCCTCAGACCTCTGCTCAGAATTTACCCTGCTGGCGAGCTCTCCATTACCAGCAAACAGCCCTGATCCACCCCTCCTTCTGCTACTATTGATCCTTCTACAATTGGGCAGCACTTTTAATTTTTCAAAGAGCTTTCACATACATTTTCTCATTTGACCCTTCCAACAATCCTGTGAAGTAGGTAGAGCAAGTACTATTATCCCCATTTAGAAGATGGGAGAAATGAAACATAAAGCACTTAAGCGGTAGGTCCTAAGTGATGTTAGACACAGCCAATTGGGGCCAGGGGTGAATGTGGGCATTCCCACTGCCCTCCATGGAGAAAGCTTGTGTTGGATTTTTGTGTATAGACGTATGTACCTGGGCTTATTCTTTTTGTCTCCATGATGGGAAGTTTCTAGTAGATGAGGAGTGACTATCACCAAGACCACCTCATTTTTTTTATTTTTAATAATAATTCCTACAAACAAACAACATTCTTTGTTTTCTCTGGACCCTTTTGCTCACCAAGTTTAAGCTGTATCATGGGTTTGAGTTGCTGAGAAAGAAATGAAGATTCTTTCTTTCCTTCTTTCTTTCTTTCTTTCTTTCTTTCTTTCTTTCTTTCTTCCTTCCTTCCTTCCTTCCTTCCTTCCTTCTTTCCTTTCCTTCTATTGAAAATAGAGTCTTCTCTCACAAAATACACCCTGATAACAGTTTCCCACCTCTCCACAATTCCTAGCTCCCCTCCCCTCCCCTCTTCCCAAAATCTACTCTCTCTCTATTTCCAAATGATGGAAGCCAAATAGTACAAAATAAGATACAATAAAACAAAGATATCCAATCACTCTGGACTTAAAAGAGAGGAATCTCCATGTTAGGAATAGACTTTACAGTTGATGAAAATACCTTACTCCTTTAAATACATAATAATTACATAATTAATTATATGCATATATATCGTTCATTTAACTATTAGAAGCCACTTGAAAATATCCAATACTTGATCAGCTAGCCTTGAGTATGAAAAAGAAAAATCCTCAAGTTGAAATATCTGGAAAAGGGCTAGCCAAGGGAAGAATGACAATAACAACAGACAGCATTCATTGTTGAGAAGGGCTCTCTATAAAAACCAGGCCATGGGAAATAAGGCAGGCTATCCCCTGAGAAGCAACCCCATCGAAACCCTATCTTTCAAGAGGCCCAGAGCCTGTTTTCCAGATTTGCTGTATCCAAACACAATTTAATGTGATTCTGTTCATCCCTAGGAAGAAGATTTTTCTGTGGACCACCTCATGGTACATTTACCATAATCACAAAGTCTGTGGCCATCAAGGTGAGAAATTATCAAATTCCTGGGTAGCCTATGTTTTACAGATAATTTTAAAAGTATGGATATAACCTAGAACCCCTGCTTGGATGTGGTCCATGGTAGCTCAGTATCCAACTGGGCACCCTAGTAAGGGGAACAGGGACTATTTTGGTCATGAACTCAATGGCTGGCTCTTCGATCCCCCCATCCCAAGGGAGGAGCAGCCTAGCCAGATCCCAGAAGAGGACATTGCAGCCAGCCCTGAAGAGACATGGTAAGCTAGGGTCAGATGGAAGGGGGAGAGGTCTTCCCCTATCAGTGGACTTTGAGGGGGGCAGGGAGAAGATGAGGGAGGGATGGGGAGAGTGGGAGGGAATGAGGGAGGGGGCTATGGCTGGGATACAAAGTACCTAACCTGTGATTA
>CM053760.1:42970376-43004570 GCA_028658305.1 Pachyuromys duprasi
ATAAAAGTAAATAAATTGCTTTAAAAAAGTGTATTGACAGGGAAATGCAAATCAAAACGACCCTGCGATTTCACCTTACATCCATCAAAATGTCTAAGATAAAAAACTTAAATGACAAATGCTGGAGAGGATGTGGACAAAGGGGAACCCTCCTCCACTGCTGGTGGGAATGTAAATTTGTACAACCACTTTGGAAATCAATCTGGTGCTTTCTCATAAAATTAGGAATAGTGCTACCTCAAGACCCAGCTATACCACTCCTAGGCATATATCCAAAAGATGCTCAAGTATACAAGAAGGACATTTGCTCAACCATGTTCATAGCAGCTTTATTTGTAATAGCCAGAATCTGGAAACAACCCAGATGTCCTTCAACAGAGGAATGGATACAGAAATTGTGGTACATTTATACAATGGAATACTACTCAGCAATCAAAAACAAGGAAATTATTAAATTTGCAGGCAAATGGTAGGATCTAGAAAAGATCATCCTGAGTGAGGTATCCCAGAAGCAGAAATATACACATCTTAGATAAAAAGCGCTACCTCAAAAGCACTAATTCTGAGACACTTTGTAATTTGAAACTGTTAAAAAGTTTTGAAAGAATGAAAAACTAAAAATGTTATGTTTGGTGACATTAGAGTGAGCATAAATGTATGGATGAACTAAGGATCACATCAAATCAAGGTCTGGGACCACAGCGACAAGGCTGTGTAGAGTACTTGAAAGCACACTGCTAACTTTTTTTGTCTTGTTTTTTTAATTTTTAATTTTTTTATTTATTACAATTTATTCACTTTGTATCCAAGCTGTAGCCCCATTCCTAGTCCCCTCCTAATCCTTCCCTCCCTCTCTCTTTCATCTTCTCCCATGCCCCTTCCCCAGTCCACTGATAGGGGAGATCCTCCTTCACTTCCATCTGACCCTAGCTTATCAGGTCTCATCAGGACTGGCTGCATGTCTACCTCTGTAGTAAACTGATCCCCTCTCAAGGGAGGTGATCAAAGAGCTTGCCACTGAGTTCATGTCAGAGACAGTCCCTGTTCCCATTACTAGGGAACCCACTTGGACACTGAGCTGCCACAGGCTTGGAAATCAATGTGGCATTTTTTTCAGACAATTAGGAATAGTGCTATCTCAAGATCCAGCTATACCACTCCTAGGAATAGATCCAAAATAGACTCAAGTACACAACAAGGACATTTCCTCAGCCATGTTCATAGCACCGTTATTCGTAATAGCCAGAATCTGGAAACAACCCATGTGTCCTTCAGTGAAGGAATGGATCTACACTGCTAACTTTCGATCAAGCCAAAGAGCACTTTATTGGAGATGATGCAGCCTTTGTTCTCGTCAAACAGATAAAATACGAAGTGGTGCTTGGCAAAATTTAGACTGTCCAACCCCAGAACAAAAGCAAGTAGTATCTTAGGGAGTTCTAGGATGTTGATCAAAAGCATGGTAGTTTTTTGGGTTTTTTGTTTTTTGGTCTTGAGTTTTGTTTTGATTTTTAAAGAAGTCTCTTCTGCATAGTTTAAACTATGGCCAGATACACATCAATGGCCAGTTTGTTCCTGGAGACTTCTTGGCATTGTCTTGTGTCTGGCGGATTCTTCTTTGGTAATAAGATGAGGGGATAAAGGACTGACAGTGTTCATATATTATTCACAAAGAGGAGAAAGTGAATAGGTAACAGCTTCAAGGCTAAAGGTATGAAAAGCTATGTGTATCTAGCCTTCAGAAGTGTCTTTATTATTTTTTTCTCCCCTGAAGGGTTTCTTCCTTTACCATTCTAAGGTGTTCTGTGTGGTTAAGGTTTAACTTTTAGGACTTCTTTATGGCTGATTTGTAGATATTAGTTTCATCTACTAGAGAAGCAGAAATTCTGGAAAGTTGGTCTAATTGGCAAGAATGTGGCAAGACTCTCCTTTTAGAATGGATTGATAATTGCACTACACACCAGCTTGAACTGGAATTAATGGAGTCTAGGAGACACAAACTGTGCCAGCATTTGGGGTAAGCATGGCCAAAATTCAAGAGTAAAGTAATGGTGACTAATAGTCCACAAAATGGTGAAGGCCACTGAGCTTGCTGGTAAGCCATGGCTCAGTTTCCACTATGTAGTAATTGCCCATGGCAGATACCACAAGTCAGATATAACACTGTTCCTATAGCCTTTTATTGTATATAGGATGAAACAAACTCTCCATCCCAGCTATGGGTGGACTTGAGGTGTTCTGGGGACAGAGGAAGAGAGAGTGTGAGAGGAGAGAGAGATCCAGTGTCTGGGAGATGACCTCAATTTATTATGGTCATCCAGTTATGAATGTATCCCTCTATGTGCACACATTTACTCTACCATCATGGTATTTTATGTGTAGATGCAGATGCTTGTGGTATTATACTTGAAGGATGGCAAAAGTGCTGAGATTAGTTATACTTATGAGGCTACCATTTTTAATGCTTTATTCTTTTGAATTTATATGGAATCGGTATGTTCTAATTGTGCACTTTAGCTTTTATTCTGTTAGGCCTCAGTATCTTCAAGACTAAGAATATTGATTTATCTTCTATGCCTTACTTATTATGGTTGTGTGGTATTTGGAAAACTATGACCATCTAAAATTTGAAAATGTGTCATTTATTGCTAATGTGGAATGTATGTTTATATATGTATCTTTTCTGGTAAACTTTTATTTAGTTCTACGCTTATTTACTAATGAAAGAGAATCTTGAAACCAGGATATCAACATTATTTCCAGTCAGATATCTATAGAGTAGAGATGATCAAAGGAGCATGTGAAGGGAAAGGTTCCATAGTTTTCCTCCCAACTGTGATCTTATTGGTTCAATCTATGGAGCAGGTGGCAGTTTATGCAACAAATCCCACAGTGTACGGAGCTTTGTGTGGGTGTGGAGTATCTATTTGCAAAGGCAGTGCCTACATGCTGTATAGCATTCTTGATCTCATTGTTTATGTTTTTTATTTTTTTAAATTATAATTTCTTAATATTAATTACAGTTTATTTACTTTGTGTACCAGCTGTAGCCCCCTTCCTCATTCCCTCCCAATCCCACCCTCCCTCCCTCATCTCCTCCTTGCCTCTCACTTGGTCCACTTATAGGGGAGGTCCTCCTCCCCTTCCATCTGACCCTAGCTTATCAGGTCTCACCAGGACTGGCTGCAGTGTCCTCCTATGTGGCCTAGCTAGGTTGCTCCTCCCATGGGGGGGGGTCAAGGAGCTAGCCATAGAGTTCATGCCAGAGACAGTCCCTGTTCTCCTTACTAGGGAACCCACTTGGATACTGAGCTGCCATGGGCTACATCCAAGCAGGGGTTCTAAGTTATAACTATGCATGGTTCCTGGTTGAAGAGTCAGTCTCAGACAAGCCCCTGTGCCCTGATATATTTGGTCCTTGTGGAACTCCTGTTCTCTCCAGATCTTACTAACTCTCTCTTTTTTCATATGATTCCCTGCACTCTGCCCAAAGTTTGGTTATGAGTCTCAGCATCTGCTTTGATACACTGCTAGACAGAGTCTTTCAGAGGCCCTCTATGATAGGCTTCTACCCTGCTTCTCGTTTTCTCCTACTTCAAATGTCCATCCTATTTGTCTTTCTAAGTAGTTATTGATCTTCTTACATTGAGTCCTCCTTCTTGTTTAGCTTCTTTGGGTGTACAGGTTTTAGTATGTTTATGCTGTCTTATCTTATAAGTCTATTATCTAGATCTCATTGTTTATAGCATTAAAGGTGAAATGGCCTATCTTCACAACTAAGATTCTTGTTAAAATCAAATATTGGGTCTATAAAGACAAATGTCCAGCAATTTTAGCAGATGAGTCAGTCTCATTCTTTTGACACCATTCTCAAATCCTGCACTGTAAAGGAAAGGTCTTCCTTCGCCTGCCACAAACAGTCTCATTTCAAGCTTTGCCTGGGGAAGGGTCTGCAGACCAGTGGTGGTTTTAGGATATAAAGAAGTGCTTTGTGACTGGACAACATAAGGATACTGGAAATTCTGTAGAAAGAAGAGGAGAGTAGGTTCAACTAAGAGAGCAATGAAAGATAAACAAGAAAATACTTGGCTAACAACCACTCCTTAGACTTGCTAAGTGCCAAGACATTAAAGTAATTTCATGGGACTCTAAAAATGTCACAGTCTAGGAACACCTTGCTTGTTTTGCAAAAGAAGTCACTCAATATCCCCAGAACATCTTGTGTTTTTTTTAACTGTAATTACAGCTGAGCTATAAGCAATGGAAATCCTTTTCATATTAAAAATGACTGAGTTTAGCAAGCAAAGTGTATATTCATTCTATTCTGTTGTGCTGAATTTGGAGGATGCTTAATTGGAGGACATCTGTGTTTGTGCATTGGAATGAAAACTGTCTAGTGGGAAACAGTAAGTTTGGGTTAGAGTCAAAACTCAGACCTGAAGTTAGCACCTTAAGTGTCATGATCAACATTTAAATACGGTGGGAAAGAATATCTGAGGAAAAAGCAGCGCTGCAGAGGAACCATGTAAGGACCCTCTGAACTGAAGATGCAGGAGGAGGGAGTAAATTCATAGGAGTCACTGCAAAATCACAAACCAAGGAGAGTTGATTTGATAAGGGAGAGAAAAAATAAATGACAGCATCAAACACTGGTGACAAATCATGTGAAAAGAGATGGACCATGTTTGTGGACTTTAGCTCCAGGAAACACATTTAGACCTTGGTGAAAGCAGTTTCATAGGATAGGAAAGGATGTGTACTCCAGGTCTCTGATTCTAGAGAAACGCATGAAGTAGAAAGTGGATGTCCCAGGTAACAGCAGTTCTTCCAAATATTGGAGCTAAGATAGACTAGAAAGTAAGTAAAAGAATTTACAGCCCTGGAATATATGAGTATTGTGAGAAGAGGTAGAAAAGGCAGTGAAGAGTGATGGGTTTGAAGACAGAGAAGAGGAGCTAATCAGTAGATCACTGTAGGAAGGCAGAGAGAGGACACAGGGATCACAGGAGATTTCACCAGTAGAGGACACGTGTTTAAGCACCAGAAAAGGACAGGTGTGAATGCAGGTTAGCTTTTTTAAAATTACAGAATTTAAACAAACCAAGCAATCCAATTAAAAAATGGGATAAAGAGCTAAACAGAATTCTCAACAGAGGAATATCAAATGACAGAGAAACACTTAAAGAAATGCTCAACATTCTTAGTCATCAGGGAAATCAAAAAGACCCTGAGATTACACCTTACACCCACCAGAATGGCTAAAAACTCAAGGGACAACACATGCTGGAGAAGTTGTGGAGAAAGGGAAACCCTCCTACCTTGCTGATGAGAATGTAAACTTGTACAACCACTTTGGAAATCAATCTTGTGCTTTCTCAGAAAATTAGGAATAGTGCTACCTCAAGATTCAGCTATGTGACTACTAGGCATATATCCAAAAGAAGCTCCACCATACAACAATAACATTAACTCAACTATGTTCATTGCAGCTTTATTAGTAATAGCCAGAATCTGGAAACAACCTAGATGTCCTTCAGCTGAAGAATGTATACAGAAATTGTGGTACATTTACACAATGGAATACTATTCAGCAATTAAAAAGAAGGCAATCATGAAATTTGCAGGCAAATGGTGGGAACTAGGAAAGATCATCCTGAGTAACCCAGAAGCAGAAAGACACATGTGGTATCTACTCACTTATAAGTGGATATTAGGCATATAATATAGGATAAACACAGTAAAATATATAGTCCTAAAGAAGCTAAACAACAGGGAGGACCCTAGGGAAGATGTTTAACCCTCGTTCAGAAGGACAAACAGGATAGACGTTGGAAGCGCGGGAAGATAGGGAGCCTACCACATAGGGCCTCTGAAAGACACTACCCAGCAGTGCTGAGACTCAGAGTCAGACTTTGGGCAGAGCGCAGAGAATCTTATGGAAGATGGGAGAGATAGAAAGACCTGGAGGGGACTGGAGCTCCACAGGAGACCAACAGAACAAATAAATCTGGGCTGGGGGGGGGGCTGCAGAAGTCTGATGAATCAATCAATGACTATGCATGAAGAGAACCTAGACACCCCGCTCAGCTGTAGCCCACGGGCAGCTCAGACTCCATGTGGGTTTCCTAGTAAGGGGAGCAGGGTCTGTCTCTTGTCATGAACTCAGTTGCCTGCTCTTTGATCACATCCTCCTGGTGAGGTGGCCTTACCAGGCCACAGACAAAGAGGACCCAGACAGTCCTGATGTGACCTGATAGGCTAAGGTCAGATAATAGGGAAGGAGGACTTCCCCTATCAGGGGAGGGACATAGAGGGAGGGCAGGAGGATGAGAATGGGAGGAGATGAGGGGGAGAGGTACAAAGTGAATACATTGTAATAAATAATGACTCAAAATAAATAAATACATAAAAATAAATAATAAATCAAAAGATGCCCTGATCATGGTGTTTTATCACAGCAACAGAAAGTAACAAATATGAGCAGTAATGATTATTTTCTAAATACTTTACACATAAAAAGTAATAACAAGAGCCACAAATTACAGGCATAGGGTATTAAAATTACTTACTGAAGTTAGAGTTGGAATGCTATCTATGCTTCTAAAAGACTCTTGTACACTTATTGACTATTATTCTTAAAGTTACTCCGTAGATTGCTACCTTAACTCAGCAAAGTTTTATTGATATGCTTCCTATTTTACCTGTAGACAAATGAAAGCACAGCAATATTATGTAGTTTGTGGTTTGCTAGTAAGAGGGATAGTTCAAATTCCAGGTGGAATTCATGTTCTTATTTTCCATCTACTTCATCTCTTTACATCTGGACTGTCTAACGGAGAATCAGCCAGACACATGTAGTATTGAGTGTTTGAAATAAACCTATACTGAATATAGTTTTAAAATTTGAAAAATAATTTAAGTATTTTGTTTTTTGTGTATAGGTGCTTTGCCTACATGTATGTCTGTGGAGCACATGTGTTTAGTGCTCATGGAAGACAGAAAAGGGCATTGAATCCCTTAGAACTGGAGTTACAGATAGTTGTGAACTGACATAGGGATGTTGAGAATTGAACCCTGGTCCTGAAGAAACCGTCTTCATTCCAATTTTACTATTTTATGCCTGATATAAGTGTATGTTATATTTGTACAAGCTCATGTGTGTGCACATATGCATGTTTTGTCTGTACGTGTGTGTGTTTGCAGGGCATAGGGCGATGTTGGGTGTCTTTCTCATTTGCTTTTTGCCTTAAGTTGTGGGACATGGCCTCCCACAAAACTGGAGCTCACTAAGTCAGGTGGACTGGCTGATGAGTGAGCTCTGGTGACCCATCTATTTTGGCCTTCACAGTGCTAGGACTACAGGTGTGTTTCACCAGTCTTGGCTATTTATGTGGCATTTCACCTCAGCTTCCGATGCTTGTATAGTATTCCCTTTACTGACTGAGCCATCCCTCCAGGCCCTAGATGTGTTTTACAGATAACACACATATACACAGGATCTCTAACTGTACAGAAGTGTATATAAAACAACCCATTTGGATTTTTAATAACTGATTCCAAATTTGAAATAGTAATACTTTAAGTTCTAAGTATATTACTTGTATTGATTTTCTGTATTTTGTATGTTTTCAAATGTGGCTATTAGGAGGCTCAATAATTACATATATGGCTGCTTTTGTGGTTCATGTTTCTATTAGACAGCACAGGCTTTAGGTAATTCCTCTCTCAAATTTTCTGAATCATGGAAACGGGTAAGAGAATAGTAATTGATCCTCAAGTATCATTTCCTATGCTTCCTGGGTTACAAATGCCTTGCAAATAATCATATCCTAGTTGAGAATCATTTTTAATGTATTAAACTGTATAGTCAACTCAGTGTTATAAGTTAACTTGGCATAACTAAGAAATTAAATTACTTAGAACTTCAGCTCTAAAATAATGTCCAATGACAAGCTGTTCCAAGCTAAATACTCAATGATGTGAAACTGTTATGTAAATTGTGGGATGCACAGGAAAGACCACAGGGACTAAAATACTAAGCATGGTACATCTAAAACCCTGGCGTTGACTGATGTCTAATGCACAATAATATCCTAGCTGCAAGCACACTGACACAGAAGACAATGGGGAGATAGTGCACTAACCTATCTCTTGGGTAAACAGGAAGTTGGGTGATTAAAAACAAAAACAAAAACAAAAACAGAAACCTGTCTCCTTACACTTTGCCATATTTCCAAAAGGAGCAAAAGTTTCTTTTGTGAGATGATGCTTTAGCAAAGACAACCTCCTCTTTCTCTCTAGAAGTTCTTTGTTCTCCTAAAACAGAAAAACAAAAAAAAAACAAAAAGAACAAATCATCAAGCAAACAATACAGCAATTGCAAAAAAAATTGCCTGATGGCCTTGTTAGGTATATGGGAGTTGCTTTTGACTTTAAAAGTTCTTACCACTTAGATGTGTTAAAAAAAAAAAAAAGTAAGTGACTTGCAGAGAGAAGATTGCTTCCAACACAGCAAAGGACAAGGTGACATCTCTTCCCATCTGAGACGGCATGAGAACAGTGGCCAGTTGTCCTTCAGCTAAGCACTCTGGAATGTGGATTCCTTGCTGAGATCTAGTAAGATGGCCATTAGCCAATTGAAGGATTATCTTTGTTTTAAAGTTGAGCATAATTTTTTTTATCCAAAGCCTCTTTTCTCTCTCTCTCTTTTTTTTTTGAGTCCTGATTCTTTTTTTTTTTTAATTTTTGCTAATACAGAATCCATTGAGAGATGTTTGCTAAAATGCCCGAGAAAAACTTAGATCTAAACAACATATCCATTTATTTTTATTTTTATTTTTTTAACATATCTATTTTTAACTTATGGTGTACTTCCTAAATTAAAATATATTTTGTGCTTTAATGGTGTAACATTTTGTCTTTCGATTATGAGACTGTTATGCATCCTGGTGTACTTACAGGGTCAAACGTTTGTATTTAAGCACAAATTCTAAAAGATTGTAACAGGAATTTTGTTTAAATTTTACGTTATAATATTACAGTGTCACTTACAGTGATAATTTACTAGAACTTAGAAGAAATGTAAAACACACTTCAGATATAGAAATTCCATTTAAGTTCTGGTCTTTGACTTAAATTTGCTGAAGTTATTTAATATATTAATGAATTGTAGAAAGATAAAATTTCTTCAATCAATTGAATGAGAGCTAAATAATTATTATCTATCATCCCAGATTTATGATTGAATTGCATTACAATATTGAAGTTGCATGCTTATGCTCTTCAAATTTAGGGAAGTGGGGAAGTTTGGGGGGCTTGATACTCTCCTCTCCTTCACAGTCCCTAGGCCAAAGACAGTTACTGCAGTTTGTGTGCAGCATGGATTTGTAAGAACTCTGGTGTTTTTTATGTTCTTACTTTACTTTTCTTCTTGAAGAGCAGGAAAAAAAAAACAGATGAGTACATAGTTTTAACACTATAACTCAAAGTGAAAGACAGCAGGGTTGGCAAGGGGGCTCAGTGGGAAACACTGAAAAGCTCTTGCCCAGTGAGCCTAAAATGTTAGGATCCACGTGGTGGAAGGAAAAAAAAAAACTACTTCCTGCAAGCTGCCCTCTGACCTCCACATGGACACATAACCAATAAGCACAATTTTAATTTTTGAGATAGTAAGCCATAAAAATATACAGAGACTGAGCAGAAAGATGTCAAAGAGTAAAATATTTAAACTTGAGCCTCACCTTAAGTTAATAAAATGTAACAGAACATTTTATAGAAGACAACTTAATTGAAAAATACAATTATTTTATTGCTGGTATGTGCGCTCATTTCATTCATTTAATCATTTTTATGAGTGATTGTTACATCACCGACTTGTATTTGTTCATATGTTGACCACGTGCTTGTGTGGGGCTCAAGAAAAAGAAGTTACGCTTTCATCACTTAAAAGAAAAATAAATTATATGATTTGGGGCAGTTTTCCTCTATGTAATAGTTGAATGTGTGAGTGTCCCATGGGGCTGATCAGGATCTGTGTTCACACCCGTTTGGGTTATTTTATTGTTGGTAGATTTTGGGGTGTGGATTGACACTTTATAATCTCTGGTCTCATACTTATGCATAAAAAGTGTAACAAATCTCCCAAGACTCATTCTTACAGTATAATTGGCTTTAAAATGTTAAGATGATAAATGAGAGGAACAAAAAGTTTTAAGCCTACTGTCTTTAAAGTAGGCGTTTTCTCTGTGAATATCATCAAACGCTTTTTAAAATGCCATAAAAATTAGATGTTGTATCTAATCAGATCCAAAACACAGTCATTTGACCAAGATAAAACCCTTTCCTAGGATTCAAACCTCCTCTCTATAATTTGCATTCTTTTCATAGTCCCCAGGAAGTTTTCAGACATCACTGAAATGTGCAACTCAGTTAATTCCACGACACAGGATTGTTAAACATAAAATAATTTACTGAGGTAGGGCAGCCCGCCATCCATCACCACAGACACCTCGGGGAACAGAAAAGCGCTGCATTTTTCGGAGTAAAACGCAATGTAATGACCATTGCTTGGAAATGGATCAATCTGGCCGCACCGGCGCTCCTGCCCCGCATTCAAAGCAGCAATCATGCAGCTCTGGTGTGGTAGTTTTCTTCCCGATGCCATCTCATTTTATCCCCTCAGAAAATGGCAGTGGGGACAAAAAAGATGTAGGAGAGACACATCAGGTTTTCCTTCAGCGTCCTTTCTATTGTGTTAACAACTCTCAATTGGGCTAGCAATTTTCCACTGTCTTGTATTAGGAATTACACTGGCACAATTTGCACCTCTCCAGTTAAGCTTGCTCCAGGCACCCACCCCAGACCCATTTCCAGCAGGTTTGCAACTCAGTCACGACCATGTGTGTTAGGCCAGAATAAGCAGAAAGTGCTTGTGGCCAGTGCCTTTAACAAATCTATATTGCTTCACTTAAAAAAATCTTCTTTATTACAGGCAAATTGTTCTGTTTTGGGATTTTTCCAAATGCAGAAAAATGCAAGATGGGAAGTTTATGAGTAGAAAGAATACCTGAAAGCTGAAAAACAAAGAGGTCTTCTGAATCAATACAGCCATTAATTATCTTAGAGACCTTAGACTAGTCCTGTAGAACAGGTAGTGCTCCTGCGGTAAACCTTACACAGTTGTAATCATGTAGGGAAGGAGAATGCAGGTGCTAAAGGGTTTGGTGGTTTATGGTGCTACACAAATACGATGCGTTTTGGTTTGTGATTCCTCCTGAGAAAATAAAGAGGACAGAGCTGATGTGTGGTCAAATTTTCTATTTTCTTTTTATTCACAGACTTTAAAGAATAAAATATAATGAATTGTGTTTCCATTGCAGTCATGTTTTTTTTTTTTTGGTTATCTTCTCAATTTGAAAACTCCTACACCATGCCATCCACAAAGGAGCATGTTTTATATAGACTAATATTTATTTGTAAAAAATGGTAAAGTTTATAGAATATCAAAAGAAAATATAGCAACCATTTTATAGATCTGCTAGAAAAGATCTTTCTTAACATGACACAAAATCCTAAAAGCTAAAAAGAAAAGTGGAACAGCGTAAGTACATAAACATACACACAACTTCTCAGAGGCACAAATGAATTTTGAAGACAATGAAAGATTTGTTATAAATTCTCTCTATATATATGTATATATATATAAATTTATCATAATATTCAGAACATTATATTTTACAAACTATATCGTTACCTTCATATCCACAACAAAATGAACTTAGGAGAAAAACAGGCAAAGTATTTGAATAAACACAAGTGAAACATAAAGTGCTAACAAAGAAAAAGGTGCTTCAGACCATTAGCCAGTGAAGACCAGTGTGAAATGGCCAGTCTTTGTTAAGGGGAAAGCTTGCAGAACCAAGTAAACCATGCATGTGGGCTAGGAAGTGTTATTCCCGGGTATCTTTTTTTTTTAACAGATGTCACAGGCATCAAAAGATGAGGGTAGAAGGGTTTTCATGGAGAGTGAGCACAAGTAGATTCCTAACAAATGATCGGAAGGTGAACCCATCAGTGGGATACTATCAAATCCTAATTATCTGAACAGTGACAATTGAGACACTGTGGAGTTGGTAAAAGCAAGCAACACTATAAATAGGTGGGCATTATGTTTTGTGTGGCTAAATGGAGAAGATTTTAAATTGTACGCATAGGAGGACATAGTTTGTAACAAAACTGTATTTGTGTACGTTGTAAGTATCATGTCTTTACCTACATGCCATCTAGTCTACACCTTCATATAAATCAAATGTAAAAAGTTATGAGGCATAAGCCAAATTATTTTAAAAAATCTTTATTGGCAATAGGTACTAGGAGAGGTTAGAAGGTGATACCCTGTTGTTATTTTTATTTTGGTGTGTATTCTATCATATCTGGGTAGTATACATATTTATTAGTGTAGGTCTGAGCACATGTATGTGTGTGTGTGCATCCAGCAGACAGAGAGGGTCCTTTCCTTGATCACGCTTCTCTGTTATTATTTGAGGCTGAGTCAGTCACTGAAGCTGAAGCCTCTGTGTTTTGCTGGGCTGGCCGGCCAATGAGCTTCAGGGATCTGCCTATCTCTGCTCTTCTCTTTACCCCAGAGTCAGAGCTCCCGGCACACAGCACTGTGCAGAGCGTTTTACCTGGGTTCTTGGAGATCTGAGCTCAGGTTCTCAGGCTTGCACAAAAGCCATCTTACTGGCTGAGCTGTCTCCCTAGCCCCATCCATACTGTTTTAATATCGTATAAATGTATTCTGTAATGTATTAACAGCAAAGGCCACAGAAATTTCTGAAGACCTTGTGCTTCTTTACTTTGTATGTAAGACTTACTGAGTGAAGACTGTGTACAGAAATTTCATTCAAGTTTGAGACATGACTAGAAAGAGAAGTGTCTCCTTTATTCCCTAGAAGATGGATCATCTATGAACGAGGCTTTTTTTTGCCTTTCAAGGGGAGGGGATGAGCATTCTGGAGCTACTTGTGGTCAGTATATTTAAGAGTTCCACAGCCATAGGCAAAAATTAGAGTAAACAAGGATCAAAAGGGGCCGGATTAGGCACCAACTCCAGAGCACCCAGAGGTGAGAACAGATGGAGCATGCTCCCATTTCCCATGGTGTCCGAATCCTTTAATAACAGTGACATGATCTAGCTTTCACAGGTAATAGCTGGGTCAGGCTGACACTTAGGTTCTGTCAAAAATGATGTGCACTCACTTTCACCCTTACCAAAGAACCAGTTTCCAGTCATAGCCTTGCAGAACTTTAGTTCCATGGAAACAATAGTTTACCAGGAGAAAATTTCCCGTTATTGAGTAAGTTTAGAAGAAACTAGAGGAAACTATGCTAATCTTGGCAGCTGCTCTAACTGCTCTAACATGCACATGTATAAAAGATGACAATGTATTTCTCACCATTGCATTCAACTGTGCAGCTAATCAAGCTTTCCAATAGTTTGGAAAATTATTTTCCAAACAATAGTTTGTTTGGTGTTGAGTGTTTCAAGAAAAGTCAAGTCACTGGCAAAGCCAGGTCCATTTGAATAAAACTCTAGAGAAATCTTTAAATCCAGAAGGGCCTGGTAGTATATATTCCAGGTCCTGAGAGATCCAAACAGGCAACCCAGATTATTTTACCCAGCAATATTATCTATTAAAATAGAAGGAGATAAAACCTTTAGATATTAAAACAGATTAATGATATTAATGACTGCTAAGCCATCTCTATAGATGATACTAGAAGGACCTATTCTGAAGAGAAGAACAAACATACCCAAGAGGTTACAGGGAATAAAGAAACAATGTTAGAAAAGATTGTCAAAAGTGTTCTGAGAAAACACTACAAAATCAACAGAATGACAGGAATGAATGCACATCTTTCAATAACAGTGAATATTCATGGTCTCAGTTTCCCAATGAAAAGAAGCAGACAGATTGGATTAGAAAACAGAGTCCATCTTTGTACTACCTCCAAGCAATATACCTCATGATCAAGAATAGATACTATCTTCAAGTAAATGGATGGAGAAGGGTATTGCAAGAAAGTGGGACTGAGAAATAAAGAAACATAGCTATTCTTATATGTAACAAAGTAGACTTTGGATCAACACTAGTGGATAATATCAATCCCCCAGTCTCAAAAATGGACAGGTCATCTACAAGAAAATCCAACAGAATCCAGGTGTAGTAGCCTATGCCTTTAACACCAGCAGTCTGGAGGCAGAGGCAGGTGGATCTTTGTGAGTTTGAGGCCAGCCTGATCTACACAATGAGTTCCAAAGTAGTCAGGGCTACATAGAGAGACCATGCTTTAAAAACAACAAAATGGAAAAAAAAAGATAAAAGAGGATAAAGAGGATGGATAAATTATGGAGTGAATTAATATTATAAATCAAATGGACCTACCAGAAATATGCAGAAAATTTCACTCAAACACTAAAGAATACACATTCTTCTCAGCATCTCATGGAACGTCCCCCAAAATGGAACACATGTTATAATACAAAACAAGTCTCAGCAAACATAACAAAATTGAAATAATATTCTGAGTTCTGTCTTGCCAACATGAATTAAAACTGGATAGCAACAGCAATAAAAACTATACAAAGTATGCAAACTCAAGTAAAATAAGCAACATATTACTGGTTGATAACCGTGTCAAGAAAAAAAGTCACGAACTAATTTTTTAAAATTTCTAGATTTGAGTGGAATAAAAAAACCCCACAACATACCAAAATTTATGGGACACAATGTAGGCAGCTTTAAGTGGAGTATTTACAGCACTGAGTGTCTACATCAAAAATATATGTAACTTAAAATGCACCCAAAAATAGATAGGAAAATATAATCAAAATCATGGTAAAATTAATGAAGCAGAAATGAAAAAAACTACAAAGGGTCGACAAAATGGTGAGTGAGTTATTTGAAAAGGTAAAACACATAGAAAAACCTTTAGCCAACTGAACCGAAAGAATGAGAGAGGTTCCTAACTAATGAAATGAGGAATGAAAATGGAGACATTGCAACACTGTGGAAATCCAGAGACCATGAGGACAGACCTTAAAAAAAAAATCTGTATTTCAACAAACTGGAAGATCGAAAGTGAACAGATGAATTTTTAGATCTAAAATTAAACCTAGATGCAATAAATACCTTACATAGGACTATAATATACAATGAGATAGAAGCAATAATTAAAACTCTCCTAACTAAAAAAAAAAAATCAGGGCTAGGTAGTCTCAGCCCAGAATTCTATGAGATCTTCAAGGAAGAGCTAGCATCAATACTTCTCAATTTACTCCATAAAATAGACGATGAATAAACATTTTCAAATTCTTATTTGAAAGCCAGTCCTATTCTGATAATCAAAACCTAACAAAGACCCAACAAAACAGAAATTATAGGCCAAGATCTCTGTTGAATATGGCTGTAAATGTTCTCAATAAAATACTTGCAAACTGTATTTAAAAACACATAAAATGCCTATTACAATCAAGCTGGCTTAATCCTAGAGACCCAGGAATGATTTAACATACACATATTGATAAATGTCATCCACCAAGTAAACAGACTAAAAGACAGAAACCACATGATCATCTCATTAGATGTAGGGAAAAAAAAACTTTGACAAATCTGACAACCCTTAATGATAAAAGTCTTAGAGAATATGAAGATACAGGGAACATGCTCTAAAATAATTGAGAATCTCAAAGTCAACATCAGGTTGGAGATAAACATTATCCTCCCAATCAGAAATAAGACAAGGATGTCCACTCTTCTTATTCCTTTACAGACAACTGAAAGAGATTAAGGAGTATATTACAGGAAAGGAAGAAGTCAAATTGTCATTATTTAGAGATGATACGATTTTATACAAAAAGATCATAAAAACTCTACTAAAAAATTCCTACAGCTCCTATACTTTCAAAAAAAGCAGCAGGACACAAAATGAATGCAGAAAAATCAGTAGTCTTCCTGTATTCATATGGCAAACACACTGAGAAAGAAAACAGGAAACCAATATTATTTACAAAAACCTCAAAAATATTTTGAAAAAAATCTCAATGAAGTGAAAGACTTATACTACAAATCTTAGACATAAAAAAAGAAATGAAGTTCTCCATCAAGAAATATTGAGAAACTAATATTAAATTTATATGGAAACACAGAAGACTCTGTGCAGGCAAAATAATTCTGATAATAATTGCAGTTGGCAACACATCCTAGATTTCAAGTTATAGTACAGAGCTTAGCAATAAAGACAGCATGGTACTGGTATAGCAACAGATTTGTTAATCTGTGGAATACACTTGAGGTCCCACATGTAGGCCCACATGACTACAGATACCTATATCTTTGGCAAAGGACCAAAAATACACAGTAGAGGAAACAGCGCATCTTCAATAAAAGTGCTAGTTAAAATGGATAACATATGTAGAAGAATTAAACTCAATCCTGTTTCTCATCTCACACAAAACTCAACTTCAAATGGATCAAGGATCTTGTCATGAAACCTCATACCCTAAATCTGATACAGGAAAAAGTAATGTACTACTTGTTGGCATAGGAAAGGGTCTTTGTACTAGGACCCCAGTAGCACAGACATAAGAGAAACAATGGGTAAATGGTACTTCATGAAGCTAAAAATCTTCCATAGAACAAGGACTTCATCATTCCAGGGAAGAAGCAGCTTACAGAATAGAAGAAAATCGTCAAATGCCATACATGTGACAGAATATTATCATCTAAAATGCACAAAAACAAAAAAATCAAGAAAATAATACATTTTAAAAGTGGAACACACACTTTGAAAATTAGTGGGGAGAACACTCAATAAAATAAAAGCTATACCACTTTTCTCCATTTCTCTTAGGACTTGGGATCCTGTTCCACAGATACTTGCTCAGGTATGTTCATTGCTACTCTATATACAATCCTTAGAAAATGGAAACAACCTAAATGTCCTTCAACTGATGAATGGATAATGAAAACGTGGTATTATACAGTATGGAATAATACTGCAGAGGAAATAATATTAAATTTGCAAGTAAATGGATGGAACTAGAAAAGTTCAAACTGAATAAGGCAACCCAGACTCTGAAAGATAGGCATTGCACATTCTCTCTTAGGTTCCTATCTCCAAATTGTTCAGCTGTGGAGTAAAAACCAGGAACGTAAAAATGGACCAATTTGAAGTTGGGTGTGTGTAGAGCAATATAAAGGGGAATGGCAGGGTATAAATGATCTATCTGAAGGAGGAAATGGGCAAAAGGGGGTCTTTAATAAAGAAAAATGGAGATGAATACAGGAGTGAAGAGGGCAAAATAACACTAAAAATGTCTGAAAAATCATAATGTCAACTACCTAAAACACATAAGATATATGTAAGTATGTATATAAATATGTATGTGGTTTAAATGAGAATTTGCCAACTGACCTGACAATGCTTCCCCCCAAGAGGCACAGATCATCTAACAAAAACCCTAATACCACACATGAAATGCTCTCCTTTGAGTTAATAGTAAGAGTCTCCTACTAGTCTTCCCAAACATTATAGGTTATTGCTATTGCCTTTGGCTGTCTTTCAGTGGTGGATGATGAGTCTTGCTGAAGATACCATGTACTTTCGACACAGGACCCAGAGGACCTGGGATGGATCTTACCTGAAAGCTCCCTTCCTGAACCAGAAAGGGCCATGCAAGCCTCAAAAAGGAGGGAAACAAGAAACAGTCCTTCCTAGCTAGGAAGCCTAAGAACCACAATGGCCAGCATGGCAGGAACCCTAGGGTGAAGTAGTGGCACACACACCTTGGTGGTAATGAACATTATTCTGATTGGACTTAAGACCCACTCAACAAGAGGGAATCATGTCTGGTACCAGAAACATGGAGCTGGGAGGAGATTTTACCAAACCAACCTAATTCCTAACCACATCCTAGATATTTATTCTTATTCCCACAGATAAGTGTAACTTCCCGCTCTCAAGGAAATTTGTCTTTGGAAAATGATGAGATCATTATTTTAAAAAATTGCAATTAACCAAAATGCAGAGTTGGTGAAGTCTAGTTTCAACCAATACATTGTAACACAACTTCTAGACCAAGGATTAAGAATCACTGTGAAAGAGAGAACAGAAAGACTGTAAGAGGTTTTTTTTGTAAGAAAACAGGAAGTTTTCTGTAAGATTGTGTCTTCTGATATCCTCAGAGACACGTGAAGTTTCACAAATATGGCTGCCTAAACAAGGATGACGCCAACAGGCCTGCTAATATGAACAGTGGACGATCACTACACAAATCCTAGACAAAAAACTACAGTTAACTAAGGAATTCCTCAAACAACAGAGGTAGTCTCCCCTAAGGAAGAGCACACCAATTGGTTATCTAATACAAAATGGTCAATCCTGAAAATATATGCATACAAGAAACATCAGATTGAGCATATTGTATCTATATATGAAAGGCATACACACACACACACACACACAAACACATTTATAACAACAACTAAAGTAAAAGAGGCCATAAATTTGAAGAGAACAAGGGACAAGGGGAGATGACACCCTCAGAGTCTCAAAGATATAAATAAAAAGGGGACATGGTAAAAACAGATTTCTCAAAAGCTGAAGATAAATGGCTAAAAAAATACTGAAAGCATTGTTCAATATCCACAGCTATTAGAGAATGCAAATTAAAACTACTTTGAGATTTCATTCCGTCTGGATGACTAAGATCAAAAAGTGATGGCGAATGTTGGGGAGGATGCAAGGAAAGCAGAAAACTTAATTCACTGCTGCTGAACCTGCTGACCGCTGCAGCCACTGCGGAAACGAGTGTGGGAATTCCTCATAAAGCTTTAAAGAAATTAGCGTGTGGCCATAGGGGTGGTCCAAGAGAAGAGAATTAGAATACCGTGGTATAAAGATGAATAATGCAACAGAAAAGTTTAAGTTGAGGTGGAGAATGGGAATGTAAGATGGAGGGGGGAATATGGGAGAAGTAAATAACACTAAAGACCTTTTGGAAAGTCACATAGAAACCTACTACTGTAGAACCTTCCTAAAAAGCACACATACACATTGAGAAAAAGAGTTAAAGTGTAGTTGTCCTATCATGGGACAACAATACCCCTACCAGATACTAGAGCCTAACAAGGAGCCCAGTGCCAGGATGTGTCACCTCTTTGGAGTTATTGGACAGTGAAGTCCCAGAGGCACCCCCCCCGAGCTAAACATTACGGTCTATTGTCACTGCTATTGCCACTAGCCTCCAAGTCTTGCCAGTAAAATACCAGGTACTTGAATCATAGAACATGATGAAATCAGCCTGGTGCTAACCTGGGAATTTCATTGCTAGTGGGTAGCTTCATAAGATAAAATCTACAATTGGTACCATTCCAAGAACAATAACTAGGTAAGGCATAGGCCCTAGATGAGATCCTATTACTATTATTTTTAAAGATTCATTTATTTTTATTCCGTATTATTTGTATTATGTATTCAGTATTTTTATTACATATTATTTTTATTATGTATATAGTATTCTGCCTGCATGTATTTCTCGACTCCAGACCTCATTACAGATGGTTGTGAGCCACCACTTGGTTGCTGGGAATTGAACTCAAGACCTCTGGAAGAACAGGTAGTGCTCTTAACCTCTGAGCCATCTTTTTGACCCACCAAATGGTTATCTTATATTTATACATGCACCTCTCAACCTTCATCAGAGAAGCTTCGATTTACAATAAATAATGATTGAGACTGAGTCCCACAACTTGCCAAGGAGACAGATTAAATACTGCAAAATGTTCCACCCTAAACTGCCCATGTCTATCACACTTCCCCTTCCAAGGCTCCAGGATCATTGCAGAAGAGGGAGTGGAACCAGAGGTGCTTGATGACTACAGGAAAACGGTGTCTTTCAGGCACCACTTCAAAGCTTCATTTGCTGCTCATATGAATTTACAGCAGTTGCAACAGCACACACAAGACCTGTGCAAGCTCGTTCAGACTAATTCTGGCATGGAGAGAGGTAGTAGGCATGAAGTTTCCTCTTCTAGCTGAGGAGCTATTGATAGATGCTAGGAGAAGAAGAATCAATTCAAAAAGTGAAGCCCTTGGTATGCCCGGTGGAAGGCCATATAACCAAGAATATATGAGCAGCAGAAATTGGATTTGAAGTGTCAAAAAACAGTTTTTAAAAAGGACACCAAATTTGCTAGGTGAGTAGTCAGAGCTGGATCTGGGCAGGATCAGAGGAGGGAGAAATATGATCAAAATACATTATACAAAACTGTTAAAGACCTATATATATATATATGTGTGTGTATAATTTATTTATTTAATAAATGCAGCTATAAGACTCATGATAGTAGCTTCCTGACTTATTTGAAAGGTATTCACATAGCTTTCAAAACACCTGTATTCTGTGATTTACAATATTGACAAGAGCCCAATTTGAATGTACAAACATAGAGGCAGAATTAATTAAGTATATATTCTAGAGTCCCTGGAATCCTGTTTTTACTCTCTCTCTGGATTGAGGGTTTCCAGAAATGAAAGTTCTTTTTTTTCTGACACAAAATATGAAAATATTTTTCTCTTAAGCTTCCTCACCCCCCCAAAAAAAAACCCCAATTCTGCTAAGTCATATCCTTTTAAATACAATGGTTATTTCAAGAGTTATGGTGGCAAAAACAATTGTAGGATGTAACCGAAATGATTGCAATAAAATACCACAATTAAGAATGATTTACAAAGCCCCTATTACACATATAAAGACAATTAAAGAAACTTAAAGGCATAATTTCCCGACCTTTCAAAGACCTAGTTTTAAAAAATGACTTTTTTTCCAGAGTCACAGATCAACATATTAACCCATAAAAGAATTTCATCTTAAAACAAATGTGATATTTAACCTTATTATTATTAATCCTACAGCCAGGGACTGTCATACAGCATCACTGTCTTACACATATGACCTTTACCTCCATCTATAATGTAGTAGAAACATATCCTCACAAAGCCTTCAGTTGAGCTCAAGGATCATTCCCATTTAATAATCTCCCAAATCCTCATGCTATGCCAGACCTCAATTCTATGTTCCTCTATGTGGTTCTTTTGTCTTTTTAATATGTGAAAGCTGAGTCAGACTTATTAAGATCTTTTTAATTTAACAATGCTTTCATTCTGTGGTTGAATTGGAGTTGGAACATGGACTTGACCTCTTCATATTCTAGAGATTGTGTTAGAAAACTTGAGAAGATACACGGGAAGACACCCCTCATCTATTTAGATGATCATTTTCTTACGGTTGTTCTCATTCAAGAACTCTAGTTTGCCAAGCTCACTTTAAAAAGTTATTTTTTTTTAATTTTTTTATTTTTTGTTATCAATCACAGGTTAGGTATTTTTTAAAGGACTTATTTATTTATTACTTACAGAGCATTCTGTTTGTGTGTGAGCCTATGCACCAGAAGAGGGCACCAGATCTCACTATAGAAGGGCCTGAGCTACCATGTGGTTGCTGGGAATTGAACTCAGGACCTTTGGATGAACAGCCAGCCAGTGCTCTTAACCTCTGAGCAATCTCTCTAACCCCCATTTTAAAAAGTTTTTAGTTCCATGGCTTTTGGCGATAGAATGAAAAGTAAGACACAATGGCTTGTAAACACTATAGATTATACAGCAATGCCTTACTTCTGCAGAGATTTCCAAATGCTGGTATATTTAGTTTCCTCACATCTACTTTGGCAAATTACCAATTTTTATTCGTTCATATAAAATGGGACGGGATGGGTAGGTACGTGATGACCCAGATTTCCTCAGAGACTAATGTTCAATGAGTTTTCATCTTGCTCAACATATAGCACAGCCACAGACCGGCTTAATAGGAAGTAGGTAAGGAGAGGTCAGCCCCATCTGGCTCACCACTTTATGAGGGGCTATGAGAATGGTGACTGCCATTTAATGAAACAGATTACAATCAGGATGGAAAGGCCTCATGAGAACATGGAGTGTGACTGCCACTCAGGGCTGGCTACTATCCACAGGGAGTCAGGACATAATCAGTGGCCCCGGTGAAGGTAATTTCAAGAAATGTAAACTTTGCAGAATGTAAGTAAACAGTCAAAGGCTGGGTTTGAAATAATGAATGGTGCAGTGGTTAATATTAATGAGGAGAAAAGACCACATTAATGTCCCTAATTTGAAATTGGAACTTGAGTTAATGAGGGTGACAATTCAGACACCAGTTTGTAAATCCTCCATAAAAAACCAAAACCAAAACAAAAACTAGACAAATGTTCTCAACAGATAACCATATGAATCTCATGAGTCATAGATTTTGGCCTTCCTTCTCATTTCCACCCCATCCTTAATCTATAGTTACATGACCAACACTATTTTTCCTGTGGTTTTCAATATTACATGACGCCTATGTGACAACCCAGGCTCCCTTAACTGATGAGCACCCAGAGGGCAGTGAATGTCTACATAGGCTCCCTTTCCTCTTGACACTGCCCCGTAATAACTGGGACTAGAGAAGCTTAGCTCCTCACTGATGGAGGAATCTTGGCAGCAATGGCTTAAACCCATTGCTGAGTAGGTAGAACTCTGAGCCGCACATCTGTTCTAGGAAGTAGGCATTTATTTAATTATATAAAAGTGATTCAGCTGCTGTTCCTCAGTAACACTGTTAAATTATTTTTAACTTGTCAAAAATTATACTCATGATACATGGGTGATGTTTGAAAATGTGAATATACTGTAGAATGACTAAGGCCAATTAAGATATCCACTAGCTTACATACATTTTCGTGGTGTGAGTTCTTAAATTTGCTCTCCGCAGTTTCCAGCTACACAGTGCATTGCTTTACTCATGTTTATCTGCATAATAGGCCACCTAACTGAAGTTTTGTTTACTTTAACCAACATGTCCCTAATCAGCACTAATCCACTGCACATCTGCCCTATCATCTGGAAACTAGTGTCTGACTTATTCGCTTAACGTCCTTCTGGTTCACGCATGTTGTCATGTGTACTTTCTTTTTAATGGCCAAATACTATCATAGTTTAGTCAGTCTCGGTTGAATACACAGCTTAGCTGTTGTAAAGCGTTACTGCAATGAACATGTGACTGGATATGTCTCCTCACCATGTTGATCACGTTTCCTTTGGAGATATATTCATACATACATGTACATATACACTCAGTAGTCAGATTGCTTTAGCCTCCTATTTTGAAGATGAAACTGATGCAAGGAATGATTTTAAGGTATTCAGTTGCACAAAGGTGTCTAAGCAGGGATCAGACTCCAAGACTGAGTCTCTATTCAGAGTTCCTCCTAAACACCTAAATCTTTGTTCTTACTAGTTCTTGCTCCTTAGTGGGGCCTCCACAGATCTTGGCTGTAGCGGAAACCTCTTGTCACTCTTAGAGATCTGAATAGGAGAACACAGAAGCCCTATGAAGTCTTGTATTAATGGCTTTGATCTGCTTCTTGAGGCAGGAGGTGGTCAGATACCATATTACTAACTGTCCAATTAAGTTCCTGAAATAAATCAGACATTGATAACTACCTTCATCTCACATTCTGTATAATTACTCTCTCTGACACATTGCATTTGTAATTGTCTTTGATTAATTAATAAAAGGAGGTTAAACTCATAATGGCGTAAGGTTAAAGCTAAACATCTAAAAATCCAATCACAGTCCTGATACACCTTGTGGAGTGAGGAGAGCTAACAGAGAACCATGGTGACTAGGTTCTGTTTTATCCCAGCCCAAATGATGCTGCCAATTCCTGGAAAGCCCAGGCATCCCCATTTACCAAATTTTACCAAATTTTATATTTGTTTTATAAAGCAATATTGAGTATATTTTAAGAAAAATGTTTATTTAGTGGAAATCTGGAAAACACTGAATTGTATTTCCTCTTAGAACTGCATCAGCATAATAATATATTAATTTTTGTCAACAGACCACTATTAGTCTGCTAAGAAAGCCAGATTTTTAACCCTGTTTGTAGTAAGCTTCTTTGACCTCAAAATTTCAGATCTGTATGTCGTTTATAAGCATCTTGTTCAAGTTGTGTTCATGTTTGGGTAACATGGCTCTAAAGATGTGATATCAAAAGTGTGCTGACTTATAAATACAAACTATTTGATCTTATACACTTCCCCCAGGCAAGGCAGACTTGCCAGTACACAGAGTAAGACGATGCAGACAGTCCTGAAGACATCTGATTGTCTTGGGTCAGTTGGTAAGGGAGGAGGACCAAGGGAGGAGGATGGGGGAAGAGAAAGAGGAAAGGTGGGACCAGGAGGAGACAAGGAGGGGGCTGTGATCAGGACGTAAAAATGAATAAATTAAAAAAATCAAGCCTGACTTGAATTCAAAATCTCATGTGTGAACAAATTTGAGTTACAATTTATGCTCCTTGAAATTATTATTTGATTTTTAAAAACCCAAAACTTCATTGTGTAGTAACAGAAAAATTAGGGCTACCATTAATGACCCCTTATCAAGTTGGGATGCAACCACACCTGGTGAGGACTTATGACTCTTCTATACAACACTCATTGCTACACAGCTAACTACTGAAATGTAAAATCTAAGTCATAACTAGATTTACCTTAACTAATTGTCTTATATTTATATTTTCTCTGTCTCCTAACCATAGAACTCTTTTTATAACATTACTTAATTTATCAAGTTACTCTCTTACTCTACACACTTAGCTTACCTGTATTCTCTGTAGCTACTATGTTACCAACATCCTTCTCTTGTTCCACAGTGTTCTGCTTCTTTCTTATAAGAGATGACTGATGGTCACCATGCCATGGAAATTTCATGACAGGATGGAGATAAATTAAGAGAAAAACATCCCCACAAATAGAGAAACCTATGCAACCCATGTACTGTGATGAATAAGAGGTCTGATGCGGTTTTTTGGTAAAAGGCTAGCATTGAAACACAATGCAGGCTACATGACTTTGAAGCTGACCAGCACACTAACTACACTGGATGATGAACCAAAAGAAGATACCAAACTCTTGGCGCCAAAAAGAAAAAAACAAAAAACCCACATCAGAATAGACTCAAACACATGCAAAGTGTTTCTTGCATCACTTATTTATTATTTTTTTTTTTGCTGTCTGTTATTTTCTTAATATTCCTTAATGTCCCATTGGGACTACTGAAATATAATGAAATTGTGACCAAATAGGCACCTCTCACTGACCAAAATGAGTCAATAAATACCCATACTGCTTTGTTCTAAAGACAAGATGTAGATGTAAATTCTATTGAAATAATGAACTGTTACACAAAGCAAAAGGTATTAAAGTAACTTTATCAAACAATGATATAGATATAGATAGATAGATACAGATAAAAGGCATGAAAAAACAGAGAAAAAGTATAGGAGATTATAGATAGGAGTGGATAGTAAAGAGGCTAGTCCGTAGAGTAGAATATAAACGGACATGCTGCAACTCTTCCTTCTCTTTTGCTTGTGTCTGTCACAGCTCTCATAGTCTGCTGTTGATACTCAGATCATTCATCCCATGTATGAATATCATATTAACAATTGTAAAGACAGGAATAGAATACTAATGAATGACAAGCAGTGTGTGTTTAAAAATTTAACCATTATGGATACAACACTGTATTAGGCACTAAAGGAGGCATAAAAGAGGATTCTTAGCGATTCGCAAGTAAAATTAACCTCCGGGTTCTTTCAACAGTCCAAACATCTTCCCCAGAGTGTGATGTCCGACAGGAAGAATTTTTCAGATGCACATGTGTCACACAAAGTAGACTGGTGTACTGCTTTGAGAACACTGAGGCCAGTTAGAAAAATGAATTGTGAAGAACTAGTCAGGGAAGTCCTCTGGAAACATCCTAATTTTTAAGTAGGATCCATAGTCTTTGCCTAAGGCAATGGGAAGGATGTCCACAAACAGGGAATACCACATACGATTAAAGATGTGCTGTGCCAAGAGGCAAGACATGAAACATCACTCTCCTGTAGAGAACTGAAGAATCTCCCATGAATCTGTGGTAACAAGGGAACTTCTGACAGATTATAGTTGTAGCCAGACATCAGCAAGAGGTGGATATAAGAAGAAACTCAAGAGTGACGTTGTTATTAAAAAATAAAGAAGAAACTGAAGGACATTTCCTCTCTGGACCACCTAGGCCTCTGAAGCAAATCTTTAATCACTAGCCTCTTAAAATGAAAAAAAACCCACTTGCTTTTTCTCAGTCTTCTTCCTGACTATGTAATAATATCCAGAATTTATGCAAGACTTGAATGGGTAGCATTTGTTTAACATGGGCTATTGCACGTTAACTATACCTCCCATTCCACAATGTTTTCTCTTGCATTTGTCTTCCAGTCTTCCTTACTGATGTCACATTAGTGAGCACCAGCCTACTTAAATTGTCTAGGCCATCTGGAGTCTGGGAAAGTGTGTCTATACAGCTGACAGCTACTGATTGTCCTCTCCTTTGAGAAGTAGCTCCCTTTCGTTCTTTTTCCATATCCCTTTTTCTACTTTCTACACCCCCTTTTTCTTTCCTCTCCCTTCCCTCTCTTTCTCTTCCCCCTCTCCCATTCTCCCTTTCTCTCTTTTCTCTGAATACCTGTCCCCTCCCAGTCCTTTTCATATTCATTGCCATACTCCCAGACTCAACGCTGTGTAACATGTTTCACTTTCCTTGCTTATTCCTTCCTTTCATCTCTTCTTCTGTTTCTTCTTTCTCCCCTTCATTCTCTTCTTTCTTCTTTTATTTTGGTGGCCATCTATCCATCTATCATTTATTGACCATCATCATCAATTATTTTTTTAAATCATCCATCGAATGGCAGAAAATTATTTAAAGAAATGCTCAACATCCTTAGTCATCAGGGAAATGCAAATCAAAACAACCCTGAGATTTCACCTTATACCCATCAGAATGGCTAAGATCAAAAATTCAGGTGACAACACATGCTGGAGAGGATGTGGAGAAAGAGGAACAATACTCCATTGCTGGTGGGAATGCAAACTTGTACGACTTTGGAAATCAATCTGGTGTTTTCTCCGACAAATAAGAATAGTGCTACCTCAAGACCCAGCTATACCACTCCTAGGCATATATCCAAAAGATGCTCAATTATACAAGAAGGACATTTTCTCAACCATGTTCATAGCAGCTTTATTTGTAATAGCCAGAACCTGGAAACAACCCAGATGTCCCTCAATTGAGGAACAGACACAGAAATTGTGGTACATTTACACAATGGAATACTACTCAGCAATTAAAAACAAAGAAATCAAGAAATTGGCAGGCAAATGGTGGGATCTAGAAAAGATCATCCTGAGTGAGGTATCCCAGAAGCAGAGAGACACACATGGCATATACTCACTTCATAAATGGATATTAGACATATAATATAGGATAATCATACTAAAATCTGTACACCTAAGGAAGCTAATCATAAGGAGGACCCTGGGTAAGATGCTCAACCTTTATTCAGAAAGGCAAATGGGATGGACATCGGAGGAGGGAGAAAGCAGAGAACAGGACAGGAGCCTATCACATAGGGACTCTGAAATACTCCACCCAGCAGGGTATCAAGATATACACTGAGATGCATAGTCAAACTTTGGACAGAGTGCAGGGAATCTTATGAAAGAAGGGGGAGAGAGAAAGACCTGGAGGGAACAGGACCTCCACAAGGGGAGCAACAGAAACAAAAAATCTGGGCACAGGGGTCTTTTCTGAGACTGATATTCCTAACAAGGACTGCATGGAGATAACTTAGAACCCTGCACAGAAGTAGCTCAAGGCAGCTCAGTATCCAAAGAGGGTTCCCCAATAATAGAACGAGAGATCATCTCTGACATGAACTCAGTGGCTGGCTCTTTGATCACCTCCACCTGAGGGGGGAGCAGCCTTACCAGGCCACAGAGGAAGGCAAAGAAGTCAGTCCTGATGAGACCTAGTGGACTATGGTCAGATGGAAGGGGAGAAAGACCACCCCTATCATTGGACCTGGGGAGGGGCATAGGAAAAGAAGAGGGAGGGTGGGATTGGAAGGAGATGCGGGAGGGGGCTACAGCTAGGATACAAAGTGAATAAACTGTACCTAAAAAATTAAAATAAATTAAATTTTTAAAAGGTAAAAAAAAATCTTCCCCAAGATGCCTAGCATAACACCAATTTTAATATATCATCTATACATTTTTATAGCAGGTGTTAAATAATTATCCACACTGAGTTAAATAGTTGTTTTGTTTACTAAATAGAAAGAAATGCTTCTGCTCTTTAAAAAAACTTTGTAGGTATTAAAGATGGTAGCCATGAGTATAAAGTTTAAGTCTTTGGGTAGGAAATTCTGAGTGAGTTAATTATTTTCAGGTATCTACAGTGTGTGCGTGTGTGTGTGTGTGTGTGTGTGTGTGTGTGTGTCAGAGAGAGAGAGAGAGAGAGAGAGAGAGAGAGAGAGAGAGAGAGAGAGAGAGAGAGAGAGAGAGAGTCAGAGAGAGACAGACAGACAGAGAGATTTTGATAACTGTCAAAAATGTATTGGGCAAGAGAAGAAACAGCAGTTAGTGTTTGGAGCAGTGTCTCTGAAGGTTAGAAGAAGACTTTAAAATGTCTACAGGACAATGTAAAGGAGGGCATCTCTGAGGGTCATTTGCAAGTGTCAACATGAATGATTAAAGGATTCCTAGACAGTTCAAAAAACAGTATTTCTGGGTATGTCTATGAGGGCATTTCTGGAAGAGATAAGTACTTGAATCTGTGTCCTAAAGGAGATACACTCGCACTCATTGTGAGACAGAATAGAACAAAATACAGAAGAAGGGCCAATTTTTCTTCCAGATCTGGAAGAGGGACACCCTTCTTTCATGACTATATAAGCTCCAGGTTCTCTGATGTTTGGCCAATGGGACTTACACAGAGGCAGGTTTAAAATTCTCAGATCATTTGTTATTAAAACCGAGTTATACCAACAAGGTTTCAGGCTCTGAGGCCCGTGGATTTAGACTGAACTGTGCTACTGATCTTCCTGGTTCTCCAACTTGTAGAAAACATAAGATGGAACACCTAAGCTGCTAAATTTTCATGAGACTGTTTCCCTAATAAATCTCTCTTCATCCATCTGTTTGTTTATGCTGTTGGTTCTGACTCTGGAAAACAGTAAAACGGTATCTAAGTAGGTACTATCTTACCTGAGTAGTAGAGAATTTAAACCTTCATAGTTTTCCAGTTATAGCCAGGCCTAATGCTGCATGCCTCTGGATCCAATTAGAAGAATGAGTGAGGGAAATTCAGGGCTTGAAGCTAGCCTGTATATTGTAGCTTGACCTGACCTTAAACAAGCAACCTCCACAGTCCCTAGTTATGTCTACATATGAGACAAAATGCTTGAAACGTGAGAATGGCTATTTACCTTTGTGTCCTCTGCCCTACCAAACATGATGTTTAATAATTCATTCTTGAATTATGAGTGGATGAAGAGTGCTGCTTGTAAAGTGCCAAGTATTCTTTGAGCACTCCAAACTATTGTCTTGTTTATGTTTAGTGTATTCTATGTCTTTTTTCTCTGTAACATCCTGGAAAGGATATGCTACTCTCATTTCGCAGACACCAACACTCAGAGAAATGATGAAAGCTACTAATGTTAGGATGAATGAAACCCAGATAATCTGTTCCTTATCCTGTACAGATCTGAAATGAATGTCTGTCATCATAAATGTTTGCAAACATTTGACTGCATTATAGACCCCTGACAGCATCATGGTTAAGTACTTAGAAGAACACTGACATCTTGTTGCAATGACCTCTCTAGTAATCAGTTGCCGTTTGGAGGAGTGTTTGTACAAAGCAACATAAGCTCCTGCAGTGGTGGCTGGTTTTAGCAGTCAGACTCACGTGTGCTTCTGTAAACCATTTGCTGAAGGAACAGATGTAAAACATGCATTGTGTGTAGCAAAAGGTCAAAGCCTTAAAAACACTTTGTTTGCCAAGTAAATGTAGCTGTAGGTTAATTTCTTGCAATCATTGTTTATTAATATTTAATATATTTATATGAAGGACTTCACTTTACAATTCCCTATACATCCTGCATTTAATAATATAGAAATGGCCTATCTTCTTTAACTCAGCAAGACAGGATTTTCAATAACTAGTAATGTTAAATGTATTTTTAAAAAAATCAATAATAAATAAATACATAAGCACTTCCCTCTAGAATGCTTCTGATGTTATTTACAAAATTAAAAAAAAGATGGCAGACCCACCAGAGACTTTATAACCATTTCATTACCACTTCCCTAATTGCATATGGTGGAACTGGGTAATCTGTTTATTGAAATTGAAATCTCTGGAACGGATCCTCCCCACAGACATTAACAATAAGCATCTCATGCAATAACATAGTACTTAATGTAATATTAACATTATATGCACCAGGCCTTAACCGCTCCCTGGTTCCCCCACTGGAATTGAACATTTTCACACTCTCTGCTCTGCCTCAGTATTCAATTCTATATCTAATTTACAAGCTGTAAAACACAATATTCACAGATTACAATAAATACAAAGAAGTTCTAAGGATATACCTGCTGGAACTTCAATGAGAAAGACAGGAAAGAAAAGTTTCTACCTCTACCTGAGGTAGATACAAAAGAAAGCTTCAAAAATGTTGCAGTCTTGGCGAAGTTTTGATGGTGAAAAAGAGGTGCCTGGTCAGGTGACATAAAAATACTATTTGGTCATCTGGTAGTGGTACCTGTTCCTACATGTTCTGTGTCTAGTCAGCTCTTCAAAGCTTCCATTTCCCCAAAAGATAATCAAGGAAGAAGAGAGAACATTAAGGGAGGGTCATTAAAATCAAGTTTGGTCTTGGATCTTTCAGGATGCTCTTGTAGGATCTTAAATGAGGTTATTTAGCTTTTCTGTACAGATTGCTCATCTTTGAATATACAGGATGCATTGGATTGCTTTAAAGATATCTTCCAGCTATACAAGTACGAAATTTCAGAGCTAATCTTCCATGTACAAAAACCTAGTTTGTAAAACCCACTTGGAAGTTTCCCATTATCTTTTTTAAGCAGCACCTCGTAAATTCCTCACTCCATTCTGAGTAATTGAGCAACTATGAGAGCATCCCATTTTATAATATACACTTTGGCAATGTCCTTTTTAATACTTTTTCTGTTCATCTAAAGCATAGTGCTAGACATTGACTATAAAGACATAATAAGATATTACAAGTGGGCTAAAAGCATAAAATCACATGACGCTGCAGATACCTACTGGGCAATAGAACATATCAGAAGTCAATGAACATTTAACATTTTATGATTATTCCACTGACTAGATGATCCAGTAGAAATCTGTGGTTAGGATGATGCTTTTCAAACTGTATACTACATATGCCTTAATCCACTAATCACAGAAGCTGTCTGTTTACTTATGCCTTCATTAATTACCTTACATGCCAATGTTGGGCAAGAAACAAACAGTCTGGCTTTTGCTTGGTGATTTGAGGGTGATATGGCTACTTCCTCAGTTTAACATCCTCATTTGACTACAACATCTGTCTGACTTGCATTTTTGAAAGATATCTAATAGCAATTTAATAGGAAAATTAATGTGACTTATCAAGTCAAGATGAGCATGGTCTTTTGAAAGCAAGGAGGAAGATTTATTCAAATAAGACCCTTGATTCAAGACTCTTGAGGGATGTTGTCTCATAGGATCATACTATTCAATATAGTAGACTCATGTGAGTGACATTGTTTACATGTTTTATTTATCTGAAACATACACATTAAACTTTCACATGAATATTTAAATCGTAGTTGAACTTTTATATAAATTTTCTTATCAAATCTGTCCTCTTTTCAGAAATTTCAGGGGACAAATAACTAAAATCATTGAATTATAATACAAATGGTACTTGGTGACTTATCTTCTGATAGAACACAGAGTTGTATCAAATCCTCTGTGTCAGTAATCAGCAAAGCACTCACAACACACTATACAATGTATTTGATATATATTTACTAACAAAGGTTGTATGAAGTATTCACAACCTCCAAGCTTACAGTTTGCAGATTAAACTTGTGTACATGAGAAGTATACTTTTCCATAACAACCTTGAGAAAGCCATCTTTCTACTCTCATCCACCTTGTTCTCAAAATAAAGGTTTTTGCATTTTCATAGCCATTATGACTATAGAGAAAAAAAAATTATGAAAGTCCTTTCAGTTTCAACTTCTTCAGTACCTTACTACTGCAAAAATTAACCCTAACCCTAGCCCTAACCCTAACCTTTTATCACTGAAAACAAAGAAACAAACAACAACAACAAAAAGCAAAGTAGTATTGAACGAAAAATCAATCAATAATAAGAGAAATGTTGGTTTGGAATTATCATTTCTTTCCAAACGTTGCTCGGCTTGCTACAGCGGAGCCTACAGACACTTTTTCTTGAGTCTTGCCTTGTTCTGTTTATGGGGGAGGGCCTGAATCATCTCACTGCGCATCTGTACTACTTTAGGACAGTCAGCATTTAGCTCTTGTCTTCAGATGTAGTTTTCCATTTGGGAGGAAAGGAGAACCTATGTATTTAGGTCATTTACCACATTGGTACCTCTCTCCCACTCACATCCCATTTGTCGTACAATCTAAAGCATGAGTGAACAGTGAGCACAGGGGTATCATTTAGGCAGAGGATGTAGGAATATTTTCCCATTTCTGCATTCTGTGTTCTCTGTAGAACATACCCAGCTCTCCATGCTCCTTTCCTCTCTAGTTTCCCTGCAAACCAATCACACCATCACAGCAGAGGCATTCTCTTTGCCAGCTGTCATCTTTTCCACTTGGTCAGGAGGTCCCGCCCCCATCCACAGGGCCTTCACACAAAGAAAAGCATCAGTTCATCAGTTCATGTTTCAATCAGGGTCATCAACTCTTGAAGGCAGCTCTAACTGTGGTCGTAACTTCAATGAAATGCCTCAGCTCTTAGCAATGTGAAAGTACTCCAGAGAAGACATGGCGTGGTCATAGGCTGTCCTTCAGGGCTCACAGAGCACAAGACTGGCAGGGCTGTTAAATGAGCACTTCCTGTGCTGATAGCTAGGCAAACAGCTTTGTGCATTTGGCTCACTTGATTCTCTGAGAACTTTATGTAGACATTATTAATCCTGGATGTGAGGGAGCGTACATGGCCAGGTGTTAAAACAAAGTAGAAGCAGGATGAAAAGCTAGGCTCACTTTCCTTAAAAGCCCACACTGTAACCACTGTCTTACACCAGCATAACTAGAGGCCAAGGGCAGGGTGTGCTGGGGCAACTGGGAACAGCGGGGAACACAGTCTTGACTTAATAACCTCCCTGAATTATTGTTTCTATTTTGAAAATCTTTGATTAGAAAGTTCACAAAGAGTGTGTAGAAGCCGTTGTGTACGTGAACACTATCAATACCCAAATAATTCTATTTATTTCTTAAAACCACAATCAGCGTGGAATACCCAGCTTTATAACAGACAGTACTTAGTCTTACATCCCTGTGAACATTATATATCACAGAATATGTTACATTTATTTTTATTTATCAGTGCAAGGATTCCCTGTCTGGTGTCTCAGCTTCCCAGCAGCCTGGCTGAAGTGATAAGGTGAGAACCACATGGCTCTTTGTGGTACTGCATGCTCTTATGAGGATAAGGGACTTCAGACGTACACTGCTTTTAGCATCACACAGGAGTGGAGGAGAAAGAACTGAGTCCATGGTGTCACGAATAGCACTATCTGACCTATTCATATCCAAACACCTACTGGCACAATCACTGTACTCAGTTTTCTCATTCATCCCCTAATTCTACTGTCGAGTACAAGCATAATTTGAGGCCACACTGTTTTGGTTTTTCTTTTTTCCCCAGTGATGAATCAACTCATTGGTGAACTGAAGACCCTAGTAAGGGAAACAGGGGCTGTTTCAGTCTTGAGCTTGATGGCTGACTCTTCGACCCTCCCCCATACATGCCAGGGAGTAACAGCCTGGCTAGATCCCAGGGGAGGACATTGCAGCCAGCCCTGAGGAGACAAGATGATCTGGGGTCAGATGGAAGGGGAGGAGATCCTCCCCTG
>CM053760.1:43005070-43015391 GCA_028658305.1 Pachyuromys duprasi
AAAAAAAGACAAATTCATCAAAAACTCCTTATTGACATCCAGAAACTTGAATATAAAGTACATTTTTCAAATGAATCCATATTTTTTCCTCTGTGCTCTAGACCAGTGCATTTTCACCAAAAAATGTGTTGTGACGACATTGTAGAAAAATCAGTGAGGTTTCTATGCCTGTGAGCTTTGCTTGATATGAGGAAGGTCCTGGTTCTGTCACATCAGCCTTGGCTTGGTGTCATTTAAAAAAGCTACAACAGTTCAAATACAGATTAATCTATCTTTTAAAAGCAATACAAATGGCCATGTTTGGTGTTGAACACTCAGAATCTCTCTTCAACCCTCTAACTTTCATCAAAATATATAATTATGTGAGAAAAGTCTCCATCAACCTTATATTGGTCTCTGGTTTTGACACTAAGTCTTTCCAAACCACCCTTGTCCAATGCACATCACTGCAGAAAACCATTTCTTATTAGCTAAAAGCAGGTAAGCCTGCCAAAAGTCAACACTTATTTCTTTCCCAAGAGACCACACTTGGGTGAGCATACATGAGCATAACTGTGTGTTTTCTTACCCACAGTGACAGACAGCCACAGAAAGAAGTCTTCTGTTTCTTAGCTCAACACCCTGGATTTGGATGATTTAGCTATATATAAAGACAGCACTGGGTTGATTTGAAAGATACATTTTATCAAGTTGTCAGATTTCCAGGGACCAACTGTTTCAGAATCACTTATAAGTAAACTAGAAAATGATTTGGATTGTAGGGAATTTAAACCATACTTTCCCAGAATGTTGCAGCAAATAGCTGGAAAATAGACATAGAATCACACACTGAAATTAAAGTGTGCTGAGCATGTCTTGTTGGCAGTGAGAAGCAACAGGATCCCAATGACAGAGGGCAGAGTGGAGCCGAGGGCCCTCAGAAGGGATTTGACCTTGGGAATCCAAGTGAGCCGTGGAAAGAAGTCTGCAACACTCAGACTCACACCCCTATGTTTTGTCCACCTAATACCTACTGGGGGTTACTGCAAACATCCTTGGGAAGCATCATGACTAATGATGAGAAAGGAGAGGATTTGAGTGGACTGCAACACTCTTCCTCTCACATCCTCTCCAGTGACAGGAGAGACAACAGCCTTAAGATCCATGTGCTTCCGACAGGTCAGTGACACAGTCTCCTTCTGCACTTATTCTTACAAAGCCAGCCTGGGGCCACTTACTCACCCAGATGCACAGGTGGCCATGTTGTCCTTGACTGAATCAGGAAGTCTTCCAGGAGAATTAATCAGATAAGGATGATTGGGAAAATTTTAAAGAGCTCTAAACACCTAGCACTAGGCATACTTCTTTCTGGTGTTTTGAACTTCAGTTTCAGATCTAACCTTACCCAACTGAAATTCATGGTGGCAACAAGAGTAACACATGAATATAAACAGCATAGACTGCAGGCCACATCTGTGTCAGCCATCCTGGCTACCAAAAGAAGGCATGTCTCACTTGTTTTCTTTCCTGATGCTCTTACCAGCTTAAATGCATGGGGAGAACAACGGCTTACATAGATTTTTCCACTCCATCTCAAGAGGGTTATCCATGGTCCTATACCATATTTATTTCTGTCATAATATGGAAGCAGTGGTTCTCAGATGGTGTCTATCTCAACCCCCTATAACAACCATATAATCAAGTGTGTGGGCTTTACATCGAAAGGCTATCATTGCCATGGCATGGTACTGCAAAGAATTAGCTGAATCCAGCTATTTCAGATGGTAGCTCTCTGCCTTATTTGAGAGTAAGGAAAAAGCAGAAGCTACCAGATAGCGTTGAACATTTTCTCCTTCTCTTAATTAAAGGGAGTGGGTGCCGTAGATGCCACCCTGCCACTGGGTGGCTGATGGTCTGTCATGGAAATCTCTGTACAGCAATCTGAGAAGCTCCATGTATCTGCTTCAGGAGTGAGAAGAGGTGCTGCACTTCAACAGAGTTTGCAATTGTGTCCTCAGGGCATCTGGTTTGAGGAAGCCAACGAGACAAGACCAAGTCATCAGCACCACCTAATGGGTCCCCAGTGAAGAGGCACGTGATGAGAATGATTTCTTGATTAGTGATGCCCTCCATCACTACTTCAAGATAGTCATTGGAAACATGAACCCACTTCACTGTGCAGAGCCTTTGGCTTGTTAAAATGCTGTTTTAACTGGGATCAATCACTGCTGGGCCTTCCAGACAGCAAGCTTCCTACAGAAGAGAACCTTCTAGAACAAGCAGATGCCCATATTTATAGCAAAGAATACACTACCACTTTAGCAGAGTATTTGGAATCATGATGAGAAAATTAAAGGGCGGTTTCCCATGTCCTAGAGAGTAGACTTCTATATATGCATCAGGCTGAATTAACCAATCCCACAAAGTCCCCTTAGAACAAATCATATTATCTAAGAATTTTTTCTTAAAGGGTTAATTTTATACATGTTACCTCATAAAAATTTGAAAGAGTATTATTATGATTGCTCTCATGAAATTCTCTATCTACATACAGTTGAATATATAGCAAAGCCCATATATCCAGAGATTGTGGTTTGTTGTAAGCTCTGAGAGGAAATGTAAGGGATAGAGCTGTCAGACACTCCATATCATAGGGAATGTGGAGAGTGCCAGTCAGGAAGGCCTCAGGAAGGGTCTGATTCCTCCAGTACTTATCTCTACTTTCTTGGAGCCCTCTGTTATCAGCATTCCATCTGTCTCCTGGGTTCTCCACTACTTCTCTATTTCTGCTTTCTCCTCAGCAAATACTCAAGACTCCACAGCCCAAAACAAAACAAACAACAACAACAACAACAAAAAACACCTGACCCTTCATTCTTCCTGAGCCTGCACCAACTTCTTCCATTCTTTTTTAAATGTAATTTATTTATTTTTATATTAATCACAGGTTAGTTACTTTGCATCCCAGGCATAGCCCCCTTTCTCATTCCCTCCCATTCTCCCCATCCCTCCCTCATCTCCTCCCCACCCCTTCCAAGTCCACAGACTGGGGAGGACCTCCTCCCCTTCCATCCGACCCCAGATCATCTTGTCTCCTCAGGGCCGGATGCAAAATCCTCCACTGGGATCTAGCCAGGCTGTTACTCCCTGGCATGTATGGGGGAGGGTCAAAGAGCCAGCCATCGAGTTCATGACTGAAACAGTCCCTGTTCCCCTTACTAGGGTCTTCAGTTGGACACTGAGCTACCATGGGCCACATCTGAGCGGGGGTTCTAGGCCATATCCATACATGGTCCATGGTTGGAGAAACTGTCTTGTAAAAGACCCCTGTGCCCTGCTCAGTTTGGTCTTTGTGGAGCTCTTGTTCTTCTTCCATTCTTAACTGAGACTTTTTTTTAAATGTGAGAAGCTGCAATGTTCGTTGTGTCTCTCCAGCTTTAAACCCCATCGCCACTTGAAGTCTCCCATAACCATTGTGATGGAGCAGAGTCTTTGGAGGCTGTCCCAGGTGGAATGACAGACAGGTCTGTACCTCACTGGCTGTGTTAATTCAGGCAACTTCCTTATCTTTTCTTCCACAGCAGGGTTGCTAATGGTGTTCCCTAGTTTGGCACAAAAACCCAATGAATAGCTGTGTTTCCACAGACTCCCTTAAGGAGTGATTGTTATCACCGCTCATGTCGTTGTAGTCACATCCATTCCTAGAGAGTGTATCTAAGGCCAGTATTGATCCAGGAAAGAAACACTTGGACCCGAAATGGCCGTGTCAGAAAAAACCAAGAGTCATCACATAAAAATGGACAATATGGGATCCTTAGGCCACGAGTAGAAAGGGAACAAGGGACATACAGCAATCAGAGTGTAGTTAGGAGGTGAGCTGACTTCTTTGATGTCCAGTTGGTCCCTGAGCTTGTTCTGTTGGTTCTCAGCAAGGAACAACTTGAACTTGCCAAAGTGTCTACATATAAGAAAGTGTGTAGGCTTAGATTTTTCCTAAAACCTACTTTATTTAGGGTTCTCAAGTGCTTCTGCCTCCTTTCCAACCCACAGAAGAAGGTTATTAGGGAAAGGGGGTTATGAACCTCTTTAGACATATTTCTTGGGATGAGCCCACTATTTGTTGTCCAAATACCAGCAGTCCAGTCACATAGCCAACACCAAACAGCAGCAACAATCAACAGCAGCAACATCATTCAGCAGAAACAGCAAGACTCTACTGAATCAGAATGAGTCAGTGAAAGCCTCAAGACTCAGCCAGAGTGCTGTGAGAAGTTGTGTTCGGGGGAGGTTCTCTCCAAGAAGTGAAGCATAGAAAAACAAAGACCAGCCAAGTGATATGCACATCCCAGAGTAGTGATGCAAAAGTGATGTCTCACTGTCCTTGGGCTTCTATTTACCCTTTCTCAGAGTCCACACAGGCTGTTTAAAAGCCACGACCCTTGCATGTGATATCAGATGTGTCCCTTTTCAGCTGACCACTCATGAGTTTGTTTTCAACTGAGGATGAACTAAAAATATTTCCACATCCCACATTTGGGACCAAAACAAAACAAAACAAAAAAACGCATAAAAGAAACTAAGACTTTCACTACCTAAGTGCCCAATGACAGAGAAGCCAGCTAAGTGAAGATAACATTCCTTCCTGTCTTATCCCAACTTTTCTATTGATAGAGTGGGACTCACCCCAGTTATGAAATTATATGTTATGTTTTCATTATAGTGCCTATCATATTCATATTATAGTAAAAGCTTTTTTAAAAAATGTATTTCCATGAGTGGTCTAGAAGTGGGAAGGAGTGAGACTTCCTTTTGAAAATCTTTGAAACATTTACAAACTACTTTTGAGCTATAAGGTGTGTGTGTGTGCATGTGTGTGTCTGTGTGAATATGGTATGTGTGTGTGTTATGCTACGTGTGTACAAATCAGAGGACAATCTGCAGGAGTCAATTCTTTCCTTCCACCATGTGGGTCTCAGTGATTAAATTCAGGCATTTGGGCTTGACTGGAAATTCCTTTATACTCTCACTGGTACATTATTATTATATAATATTATATATTATAAATCTAATATATAATATTATTGTTGTTGTTTATAAGGAAGATCAGCTTCCAAACTGGCTAAGTTTATTTTTTCCAGAGTATCTTGCACACAACTTGTTTACATATTGTTTCCTACAATTAAACATAAATGTGTTCTAGACTTGCAGAAATATTAAGTTTAATATACTACAATCACTTTTTCTAATAATTCACTTTCCAGGATTTTATTAGCAATGGTCACCTGATCCTGACATCTAAAAATATTAAATGGAAAATTCTGGATTTTAACAATCTGCAAGATTTAAATTATATGCATTTTAAATAGCATGTTGAGATTTCACATCATCTTTCACTACCATTCTCTTCTCTTTGCCGATGTGAACAGCATTTCATTTAGAGTATTCACAGTGTTTGCAGTAATCACCACTAGTTGCTGAGAAACCAGCCGGTAAAACCCACTGTGAGTGACCAAATAATTAGTATGTAAGAGAATCATATCCTTCATGGAACAAAGCCATTTGCTAGCATATTGTAAATTTCATTAGAGAAAGGGGACTATGACAGACTAAGTACTACAGAGGAGAAGCAAGGGGATGCTTTAACATCCGCAGAGGTCTATCCCTCCAGTGCATGTAAGCCCCAAGACAATGTGATCTTGGGAAAGTCTAAAGAATTTGTTACGACTTTCACACCAAATGATGTTTTATTCTAAGATCATTTCTGTGTAGACATAAGAGAAAAATAGACATCATCTCAACCATGAGACATTCACTATGGTGGCATTGGTTAGAGAGTGATTACTCAGTGTCTCAAACCACACACACACACACAAACACACACACACACACACACACACACACACACACAGCTGTTTCTTTGAATAGAAACATGCCAAATGCTGTATGTGCTTACTTACTTGGGACTGACAGAGCATAGAAAATTGCAATACAATAAACTGAAAAGAAACTGAGAAATGTCAGGGCTGGTGCAAAAGCACTGTGAGCTAAAAAGAACTCTGATGAGTTTACAATGAAAATAAAAAATGAAACATTTGATTTTTTCAAAATCAGACACACCCACAGTTTCTAGGGTGAATGTGTACTGTGAAATGTTTTAGCAGAGCAGACTTGTCAATCACAGCATGTACAGCATGATTTTGGTCCTAATTTATTGATGGTGAAATCTAGATATTCCATAAATTAGCTTTTCCATATAGCTTTTATACAACTTGATTCAAAAATCAAGAGAAATAGTGATGTTGTTTTTAGCATTTTAAGGAAGAGTCCAGCTTATGTTCAGTTCAGTTCCTGGTGTGTGCTAGCAAGGACTGGGTAAATTCTTGGAGACGGAAGGCCGAAGACTGGGAAGGAAAGAAGGCAGGTGGGTAAGAGGTAAGGTACATGTTGGTGCTGTGAGTCTTTGGCTTCTGCTGCTGATCTTTGTAATAGGTCTCCTAAGAGTGTCTTTGGTTTGTTTGCCCACAGCCTTCAGTTCAACTTTTGAACTTCAGATTTCTCAGGAACCCATTTTTCTCCACCTGCCAGTGAACCCTAGAGAAGTTGTTTGGCAATCTGTCTGCCAAGAATACAAGAATTTTCACCAGTAAGCTCGGACTCTTCAACCTTGCAGGCAAGATCCCTAGTAAGCTCTCCCTTTATCCCCACATTTAGCACCTTCTCTTAGTTTTAACAATTATTTCAGTACCTACATTGTGCCCTGACCTGCTCAGTTCAAGCCTTGGGATTGAAAAGAGAATTGATACAATCCCCAGCCTCCATATACTATGTGGCTTTTATTCCCCAAATGTCCACTTTAAGTGTGTCAAGCAATCTTTCTTAGAAAGCAGACACAGTTCAATAAAACAATGCTCTTCTTTTCATAGAATGCTTTTCACTATTTTTAAAATGCTCCCTTCTTCAAGTTTCTAATCGACATGGAGTTTTCCATAAACGTCACTGATGAACCAAGCCTGACTTTAGCGAGTCTTGAGCCACACTCCAGCCACACTAGGAGAGTCCTTTGTTACTATAGCAAAACGCCTGCAGCAAGCTAAATTTACTCTGTAGGTCTGAATCTTCAAGAACATATAAGCAGCACTTGTCCAGCTCTGGTAGGATCCAAATGGCAGGATATCGAAGTGGCTAACCTGTGTGCTGGACCACAACTGACAAGAAGCCAGAGAGACTCTATCCCTAACTGACCTAAGGATTCCTGCTAGATGCTACGTCTTAAAGATTCCATACTTTACACTGCCATGCTGGAGATTCATGCTACAGCACGAGTCCTTGGGGTCAGCCTGAATCTCAGTCAATAATCATTAGATCATGTCTGGTTCAAGAATGAGTGACTTGTGACTAACACATTGAATTCTCGGTCTACTCTATGTCTTGTGCAACTTTTTCAGATTCTAGCCCTCATCACCATGAGGACCCAAGTGGAGACCATTGAGCCAAGTGGGATTCTTAAAGAGATTTCAGTGTAAAACATTTTCTTCACATGAATTTGTCAAACTCAAAGTTATTTCAGATCTTGAGATTTTCTTTTAAAAATCCTCCTTCGTATGTGAGAGCTGTGGCTTATTTTGTTTCTCAGCATCCAGAAAATTATACTCTGATAAAGCTTGTTTGACTAAAAAGTGATTTTTTTGGATTAAATGTGTGTGTTCTTATAAATTATGAGTCTGTGAGTATCTATGTAAATACATAAACATGTTTTAAATATTTGCAGAAATATAATATGTGGGAAATTGGTTCAAACTGTTCACATCTCTTACATCCAATCCACCGCTGAGCAGGTGGATTGGAGAACACAGGCTATAATTCCTTTACCTAGTATGAGGAAGCTCTGATCAAATAAAGAAGAATGCAACTAGAAATGCAAAGTTCTTCTAGGGTCATGAGCAGTTGGCTTATTGTATTTCTTATAGGCAAGAATTTTATAGTTCAACAAAACGTCAATAAGGAAACAAAATCAAGAGTGTGTGAGGTTTCACGGACAGCCTTATTTCATTGTGTGCTGGACTTTATTAAGTAATATTTTTGTTTGTTTTTAAAAGTAGTTATCTTTCTTCTTTACATTAGTTAGCAAAGTAAATTCATTCTCTTCCTTTAAAATAGACTTGTAGCTAAATACACAAGGACATCAACAAGTTTAACCAAATACAACCAGAATTCCATTCACCCTTTCTCCTGCCCATACAGAGTATATTAATACAAGAGAGCATCTGAGCATTCTTCCCTGATGCCCATCAAGAAAGGTTCTGCAAGCAAAGAGCAGACCCAAAGCTCTCTGCAAAGGTAAGCCCAAGTTGTCAGGCAAAAGCCAGGCCCAAACATTTCAGCACACACCATCAGCTGTATACAAAAGAGCAAGAGACACTCGCTACCCTAGGAGATGCACTGACAGGAGGAAAGACCAAGGTTTTGGGGTTTTTTTTCCTTACGTGAAATGTTTATGATATTTTGCTTAGTCCTTTTCCATGATATTTCTAAGGTCCCACACATACATTTAAAAATACAAGTATTTATTATGATGATCAATAATTTATTGTGGGACGGAGAAAGAAAATTTAAGACAAAGTATTCATATTACTGGAAGTAGTAATATGTATCATTTCAGGACAATCACACTAACATTTACGGTTTAAAGCAACAACAGCACAGAAAAATCTTTATCATTGTGTTCCACATGTAAAAGAGTATCAGAACTTAGTGCAAAGTGGCCACTGGGAAATGAAACAGCATACAAATTACTAAGCTTTTTCTTTCGTTTATGACCATCCTCATCTGGCATATGAGGAGATCCAATGTCTGAGTGTGAACTGGACTCGAAAAGATCCAAAGGACTTGGACTTGCCTGTGACAGGAGCAGACACTCCTCAAGACTTCCCCCATACAGTCTACTAAAACCTGGATTCCAGACAAATCGCTTTACTGAGACCCTGCTGCTGATTAGACAAGATATTCTAGACATTGGTGAGCTATCGAATCTGTGACCTTCTAGCCTATCCCAGTGAAAGGAAGAGCACAGGGGAATAGGTACACCTGCAAAGACTGTCCCCAAATACCTGACACTAAGGTTCAGAGCTCTGGTGAGAGCCCTCAGGCCAGAAGCCCTCAGTATGACTTCTGGCTTTCTGGTTGTCCATATCGTATTCCACTGTCAAACAAGGAGCAAGGTGATGCCCCCAAGCTCAGCCAGGCTCCCTGACCCACAGCACTTCTCTGATTTTCCTTGAGTGTTCCTACCTCAAATCCATCAGCCCAGATTCTTAGGCGCTCCTAAGAACTCCCTAGTGCCTGAAACATAGATCCCAGATTAAGCAAAATTTAAGCAATCTTCAGAGACCATTACAACTTTCTCCCTACCATTGGTAGGATTATGCAGCCTTCCAAAGTTTTCTACTTTTTAATCCCTGAACCAGTGGATGCTCTGTGGGCAAAGGTCCTTGCAGATGTCATGAAGTTAAAGGTCTTAAGATGGGAGAAATAATCCTTTGTTATCTGTGTGAGCTGAGAGTACAAGGAGGCAAAAATGGACTTAACTACCCTCAGGAAAAAAGGAAACAGGTCATGGAGAATAGAGTAGGACAGAGCCACAGCCTAGTAGAAGCTAAAGAAATCAGTGGGGAAGAGCCTAGAACTCACTGGTACAGGAGACAACTTCCTGAACAGAACACCAACATCCCAGGCTCTAAGATCAACAATCAATAAATGGGACCTCATTAAATGGAAAAGCTTCTGTAAAGCAAAGGACACTGTCTTCAGAACAAAATGACAGCCTACAGACTGGGAAAGGATCTTCACCAGCCCTATATCTGACAGAGGACTAATATCCAGAATATATAAAGAACTAAAGAAGTTAAAGAGCAACAAATCAGGTAACTTAATTAAAAAAAAAAAAGGTGTACAGAGCTAAACAGAGAATTCTCTGTAGAGGAATATAGAATGGCAGGGAAACACTTAAAGAGATGCTCAATGACCTTAGTCATAAGGGAAATGCAAATCAAAATGACCCTGAGATTTCACCTTACACCCATCAGAATGGCTAAGTTCAAAAACTCAAGTGACAACACATGCTAGAGAGGTTGTGGAGAAAGGGGAACCTTTCTCCATTGCTGGTGAAAATGTAAACTTGTACAACTACTTTGGAAATCAATCTGGTACTTTCTCAGGTAATAGTAATAGCTCTTCCTCAAGATCCAGCTATTCCAATCCTAGGCATATATCCAAAACATGCTCAAGTACACCACAAGAACACTTGCTCAACCATGTTTGTAGCAACTTTATTCATAATAGCTAG
>CM053760.1:43015491-43042329 GCA_028658305.1 Pachyuromys duprasi
ATCCTGAGTAAAGTATCCCAGAGGCAGAAAGACATACATGGTATATACCCACTTATAAGTGGATAGTAGACATATAATATAAGATAAACATAATAAAATCTGCACACCTAAAGAAGCTAAGCAAGAAGGAATACCCTGTGTAAAATGATCAATCCTCACTCAGAAAGACAAACAGGATGGACATTGGAAGAAGGAGAAAACAGGAAACAGGAAAGGAGCCTACCACAGAGCCTCTGAAAGACTCTACCTAGCAGTGTATCAAAGCAGATGCTGAGACTCATAACCAAACTTTTCTTGGGCAGAGTGCAGGGACTCTTATAAAAGAAGGGGGAGATAATAAGACCTGGAGAGGAAAGGAGCTCCATAAGAAGAGCAACAAAACCAAAAAATCTGGGCCCAGCGGTCTTTTCTGAGACTGATACTAAAACCAAGGATCATGCATGGATATAACCTAGAACCCCTGCACAGATGTAACCCATGGCAACTCATATCCAAGTGGGTTCCATAGTAATGGGAACAGGGACTGTCTCTGACATGAACTCAGTGGCTGGCTCTTTGATCACCTCCCCTGATGGGGGAGCAGCCTTACCAGGCCACAGAGGAAGACAATGCAGCCAGTCCTGATGAGACCTAATAGGCTAGGGTCAGAGGAAAGGGAGGAGGACCTCCCCTATCAGTGGACTGGGAGAAGGAGATGGGAGATGAGGGAGGGTGGGTTTGGGAGGGAAAGAGAGAGGGGGCTACAGCTGGGATACAAAGTGAATAAACTGTAATTAACATAAAAAATAAAAAGTAAAAAAGAAGTCAATGCAAACTCTCACCTAGGGATGCCAGACAACATGGAACACCTGGATTTCAGAGTCTGGTTTCTAAACTAGGAATAAATACATTTATAATATGTTAAGCCACACAGTTGGAGACAGTCTCTTAGGGGAAACTAGTACAGCCACTTCCTGTCTTCTATGCTCTAGCCATTCTGGAAGTATTGGTAGATACTCAAACAATTGGAACCCTTGGAACTTCTTAGCATATGGTATTTCTTCTGCCAAAGAGAAATATTGACCCAATATTAAAAAACGAAGGGATGAGAAAACCGTGTGAGAAATAGAAATAAACACGAATCCCTCGCCTATGCTGTCAAAAGTAGGAGTTAAAGGGTAATACCCTGTGTTAGCACATTTTCTAATGCTCTAAGTGAAAGCTATACACCAAGGAAGTTAGAAAGTTAAGACGTTTACTTAGTTCATGGTTCTGGAAGTCCAAGATCATGGAATGGCATGGAATGGCATCTGCTTGGTTATTGAGGAAGACTATCATGCTAGGCCATGACAAGGCAGGAACATCATATGGCAAGAAGACTGTGCCCAAGGGTTGGCTATGAGTCTCAGCATCTGCTCTGATATCCTTTAGGGCAGAGCCTTTCAGAGGCCCTCTGTGGCAGGCTCCTGACTTGTTCCCTGTTTTCTCCTTCTTCTGATGTCCATCCTCTTTGCCTTTCTGGCTGGGGATTGAGGGTTTTAGTCAGAGTCCTCTCTCTTGATTAGTTTTTTTAGGTGTACAGATTTTAGTAGGTTTATCCTATATTATATGTTTATATGAGTGAGTATAAACCGTGTGTGTCTTTCTGCTTCTGGGATAGCTCGCCCAGGATGATCCCTTCCAGTTTTAGGGCAGAGTATAGGGAATCTTATGAAAGAAGTGGAAAACAGTAAGAACTGGAGAGGACAGGAGCTCCACAAGGAAGGTAACAGAACCAAAAAATCTGGTCACAGGGGTCTTTCCTGAGACTGATACACCAACCAAGTACCATGCACGGAGATAACCTAGAACCCCTGCATGTGGGTTCCATAGTAATGGGAACAGGGACTGCCTTTGACATGAACTTATTGGCCTGCTCTTTAATCACCTCCCCCTGAGGGGGAGCAGCCTTGACAGGCCACAGAGGAAGACAATACAGCCACTCCTGATGAGACCTGATAGACTAGGATCAGAAGGAAGGAAAAGAAGACCTCCCCTATCAGTGGACTTGGGAAGGTACATGCCTGGAGAAGGGGGAGGAAGGAAGGGATTGGGAGGGGAAGGAGGAGGGAGCTACAGGGGGGACACAAAGAGAATAAACTGTAATTAATAAAACAAAAAAGAACATGCTGCCTGCCCTGATGTTTTCTACTCATTTTATGAGACCACTAAGTCAATATTGAGGTTACTACCTTCATGTTTGTTTCTAATTTTGATTACCCTCTGTATTAGTTAACTTTTGTTACTGTGATAAAACACCATGACCATACTTAACTTTTAAAAGAGTTTGCTTTGAATTTTGGTTCCAGACAGAGTCCAGAAGGGCAGGGCAACATTCAGAGCAAAAAGCTGAGAAAGTACAATTCAACCACAGACAGGAAGTGGAGGGGACAGAGAAAGAGAGAACACAGGAACTGGGGGCATAAGCCCTCAAAGGTTACCCCTAAGGAATACTTCCAACACCATGCCTGTACTTCCCAAAGGTTGTGTGAATTCTCCTATCAGCCTACGATAAAGAGCCCAAATGCAAACACCTATGTGTGGACATTTCTCATTCAAACAACAACCAGTCATGATTTGAGAAAATAACCCCTCCAAATATAAAATATCAGGGCACATTTCACAGAAAGCTCTTAAACTGGAGGAGGGGTCATCATAAGGAGGTTGCCATAAGGAATGGAATCACCAAGAGGACATGGATAGAGCAGAATCAGCCAGGGCAAGAATAAGATGGGAGGCATGTGGTTGAGAAGTAGTCCAGACCAGTGTAGATCGATTAAGAGAGTTCAGTATCTGCCCAGCTATAGTGCCTGAAACTTACTAATGAATGTAATAGGTCTCTGTGTCATTATTTGGGAGCTAGAGTGGACATAGAAAGCCCCTAATTTTACACACACCATCACTTAGAAACTTACAACTAAGTGGTAGAGATTAGTAAACATACATCTCAATGTAATCCTCCCAGGAATATATACATGGGAGTGTGAAGAGACACGTGGAGTCTGTAAGATTAATATCGATTGTCAAAGAAGTCACAGAAGAGGTGATAGTTGAGCTAAGCAAAAAATGTAATAAGGAATGTGTGTATATTATCTTCATATTTATAATGCTTGTTTTATGATAATCAAGTATAATTTTTGAGAAAGTAAGAGGTTTCAACTAGAAAATAATTCTGCAAGGCCAGAATTTCAGGGAAAATAGTTGTTAGTGGTTTAATGTATTTTTCTCTATTTGTCATGTGTGCGCATTGGTTAAAAATGGAATTGAACAGTAAAAAATATTTTGAATCTGAAATTTGAATATATTAACATTTAAGCCATTCAAATCCTAGTTTTCAATAATCTCAACATCTGTTTTATGCTACTTCCATAAGCATAGAAATAACATATATACTTATATAAGTCTCATAATTTATTTGATACTGTCCTGTTGTTTATCACATGAATTGCTTTGAGCATCATTTATGAAAGAATCTTTAATGTATTTGCAATGCAGGCCATCTCACATACATAATCATCATCTTCCTCAAATAATCTTAGGAGGGAATACTCAGAGATACAGATCAGTTGTGAGGAATGTAGATTGTTCTTTATAATATTGCTGACAGTATGTGAGATGGCCTGCATTGCAAATACATTAAAGATTCTTTCATAAATGATGCCAGTATGTGCTGCTCTTAACTATACCTCAGTTACACTAGACTCCAGCTTTTCAGGACACATACTCTTCTATGTGAACTTTCATATATACTGTTGTAGTCACACTGCTTGAAACTTTCATACATCCTAGCCTGTCTCAGAACTATCTGTCAACATTATTTGAATTTGTCCTTTAATTTTGGGGACAGTACTTGGCTTACCTAGTTTTTATAGCATTGTAACAAATTTTAATGTGTAGTAGTCAGGTCTAATCCAAGTATATGCCTTCCAACTAATTTCTCAAAGTTTTTGCACTAGTTTAATGTTTCACGTATTCAGACTTGGATTTTGTGAGTCTACCCAAGTAATCCAATGTGGATTTTTTGAAATCGCACAAGAACTATTAAGTTGGATAAAAGGAATATCACTTTATCATATAGTTATCCCATCCAGAAATGGAATGAGAATTTTCAAAGGGTGTTGGAAAAGCTGGAATTAGGCCTGTATTTCTTACCCTGTACAAATTAGCTCCAAATGACCTCAATGTAAAACCTGAAGTGTTGAAACTGCTAGAAGAAACCATAGGCAGTGCCCTTTGAGACATAAGTGTAAAAAAGGACTCTCTGAATGGGAATCCATTTGCCCAGGGATAAAGGCCAACACTTAACAAGTAGACCCTCAAAAAAACTAAAAAGTCACTCCATGGCTAAGGATCCAATCAATAGAATGAAGAAAAAGCCTACAAAGTGGGAGTAGGTTTTCCTAGCTATGCAGCTGACAGAGAATTAACATCCAGAACACACAAAAAAACTAGAGAAAAATCAGAGTCAAGAAAACAAACAACCCAATTATTCACATGCACTTTCATGGTTTTCAATAAAACCTCATGGTTTCATTTGTGTAGGGGTTATGAATTGATAATTCACAGCTTTGTGTCTTCTAATACATTATCACTGTTCTGTAGGACACTATTGCTCCCTGCATATTCACCCTGCAGTCAGGCACTTGTGATAAACTTGCTTATTAACTTGTTTAGTGGTTGCCTTGAAATCCCAAGGTACGTCTAATCATACTGTCATCAAAGATCCATAATTTTCTTCCTCTTACACTAGTTTTATTTTTACTGTTCATTGTATTTACCTAAATTTTCAAACTATGCTAAATAACAATGGCCATAGGAAAACGTTTTTCTTCTATTCTGGTTTTGATTGGATTACTTCCATGTCTCAGTGAAGTAAGATGTTTGTTCCTCCTTTCGCATATAATTCACCAGATTAAGTATGCAAGCTGTTATTCTTAGTATTTCAGGACATTTTCCTTCTTCATCAAACACAGTCTTATACACTGAAAGCAATATTCTTAAAAGTAATATATTTACTGATTTAATGCATTGTATTAATGAAGTTACTGGTATTATCTTGCAATGAGTCTGCTTGGGAAGTTCTGATGTAATGTTGAAATATAGTTTCATAATCTTGTACTTAGATTTTTCTATTTTTATTAATTTATTGATTCTATTTTTATTGACTTAGGTTACTGTACTCTTCATATAGAATATCATTCTGATATTATCATTTGCAGCAAATAAACTTACAGGTGCTGCAAATTTTGGTACATTGCTAGACCCTGCCTAGGACAGTACTTGATATACAGTGAACACTTGAATTGGTGAGTTTAAATAATATATTCAGCATTTTTAGAAGTTTGTATTAATTATCATAACTTTTCCCTGACAAATGTAGTTCAGATTTCTTGCCATGTATTTCATTTACTTATCAGAGGATATGTATATTGTTCCTTTTTCTTTTTTCTTTAAATTTTTCATACAATATGTTTTGATCATGGTTTTTTTTCTCTTCCCCAAGCCCTCTCAGACATTTTCTGCTCACCCAACTTCATGTTCTTTCCTTCTCTAGTAGGATGTGCCTTTTTAATCTTTAAGATCTGTGTATTGAACTTAATTTTCTTTTCTATTTTCCTTTCTATTTATATCATTATAAGATACAGATTCTGTAGCAATGTGTGTGTGTGAGAGAGAGACAGGCAGAGAAAGACAGAGCTCACTTGTGGGTGACTGAAGGCTAGAGATTGACATTGGATGTCTTCCTTAATTAATCTCTATGTTATTTTTGAAAGTTTCTCACTGAACCTGTAGCATAGCATTAGTATTCCCGGACAGCAAGCCCCCCTAGCCATACTTATGGTTTGTACATGAAAATCAACAGGAAATATTATAGTAGCCATGAAGTATACATTGTATTTAGGGAGATACATGAAACTGGGCAACAATGGCATACACTACTCAGAGTGGGAATGCTTTGAAGAAACTAAACAGGATACAATATAGAGAAAAGTATTCCCTATGCAAATCCTTGAGTACATTCACCAATATACACATAACCACTTTGAAACCTGGTAAGCAAAGAGAGACAGTCATTCACTGCAGGACCTCTTGACTGCCTATTGCAGACACAAGGCACTGGGATGTCTCTGAACTTTCTTATTCAGTGCTCTGAAAAGCAAAATGATTCATGTGGGTACTCCCGACTCAAATCACAACACAGCTATGTGTTACCTAACAGATAGCTGTTGCCTCCCTCCTATAAGGATGTTCTCTTTTTAGTCACATGTGAGCTCGAGGCTCAAGGAGCCCCGACTACATTGCACAGAGCCATCATCAGGAATGATATGGGCAGGCTCTCCCGGCCTCAGTAGTTTGCAACACCATGTGATTGCATGCAAACGGATAAGACATGTTCACGGGGTACATTTGACAAGCAGCAAGTTGCTGCTTGTCAGTAGCTAAGGATAAAGCAGAACATGATATTTCATGAGCTGGATTGACTTGTTTCATTGTCCCCAGGAATTCATAACACTCATGTCAAGGAGATAACCTCACACACCACTGAGCAGGGAAGATGTTCCTAGCGTAGAAGGATGTCAGCATAGCATCATATCTAAACTCCGAAAGAAAAAGGTCAGAGTCCTGAAACCACGTTCCGAATAAAATGATCTCATTTCCTTTCTGCTTCCCATGTCTCACCTGACAGCACACTCCGTAAGTAGTAGCTCATCACTTTGGGTTACTCTTACTCTGAACTCTGTTTTCGGTCAGATCAATGACAAGTCACGTTGATAGGAGCATTTAATTCCATCAGTATGTGACCAATTGTGTTAGATTGTTTGGCCATTGATTTCACTTGGTGGGAGAGTCTGGTCTGATGGGCACTAAGTTTCCTTGTGGCACTGTGATGGTACCAGGCATCGACTTGTGCTGGGTCCCTGTAAGCATGTGCTGCTATTAAAGATGCTGCTATAAAGATACCAAAGCCTAGTGGATGACCCAGACATATCTAAAATCACAGGTTTGTCATTCACCCTTCTGATTCTTCTTGGAAGAGAACACAGCCCTAAATTAAAAGTGAGGAGACTAGAAATCAGAAAGTATTCAAATTAAGAAAGTGAGAAAAAAAATTCACAGACCAGCTGGCCACACACAGAAAAGTTACAGTTATCAACTATAATAATGACTTTGAATTTTGATAGTTAGATTTGATGCTTGCTTTCACCCGTCTTCGGGTCTCTAGCCTTCTGAAATGGCTATCTCAATTCTTTTTGATTTGGAAACGAGGACCTTATTCCAGGCCTCCACATCTTTCCGTCTCAGTCTTTTTCTTTGCTCTTAAAATGGCTGCCGTAAGCAGGAAGGGCATTGTTTACCACCGCTCAGGTAGACAGTCCAAAGACAAAGACAAAATATTGTTGGTAATTTACTGAAAACCAATGTGCTCCCTCCTGAATTAGCAAACTTCCGAAAATGGACTTATAGCATTTAAATGCCCATGCCACACTTAGGTTACCAGCAGGAAGGGAAGCCTTTTAAGAAAGAGATGCCAGATGCTCAAGGTGACCTTTGAGGGTCTTTGCCCCTCCTACTCAACTGAGTAGGTATTCTTAACAGCGGTGGCCTTGGTCAATGTGATGGTCAGAAAGAGTACTGCCCAGAGCCATCCCTTGCAGTGGTGATCCACTGTCAAAGTCCTCAGCCTCTGTGAGCCCTTACAGCACTCAGCTTATCAATTTACTTGCAAATGGCTCCCTGAAGTATTAACCCAGGTTAATTATTCGTCAAATATGATTATGCAATGGTAATGTAAAAAATCGGAAATGCAGGATGGAATTTTTCACTCCAGCGGTTTGGCAATTGTGGCAGCTGGTGGAGGAGCCGGAGTAATTACCAGGCCATTCCAGCTGGTGGATCAGCGCTCAGGTTCAGAAGGGGAAGGGGGAGAAAGGCAATAAAGGGCTGGAGGAGCGGGAGTAGGAGCCGTGCCAATCGACTTGGGGAAATTTTCACAGCTGCTGGTGGTGATAAATGAGAAACGGTGGCCCTACTTCTAATCAATACATGTAAATGCTACTCATTACAGCCTTTATACACACTTCTCAATTAGCCTTTCCTCCCACTGGTAACAAGGAATGTCATGCTTTCTGGACTGTGAAAGTGGTTCAGCGCCGGGTTCACCTGCAGCAGAGCGACGCTGCTGGCTCTGGGCAGCAGGTGGGAACCCGAGCACGGATTCCAGCTCAGTCCCAAGTGGCCCCCTCGTTGAACATGGCTGTTTGAATGCCACTTGTTCACTAGGGGAGACTTGCGTCACACCCATATACTATACAGCATCTAAAAGTTCAGAAGCGTTTTAGGACACTGTCCATAAGAGTTCTAATCAAATATTCTCTTCCTGTTTAAAATTCACCGACTTATTTCTAAGTTGATTTTCTAAGGAATAAACTTCTTGTGATTAGGTGACTTTTTCACACACACAGGTGGACCTAATTATGTCAAAGTCTGTGAGGGATTTCCTGACTTGTGTGTATAGCTTCATTCAGCATTTGGAGGTAAGAAACATTTTAAATGGAAATGCTCTGAGTTTAGCTCAGTCTGTTGATTGTTCAGCAATGGCTCAGCCCTTTCCTTCTCCACTAAGAGAAATGGGGGCTGGTGTCAATCAGGGGTAAGGTTACTTGATCAAGAAACCAACTTTACATCAAGAAACCAACTCTAACTCTCTCTCTCTCTCTCTCTCTCTCTCTCTCTCTCTCTCTCTCACACACACACACACACACACACACACCGGTCCAGTTCCACTGGCACAGAGTTCCCTGCCTCCCAGAAACACTTTTTAAAATAATTATGACAATACCTTTGAAATTTTGAATTATTGCATAATGAGAAATAAATTCTACGATTTGTGTTAAAAGCAATATGTGAAGGTCAATAAATTCCAATACTTATTGATCTGTCTGCCTGTCTGTCTTAAGCTATTATCAATTTCAATCACATAGACTTCATGCTGTTAGTTTGTGGAAATATAATACTTTGGTTGCCAAACAACCACTAGGGTTAAACACCGCAGAATGATCATTACTTCAGAACCAAATTATGTATGTCCACTTCAGATTAAAGAGAGGGTTCAGGTTGTCTATAGGGGCTTAATGAGGAATTAGCTTTACTTGTAAAGACTTCCTTAAATATAATGTATATTTAAAACAAATTCCAGTTTGGGCTGAGTGAAATTTTTCTCATTTGCTGTTTACAGAGCACCATTGTGGTCTCAGGACACTTACCCAAAATGAATGCAAGCAAGATGGGCATAGTTTCTACCCTCATGGCTTCCTTAGGATCTTCTCAGCATCTTTCTCAATGAGAGAAAGAGAGAGAAAAGTCTCTCCCAAGAAACTGAGAAATAATTACCAAATAATTACCAATTTTAACAGCCACACTAAGAAATGCCCCAGCAGCAAGATAAGGCAATTCACCCTTGAATCTTTTGCACCTTTTGGTCACTTTGAACACCAGAGGGGAAAGCATGTCTTTTCAGATATGTTTATTTTCACTATGGTATTCCAAAAGCAATATCTGCTCTTATCCTGATCCTGGATTTCTAACTGAATTTAGACAGTCTTTTTACTAAATAAGGATGTGTGAGAGAGATTTGTTCTTGGAGTCCAATCTACTCATATAGAATTTCAGTTGAATTTCCTTTCAAAGGTAAATGTATTTTTTTCCTCTCTAAAGAAAACTTAAACCAGAGAGCAGGAATAACTTGTGATTCTAATAGGAGATAAGCAATGGCTTATATCTAGCTGCCAGGCTGCTTGAGAGTATGTGGTGATCACAGATCTAAGCGTCTGGATATGTTTGGTTTTCTTTGTTGTTTCCCAACAAGACACATTTAGAGTGAGAATAAAATACCACCAATTCCACCCTGTGTACATTATCCTGAAGCGCTGATATTAATCAGTGTTTGTATAAAGACAGACAGTAGACTAGAATTGTGTAGACGTATGAACCCTAAATATTCAATCTGTACGTAAAAATATTTCCCAATGATTACCACTAAACTAAGATATACGACTAGTGCAGCCCAATTTTATATAGTAATCTAGCTGTCCTAACAAAATGAATGTTCAGGTTAGCTGCATAGGCTCTTCACTGTTCCTACATGCAATTAATGTCTGGGATTCATCAACTTGTAGTTAAAAGACATTGCTGCTCATGAGTTTCCTGGTTAACACAGAACTGCTAGAACAGAATTCATAAGTATCACGTTGTCTCATGGTTAAAAAGGAAATGAAGCCACAAAAAAGAATATAAGTTCATATAAATGACCAAAACTGGCTCTTCTGTATAGGATACCCAGATACCCACCATATATTACAGCCTCGGGGTCTGTTTAGCCTGAATGTAGTTAGTTTAAGCAAGAGTAATTAAAGTGGTGTTAATGGCCCATGGGATATAGGAAATTTACTTTCCAGTCTTGGATGTTTGAGGGATGCTCCCTGAAATTCTTCGCAGATGTTCATATGACTCAGTTTCTCCCTTCAGTCACAATTAAGTTGTCCCCATATAAAATAACTTTGCATAAACAGAGTACCCCTGTCACTTTCTGAGTCTTATTTTTTCAAGCCTCATGTCTGTCCTTCACTTCTTTTCTTCTTCACTGAATGTTGGCTCCGTCACTTGGCCTTCCCTTCTGTATATTGTCCTTATTCCTCACTGCATCTTCTAGGACATAACAGCTTGAATACTGCTTTAATTAATTAATTAATTAATGCTACTTACTTAAGACAAGGCACTATCAATATTCTTTTTTAGGATGGGTGTGGGCTACATGCCTATCATTCCGGGACTTAGCAAGTAGAGACCAGAGGATCAGGAGTTCAAGGTCATCCTTACCTATGTAGCCTTGGTAACATAAGACTTTCTTTAAAAATAAAATATTAAAATGTATCAAGCAACTGTCTTTTTAGGAAGGAGTACAAACTTCTAAAGAATCTTTGTGCCTGTGCAATGTTGCGTTGTTTCCTGCAGTAGCTACAAGCAGCCTGTGGTCGCTGAACACTATCAGTGGACTGGTGTGATGGAGATGTGCTATCAGTGTTGGCTACATGCAGACTCCAAATACCTCACAGGAGCAAGAAAGAAAGCATATAAAATATTTCATTAAAATGTTTACAGTTTGTGAGGTTGGAGAGAGGGCTCAATGGTGAGAGCACCTGTGACTCCTTGCAGAGGACCTATGTTTGATTCCAAGTATCTCTCTGGTCTCTCACAACTGTGATGCCAGTTTCAGGGGATCTGATTCTAGCTTCTGATTCCATAGGAACCATGAATGCATGTGTTACACTGAGTTAGATGCAGACAAAATGCTCATTCACACAGATATAATAAATAAATCCAAAATATTTTTAAGGAAGTTTAAAGTTTCTAATCTTGGAAGTAATTTAGTTTGTATTTTTGAAATGGTATTTTATGTACAGGTCTAAATAAAATATGGATTTAAGTTATCCTATTTCTTTTCTCTTTTATAATGTTGTTACTTTAAGAAAACTTAAAGTTACTCATGTGGCATGACTGGTCCAATGAATGGTGATAATTTGAAGCACATACATCTAGTCTTCAGTCCACTGGGTCAACAGATTGCCCTCAGTATCAATATATTTCATCCAGATAAGCATATGTTGGTACAGATTATAATATCTATATATACCTTTGTTTGTATTTAATAAAGATAACACATACATTTGGTTCTGGCTGTCTCATGTGCAGCATTAAAGAGAGTAGTAGCTGTCAGGCCAGAAGCTCTGAATCACCCATAGGCAGAAAGTACAGGCTATAATTGGGCTGTTGACTAGAATATGATTAGGAAAATCTTGAGCCAGAACTGATCATTTTTACTTCAAAATCTACACCGGGGGTGTAAAGCAAAAATCCACGAAGTCCAGTGCAGTTCACCCAGTATTTTCTAGAAGCCGGGAACAAGATAATAGTATGTAGATAACTAGCATAAACTGACTATGAGGGAGTGCTCGCGGACAAATATAACCGACAGGAGATTCTGAGCAAGCCAAAGCAATAGCTATCCGTTTCCAGATCCATAGTTTAAATTTGTTGTCACCTTCTCACTGTTGGGCTCTCCTAGAAGTTGGCCTGTGCTCTACCTGGTAGTTTTCATTTAACTCCAAGTTCTCCCGTTTGTGAATCAGAAGGGATATAGCATGGGCCCCTGCTTTTGCTGTACCTGTATTCCCCTGCTTCTGAGATGGTCGGTAGGAATGCCCGAGTTACTGGGAAAGTGTATGCGTTAGCCAGCGAATTGTCATCACAGTGAGGGCTAGTCTCCACATTCAGATAAAGATGTGGTCTTTGCTGTCTTGTGTAAGAGCTGATAATGAGCCACACTGGAATGGAAGCTGTCACTTTGCATTGAATCAAAGCAACCTGAACAATGTAAAGAAATTAAAAGCTCCTGGTGGCAGAGGATCCCATTTCAGTCATCAGCTGTGGGAGGGACAGGCAGCATTCAGGAGGCTAGAACCATGCTTCAGTCCTTAGGGGATTTCTTGCTAATGCTGCTTTATGCCCTACTTCTTTTTAGTGTATACCAAGAACAAATGAGTTACGATTTTTTTTGTTATTATTTAGGTGTAGCTACTATTGATGGAGAGGGATTAAAGCAAGAGTTGAGGGAGGAGAAACATCAGAAAGAAGAAAGACATAATGCATTAATCTAGCCACCAAGAGAAAGCAGTAACAAATGTGTATGCAAAAGCATTTTTATGCCTTAATGTGAGAAAAAATTATTTGCATACAAAAATGTAATTTCTTTATCTTCTCTCTGTGTCTCTCTCCTTCTCTCTGTCTCTCTCTCCCTCTCTACTTTCCTCTCTCCTCTCCTCCCTCCATCCCTCCTTCTCTCTCAGGCCTGCTGAAAATGAATGAGACTAGCAAACCCAAGACTGATTCTTATTTCTTATTTCAGGCTCAGAAATATGAAAAAATGTAATATATTTTTTAACAGAAAGACTCAGAATATATGCTTCAATCTTGGAGTTTCAAAAAAAGGCAGCGAATCAGGCAGAAGGACAGAAGGTTACAGATTAGTACTGGTCATTGCTCAAAGAGTATGGGTTATAAATAATAAAGGAGGAAAGGGTGAAGGACACTAAAATATAACTGGGACCCACAATGGAATAATCAAAGCAGAGAATCTAATTTCAGCTTTAAAATACCAGCCAGCATTGACTTCATACTATGGGAATCTTCCTCTAACACTACCAGACACATGCTTGCCTCCTTCACACACACACACACACACACACACACACACAAACACAAACACACACACAGTTTCAAGTTTTGAAATAAGTAGAGGCTAGTATGTGACTTCATACCTAACAGTGTGGTGGTTTTTTCCTCTGGTAGAGAGAATAATAATTTTCTTTCATCAATTAATAAGAAGTGTGGAAAAGATTAAAATAAGCATGTTAAAACTCAGGATCCATAATGTTGTATGAGAAAATATTACATGGACATGTCAGCAAGCATCTAACATTAAAAACAATATATATATATATACTTGTATTACTTTGGCCCAGTTTTTTCAGATTATCTATAGGAATACAAACTTTGCATTCTGTCATGCACAAACAGCACATACAGAATAAAATAAAGAAAAGTATATCCTAGTGGAAAGCCTAAAGTGCTTCATGCTTTCACTAATTGTCTAAAGTAAAACATGAACAAATTCAGCCTCAGAAGTTCACTCTGTGACAGGGACAGGAGCATACCCAAGATGCTCCTTTTCATACATGCCTGGGTCACATGGCATGTGTCTGCCAAATGCTTATGGTTGTTCTGCTTATACCAGTGGGTTCTAGTTTTGTGGTCATAACTGTCTCTTATGTCTAACCTGCTTCTATGAAATAGTATTCCCTATTAGGCCATGGCAGTGTAAGAACCCCAGCAGGAAGAGACTGGGGAGCTAAACTCTGAAGTGTATCTAAGGTGCTATGGTTGTCATCTCAACTGTCAATAGCTAGAACAACAATAGCAAGAATCCACATTGTCTCGAAAGCTTTTCTTGTTCATTTCAAAATGCTTGTGAAACTGGCTGTTTCATAAGTGAGCAGTTGCTGATCTCCTTTGTGTGGCGCAATTTAACTTCAGGAGTGCACAAAGACGATTGAAGTTTCCTAGCAGGTTGAATTTTGTAATAAAATAATTAGGAATTGAAGTAGTCACTTCTACCGCCCTTTTCCTCCAAAGTGGTCAAAAGAAAACCTTTTGGAGGTATTAAGCCATTAATTTGGAGGCCTATCATGAGTAAGCCAAGAGTACAGTATATTCTCAATAAGGGTATTAAAGCAGAGTGGGGTGCAGGCTGAAGCACTTGGGTGTGCACACATGCATTTATATCCCCTGTGTAGAAATGTTTCAAAACTAGTTACTTGATTTTTCTTCTTGACATACGTGAGGCTGCTGAAATGTCAGTGTGTAGAACTGTAAATAAAATAATAAAAAATACAACAAAGGTCATGATGATCAAGGAAAGCTAAAACCTCCTTCTCCAGGAACCTGAGGTACCATTGCTCAAAGGCAGAGCAGAGAAGTGCTGAGAATGAGCAAGAGGTAATAGAAACAGCCCTATTGTTTTTGAAATCTTGACTGAGCCATAAAGGACAGTGACTGAAGCTCCACAATCATTCTGAGCATACCCCTTTTAGCAGACATTTGATTCTCTAAAATCTGAGAAGAGAGCTGTGCATACTAGAAAGCATATCCAAACAACTAGTGAAGGCATTGTTTTCAAAGCATCCAATATAACAAAGCTCCATTTCTTACTACCCTGATGTTGTGCTTAGCTTAGGTCTAGGCTTTACATTTTCATAGCTCTCTGAGGAAACAACTAGCTTCCTTAAGGGATAAAGAACATGTATTCATTTCATACTTAGCAAAATGACTAAGACAGAGACAAAACTGTCACATATACAGCCCAATGAAGAACTGGCTTGGTGGCCAGGGATAGTTCCTTTGTACCACTTAAGCACTGATTGAGGATCTGCTATTTTTGTTAGCAATCATGACAGCTAATTTGTAAATCAGCTTTAATCTGTGCAATAAATATGGGCCGATATTTATATACAGAGAACTGATGTTCAGAGAACTTAAGTGGCTTGCCTAAACCACACAGCTCTTGCTGATGGAACAAATAGATAAAGGGCATGTGAGTTTGGCTTCTGGTTGACCTATTATCATCAAGAATGTTGAGATGACAGCAGTCAATTGAGCACTATAGGAAGGAAGCATTACTGCTTTCTAAGGACCCTCTTCTCTTGAAATTACATGCATCCTTGAGCTCTCTTTAAAGGTGGTCTTGTATGCTTCTCAGTGATGATGTTGGCTCCTGTGAGGTGCCAATGAGACTCCCATGAGGAAAGTATATTCTCTGTCCAGTCAGGAGCAGTGCTCTCTGTACTGTGGGCCAATCCTCATGTATGCATCATGTAAACTTTAAATATCAATCATGCTGCACACAGTCCAGCAACAGTCATGCCTTGAAGGCTGCAGCACAGCTTCAAGAAGTACTGACTATTTACGGGATTATGAAGATGCAGTTCATGAAACAACTGTTTATCAAAAGGCTTCAATGTTAGGAGTAAGACTACATCACAATTAGTCATGAAAATGGATCAGATCCCTCTCCTGAACACATCAACAGTGATCATCACACTAGCTGTTTGTTACCCTTTCATATCTGCTTTAACCGATCATTCTGCCTGGGTGGATATGCATGCTTCTGAGCCAAGACAGGCCAGCCAAACGAAGATTTTATGTAAAAAAGCAGCAAGGCCTCATATGCTTGTTATAAGGTAATGAATGGGGAAGAATAAGAAGTATGTGTTTTGTGCAAAAGCTATTGACAGATCTTTTCTAGCCAGATAGGAAAATCATTTGTAAACTGTTAGTCTTAATTGTACCACTTAGCAAAGAGTTCTGGTGACAGAAAATCCTGGATACTAGAAAACTAAAAGTAAAAGTCAACGTGGAAGTAGGTATGGGACTTTATCTTTGATGTGAACTGGGAAAAGCATGTTGACTTGGCTGGCTGGAAGACATGTAACATGAAGAGATAGTGGTTCATGAAGAATTGGCAGCTTGTCAGGGTTACATCTCGCCAATGGTGCAACTGCAGCGCAAAACTGGGGTTAGTGCATGCCCAGGTCATGTTCTTAGTAAACATCCTCTGACTTTTTAACTTTCTGCTAACAGATGTTCCTCCTTCCCTTCCTCGCTTCCCGCCTCCCTTCCCCGCTTTCAACAAACAACAGTTTTACACAACAGTAGCTGCCCTTACATATTATACGAGTTGACATTTCTTCACTGTGGGTCATAACAAAAAAGCAATGTTGAAAGATCAAAGTTCTAGCTAGGTGGCATTACAGAGTTTTGCAAATTGTCTAGGAAGTCTGTCAGAGCACCAAACCTACTGGTTCAATCACTCAAATCCTTGCCATTTCACCGTCCTGGCCCTCCTGTGGGACCTTTTGGAAACAAAAATTTGAAAGGGTAGAGTGTCGACCAAGAAAGCAACAAAGAACAGTGTAGTGTTATTTTTCAAATTAAACTATGCAGTACTCTATTTCACATTATTCCAAAGTGTTCTGCTTTCTTCCAATAAAAAATAACTGTGATTAACCTACAATATTGATTTTATAAATATAGGTAGAAATTAACACTTAATAAAATAGAAAAGAAATGAATATAAACATTTTCAATATAAAGATGGCCTTGCTGAGTTGTCAATGAACTTTAGGTTTTCTTTGAGTCTGTTTCCATCATGCAAGAGCTGTGAAGAAGCAATGAATTTCATTACTCAACAATTAATATTCCAGTACATGTAATCTGCATAATATTGTATTGATTTTGATTCAATATATGAATTTTCATGAAAGGTTGGGGTCAGTCACACTGGTTTGTCCAAGGTTGTAACTCTTTTAGGTACATGAGGCATGCACATATACTTATGCTCATATGCTTAAGTATATGCTAGGATGCAGTGAGTTTGGTAAAATACTCAATGTGTTTTATAAGGTAATATGCTCAAGGAGCTAATGACTTCTGGTCATTAGAAGGTCAGCAGATGTTTGAGGTGATACCTGCCAAACTGATGCCATGAAGGGCTGACTGTAGTTTCTTCCTACCACGAGGCACCTTATGCTGCTTGGGTTTTATTCCATGCTGTTTCAAACAGTATCAACTGAGAACCTGTCCTCTGCCACCAAGAACTTCAGTGCACCACCCACTCCCGTCTCCTTTTCCAAGCGCAAGCTCTCAGGACACAATGTCTTACGTCTTATTGGCTTACAAAATATATTCTGTTTAAACGTGTACAAACCGTGGCATGAATAAAGCCATCCCTGGTTTATTTTGATTATCATATAAGTACCTTTTAGGTCAAGTTTTTATTGTAAATTTATTTATATTGTTTACTAACAAGACAAATAGAACATTACTTAAAGTCTCATGGGGAAAACACAAAGCCTCATGGGGAATTGGGTTATTTCTCTCTTTTTCCTTTTCCCTTAATTCACATACAAGTGTCTATTTCTATGAAGCTTGCATAGTTATCAGGCACATATGTCTTAAAATTGAAACAGTTATGTGTAATGATCATTTTGAATTATGTAAAATAGTTGTCACTAATAATTATCTGATCTCTGTACAAATCTCCACAGGGTGGTAGGTGGGCTTGAACTTGCTCAGTTCTTCAGCCAGCACTGAGGGCTTACTTTCTGTACTTGGCTAAGTCAGTTAGTTTCCCCTCTTCCCGAAGTTTGGTGACCATATTCAGGGTCATGCCCTCTGTTCATTTTGTCTTTGTAGGGTGCACATTTTCGATTCCTGTATGGGTGTATTCAATGAGTTTCAGGAGAAAGTAGAGAAAAGTGCCTCATTACCTTTACCTGGTTCATCAGTGCCATGGTTTTAATTATCTATCTATCTATCTATCTATCTATCTATCTATCTATCTATCTATCTATCTTTCTTTCTTTCTTTCTTTCTCTTTCATTCTTTCTTTCTTTTCCTTTCTTTCTCTAGCTGCAGATGGCATCAGCATGGAAACTGGATTTCTGGAGGTAGAAAATGCTATAATTCAACATTCTCACCTTGCAAGTTCTTTCTGTTCACCTTCCTTTGCTCCATACCCCAAGTCCAAGCTTTTGTTATAGTCACAGGGAAGATTTATTATCATAATGATTAACTATATAACAAGCAAAGCAATAATTCATTTGTTATTAAGTAATTTTCTGGGTATAACACTGCTGAATTCTCTTGAAATATACCTATCTTTCAAAATGTACAAAATTGATATGCACCTGAATGTGTGGGTTCCCTGGCTATAATTCACTTACAAATAGGAGCTCTTTTAAGCTCGCCATACAAAGAATGTGTCCATTATACAATGTCACTTCAGAGAAACTGGAATGGGTTTTTAATTTCTTTCTGAACTTTCTCAATAGCTGTATATTATATTGTTTGAGGCTCTATTTCTCGTTTTATATTTTGTTTCTTTTTTGCTAGATGTGGTGGTGCACATCTATAATCCCAGCACTCAGGGAGGCAGAAGCAGGCAGATCTCTGTGATTTTGAGGCCAGGCCAGCTTAGTCTAAAAGTCAATCTAGGAAGGCTAAGGTTACATAGAGAAGCCATGTCCCAAAAACCAAAATGAGAGAGAGAGAGAGAGAGAGAGAGTTTTTTTCCTTGATATGCAATCACTCATCAACATGATTTATAAAAATCTAAAGGTTTCTGTCCAGAAGAAGGAGATCGTCAAGATAGATGATCCTGGGAAGAAGAGAGGACGGTGTCAGAGAAAGTCAACAAACACCCAAGGAGAAAGGCTGTACCACCAGCACATTAGCCCCCAAGGCGAGGGCAATGGGGACAGACACCAGACAGTGGATTAAGGGCCACAGGTGACAAACAGGGTCAAGGGAAGGGAATGAAGAGAGACCAACAAAACAGTGTGTGTGAAAACATAATAAAACACATTACTTTGTACACTAATTCTTCAGAAGCAAATGATAAGGTAAAATATCATTAAACATTGAAAGACAATCTTCCTTTGAAATAAGGTTAACCACCTCATTTTTATGGTATAAATATTGTAATTCATCACATTACCAGTAACAACAACTGAAATAAAATTCTTTGTCTTTGTCTTTAATCCCATCAAAAGTCAGCTTCATGGCTTTTTCAAAGAGAAAAATAATCTCCATTTTTTTTATTAACTTGTGGTGATGATTTCCATGTGAATGACCTTATTTCTTTAAGAAATGTGGAATATTGCTTGGGGCTTTTCAAATACAGGAGGCCAGAGGAAGAATAATCTCCACCTAAAGAGGTTTTAAGACTCACCTATCCATTGACCCATGAAGGGTAAATGCTAAATTCCTAGAACCAAATATGCATTCTAACACTGCAGAACATGTGAAAGGGTTTCTTCCTATTTAAATTATTGTAAGTGGTAAGATGTTTATCATTTTGAAAGGTAATAATTATGACCACTGTCACTATAACTTGACTGTTAACACTGACAGAAATGACAAAGCAGCTTGTATTTACCCATAAGCCTGCTCTGTAAGGTTTATTATATGTGTGCACTGTAATGGAAGTTTTGGTTTCTTTAAAAACTCAGTTAGGTTATGGAAATATGTTTTTGTTTTAACTCCAAGTATGGGATTTTAGTTGGGCTATAGCTTGTCCACAGCTATTAATTGTCTCTTGTGGGGCGTGGCCTTTGTCAGCTGGTAATGCTTACCTTGTGCTTCATATAGCATGGAGAGGCTAGTGGTCTAGGACTCTGCAGAATATAAATATGAGAGCCCAGAAAGAGAAAGTGTGAAATGCAGTGTTGGCCTGTGGCGAGTGTTTGGGAGACCAAAGATGAAGATGTGGCTATTTGGAGCAGACAGAGGGAGAGACACGCTTCATTTAGGGCACAGTGGCTTGGAGGAGACTGTTGGCTACTTTTGCTGTTGACGGAGACCTGAATAGAGTCCTAAAGGACCCCTTGACCATAAACAGCCAAGAGCGTTAAGGCTGTCTGCGCCTCCTCTCCCCCACTAACTTTCTCTCTCCTACATAGGGTTGAGATCTTGGAAAGAAGGTAGAGACCTAAACCCCCCAAATAAAATAGAGTTTTTAAAAACAAGTGCTTCAGTGCATTCTAGCCCTCTTTTCCACAATACTCTATGTCTATAGCCAACATATGCTTACTGGGGCATTCGTGTTCTCATTTTTCTTTCTTTCTTTCTTTCTTTCTTTCTTTCTTTCTTTCTTTCTTTCTTTCTTTCTTTCTTTCTTTCTTTCTTTCTTTCTTTCTCTTGTAAACTTTATACCTAGCACCTGATGGGCTCCTCACTTTTTTCATTCCTTAGTGAAGGTCATCTCACTATGTGCTCAGTCTGACCTGTAACTGGTTACATAGCCCAGGCTGGCCTCAAACTCATCACCTTCCTGTCTGTGCCTCCCAAGTGCTGGGATTACAATCATGTGCCACCAGGACCAAGATAAGCCACTTTTTAAGGGACATATCACGAACCTATGTATTAAAAGCATGCTTTGTTTGTTGGCTGTGGTGGCACTGAGAGGCATAGCCATGAAGTTTATGAGTTTGAAACGAGTGTGTCTACTTATCAGTTCACGCTCAGCTAGGCAAAATGGTGAGATGTAGTTTCATTGAACAAAAACAAAGAAGTAGCAATATCAAAAAGTAAAGACGGACTTAGCCAGAGGGTTTTTCTGAATTTTCTTCTCCGTAATGGTGATGTGTGTGTGCTCTTTTCTCCATCCATGCTTAGCATCAGCCAGCACTCTGGGCAAATTGCAACACAGCGTACTGGAAACAAGTGTGTTCTAGTAAGTTTGTATGATGAGCAATTCCACGTGGTTCACACATTATTTGGGTCTAGGTTGGAGTTTGTGGAAATGAGGCACTTTCCCGGTTTACACATACCAGCGATGAGCTGTTTCTGAGGCTCAGTCCCTGAAGAGCCAATTTGCTGTAAAAAGAAACAAGTCTAGGAAGAAGCTGCAGTAACAATGCATCCAGTCCTTCGGCTTTCTAGACCTTCCCTGAGTTCGGTAAGTTAGTGGCTGCATCTGTAGGAGCCTCAATTTTCACCTCCCCTCATTTCAGCTCATTTCCTCTGCATAACTTTATAACAACATTCTATTTCTCTCTCCTCGCATACCCTCTGAACTTTTTATTTTGGCTCCCATGATGGACTGCCCCAAGTAACGTCTTATCATCCCCATCCACTGCAACTGTGAGCCTCACTCAAGTAAGACATTTCAGAACTTCAGTGCTGGTATTTTACATTTCTTCCAAATTTTAGAAAAGATATTCTATTTCTGCTGCTACATACACTCTCACGCACACACACAGAGAGAGTAAAAGAGATCTCAAATTTTCTCTAAGTTTCTTTATATATCATGTTTCTTTGTCTTATATTTGAGGTGATTCAAGTTGGAAACCAAGATGTAGATGTAAATTGTCTGATTTTTGGAATAACTTTTTTTCCTGTAAGAATAAAATTATAATTAAAAAATTTAACTGTCTTATAAAAATTATGAGTAGTTAATTAGGGGGTTAAAAATATAAACATCTAATCCATAATGGCTTCAGATAGCAGTGTCTTTTCTCAGGGGAGCAGAAAGTAGCACTCTGATTAGCATTGCTAATGAGCAGAAATCCTTTTAACACACAGCAATTCCATAGCCACACAGCCATGTCTAATTCATATTCCAGGTTGCCAGTCAAGTTTCATTTTTGTTCATTTGATCTATGAACTTTTTTAAGTAAAATACTGATTTGGGGGATATAATTGGTCTCTGGAGGGGATAATGTATTTTTAAAAGTAATACAAAAAAATCCTCTGAATTCTTAAGCTCCGATAATTTCATGGGGATATTGAAACAGCTTGTCAGAGTAAGTCAGTTTAAATATCATTGAAGTTTTGGGGTGTTTCCTTTCAGTCCTGCATATTATTTTTGCCTATAAATTGAAAAGTGAATGGACCAAATCTTTATAAGTCTTGGTCCTGTTGGTCATAGGACCAATAGATTACAATAATATAATATGCTGTTAACAGGGCCAGAGGGGCTTGTTCTACAAGCTACCTCAAGAATACAGAAATACTATTCTTATAAAAATACTTTGGGGGAGGGGAGAGTGAATGCCTGTGTTTTATATGTTTGAGTGTGCACATATATGTAAGGTCTCTGTGCAGGTGGGTACTTAAGCAGAGGCCAAGACCTGACATTGTGTATCATCTTCTATTACTCTCCACATTATTTTCTGAGACAGGATTTCTAACTAAACCTAGAATGTCTGTTTGCTAGAATAACCGATAAAGGACCCCTGGATTTTGTGGTCTCTGCCTCATATGCCTGAGAGTGTATGCCACACACAGGTTTTACCTCGGAACTAGAGATCCTATTTCAGGTCTTCATGCTACAGAGCAGGCATTTTAGCTCCAAGTCATCTTCCTGGCCCCAAGACTACTTACTTTTAAGGACTTTTTTCTAGCATAATTGTACGCGCATTTATTCAAGATTGCATATGACCTTATTTATTGTAAAATTATAGCTCTTAAGATTATGAACCAACTAATATATCCAGTTTTCCAAGGTCAGGTTCCTCTAGAATTTGGCTAGGTGTGCACAGAATTGTAGACTCAAAGGAGTTCCTACATGGTCACCTAAATCCCATTTACCAGATCTGTCAGCTCGTCCTGAAGACTTCTAATGATAAAGGGGTGCCCATCTCCTCAGCAGCCTACCTTTACATCTTGACTCTACAAGCTAATCTTCTTGCATTGGGCCAAAGCCAACTACCTACAACTTCCTGAGGTTTGCTTACTTCCCAGAGGTCATCCAGATTAAAATTAGCATTTCCCTACACTTAAAAAACCCTTCCAAGTGTTTGCAGACCTCTTCTGTGACTTCTAAGCTTCCATCTCTGGAGTTGGCTGCTTTGTCTCATTACTGAACCCTTGTGCTGATGTGATTGCACATCCCTTTATCTTTCAGAGAAATTTCCACAATCTGCTCTGTTTCTTTCATTTCAAAACTGAACACAGCTCATTTGCAGGAGCATACATATTATTTGGTTCCTTTGCACACATCTCTATATCTACATCTGCATCTAACCTATAACTAAAATATTTAGATATTATTGTAATGTAGCTATCAGATACAATGGATAAATCTATGATTTTAATGTTTGCTGCTTTGCTTATGCAAAGAAATAGAAACCGAAAGACTGAGCAACTGAGCAAAAGGACTGTAATCCTTTAGAGGAAGGAAGAAGGCCACTGTGAAAGCACACCCCAAGAAACAAATGGGATAGACATTGAATGAAGGAGAAAACAAGCAACAGGACAGGAGCATACCAAAGAGGGCCTCTGAAAGAATCAATATAGCAATGTATCAAAGCAGATATTAAGACTCACAACCAAGCCTTCGGCAGAGGGCAGGAAATAATAATAAAAATAGGGGAAGTTAGTAAGACTTGGGGAGAACAAGAGCTCCACAAAGACCAAACTGAGCAGGGCACAGGGGTCTTATATGAGACAGTTTCTCCAACCAAGGACCATGTATGGATATGGCCTTGAAGCCCTGCTCAGATGTGACCCATGGTAGCTCGGTGTCCAACTGAAGACCCTAGTAAGGGGAATAGGGACTGTTTCAGTCATGAACTCGATGGCTGGCTCTTTGACCCTCCCCCATACACGCCAGGGAGTAACAGCCTGGCTAGATCCCAGAGGAGGACATTGCAGCCAGCCCTGAGGAGACAAGATGATCTGGGGTCAGATGGAAGGGGAGGAGGTCCTCCCCCATTGGTGGACTTGGAGGGGGTGGGGAAGAGATGAGGGAGGGATGGGGAGAGTGGGAGGAAATGAGGGAGGGGGCTATGCCTGGGATGCAAAGTACCTAACCTGTGATTGACATAAAAATAAATAAATTACATTTAAAAAAAAAAAGAATCACACCGGGTCTTAATTCACATCCCTCTTTCTCAACAATGATACCACAATGAGGTGAGTGTCCAACTCTGCCACATTTTGGTTTTAGTATACTTTATATAATTATAAGATTAAATAATTGAATCCCTATTAGGGCCTTTGTTAAATGGCTGTCTCACAAAATTCCTGAGAACACAGAGTATCACTTGCACACTGGCATGAGCCAACTCTAGCTTTTGTAATGCTGGGGCTAGATGGGAACTGGTTTTTAAGTCATGCCTCATCCCACTAGACTTCTTTGTTAACCTTCTGGAATCACCAACTCAAATTAGAAATAACGTTATTGAATATTGTCTGTTTTATACTCTATAATACTTGAAAAAACTTCATCTCTAATAAGTATGTCAAGCCACTAAAATATGATATAAAAAGCCCTATAAAATATTTTTTCCAATCCCATAAATACATTATAATTTCATATGGGGATTACATAACTGAATAAGCTAACCCTTCTTAAAGCAGATGGAAGGAACATCTCTTAGAATAAGCCATTGTCACTCTCATGTAGGTAAAAGAACACCTCATAGAATAAGCTGTATTGTCACGGTCATGCAGGTGGAAGCAATGCCTTTTGGAATGCACAGTCATGCTGTGCTAATATGCACCACAAAGGATTTATTCCTTTCCAAACACAATTTCAGGCTAAATAACAACAGCTTGAAGCAATACCAACAAACACAAATGTGGCAATTTCATGTCTGCTGGTTAGTGTTAAGATGGTGAACATTTAATAATTAACAGTCAAGTCAAGACTGATGGAAAGATAAGTAAAGATGTCCAGTAAATGACCCTGCTTACAATTATTTCAAGTTTTCTTCTTATGGAATGAGAAACCTTTATATGAATGCTCCAAGTAAAGACATATTTTTGTTGTAAATTATTATCTAAATATCTAACAGCTATAGCTAAAGCTATTTTGCGGTGATAGCTAAATCTATGATTTGTTTTGTAGGATTTATCTAGAAAGAAAACACTGAAACGAAAGACTGTAAGTCAATGCTGAAAGTTCATCCTGTATGATTATTATAGTAAAAACAAAAAATATCATTGGGTACACATCCATTTATTTCCTAAGTTTTTTGACAACTTCCCTGGAGGTAAGGAAAGACCACCATTGGAAGTGCCTATGCAGGAGGATGATGGTAAGAAATCTTGGGATAAAGCCCAAGGATCCCAGGGTTCATCGTGGTCAGAGGACCAAATGTGCCATGATGACCAACACACAGGGGTAATGCTTGTGTCTGCCTGATGCTGGGGAGGAACCATTGCAGTGAATGTTCCACGTGAGGGCTGAGCAACTTGCCTTGCAGATGCTAAGCTGAATTTCAACCAGCAACCACGGCAGAATCTGGGATTAAAGGAAGGAAGACGGAGGAAAGGAAAGGAAACCATCCTCGTTTCCTTAGACCTTCTCCTGCCTCCCACAAGAGCACACACCCTATGTACACTAAAGGCCAAGATTACCTCAGGTGTTTTAGCTCTGCAATTATCACCAGAGAGGTGATATGAAGTGACACCTATAGTTATCCTCATGATCCAGATGATCATAGACATTAAATAACAGTTAAGTGGCCAAGTGGAGATTGAGATTGATACTAGAATTACACTTCTGTTCCATTGGCTAACATCATCCATCCCTGCAGGCAACATTTTGCCCTTTACCACTCAGCCTTGCTCTATGTTCCAGGAGGTCCAAATATGTAAACTGTCTCAAAGGCAATTGTTACCACCCACTTCCCATTTGGTTTTGGAGGGAGGTAAAATAATTCAGTTTGGAAACTTATTTCTTTGTTTTCTTGTGGGTTCTTCTGAGGATAATTGCATCCCTCCACAGAGATGACCCTTTTCCTGTGACCCAGGTGAAGTAAAAATAAGATCCAAAGGATAGTAAGTATGCAGCACCTTTAAATGCAGGTTTTTCCTATAGTGTGTTTGAAAATATACTAGCCAAGCTTTGTAGGTAGTGCTCTTGACAAATTTACCCCAGTTTATACAATCTGAATATCCAATCCCCTTTCTGTCTGAATTAAAGCAAATACCAGGCTGGATGAGGCTCGGAGTTAGAATACATGATATATCTGCACAGTTTGCTGGGATCACTGCCTAGCATCAATACAGTAATACCCTGGCATATATAAACCAGTAGTAGGTTCTAGATATTTATTTAGCTAGATGGTTATCAAATGAAACATTTCCCCATCATACTTTTGGCAATGTTTTTGTTAGCTCCTATTTAGTAGTCCATCTGTGTTTATAAAAGATTAAAATAATAGTAGTAGTGTCTTTTTAGATTAAGGGTTTATACAAATCAATGAGAAAGATTCCTCAATGGCAATTTTTTTAATTGTCAAATATCACATAAAAATCACTCAGTCTAATTAGTAATAAAAGGCAAAATGAAAGTTACTATTCCTCACCCACTGCATGTCCTAAACCCAAACATATAAGATTAAAATTGGATTTACGGGACTGTAGAGATGTCTCAGTGGTTTAGAGAATTTACTGCTCTTTCAGATGAACTGGCTTTGGTTTCCATGGGCCCCCAGTTCCAGGGGATCCAGAAATGTGATGCCCTTTTCTGACCTCCTTAGACGGCAGGCAAGTACTTAACATACACGAAAATATACACACAAAATAAAATAAATAAAATCCAAAACCAAAACTCTTTTTTTCTTTTTTTTAATAAATTTATTTATTTTTATATCAATCACAGGTTAGGTTTTTTGCATCCCATGCGTAGCC
>CM053760.1:43042829-43085075 GCA_028658305.1 Pachyuromys duprasi
AAAAAATAATCATTCAAGATATTGATGAAATATAAGAAGATGTAAATAGAAAATTCTTTAACACATGTAATTTCTATAAAACCATTTAAACATGGAAAAGGATTTTATAAAATGATACCATAGCGTATTGTGATAGTTTGATTACTATTGCTGTTATTAGGGCAGGAACTTGAAGCAAAAACCATGGAAGAATGTGGCTTCCTGGTTGTTCAGGCTCATGCTTGCCTAGTTGTGTTTTTTTAAAATTTTTTATTAATTACACTTTATTCACTTTGTATCCCCCTGTAGTACCCTCCCTCCTCCCCTCCCAATCCTTCCCTTCTTCCCCCTTCTCCAAGCATGTCTCTCCCAAAGTCCACTGATAGGGGAGGTCTTCTTTTCCTTCCTTCTGATCCTAGTCTATCATGTGTCATCAGGAGTAACTGCATTGTCTTCTTCTGTGGCCTGGTAAGGCTGCTCCCCCCTCAGGGGGAGGTGATCAAAGAACATTACCTAGCTTTTTTATGCAGCCCAAGACCATTTTCCCATGGAATGGTACTGTCCAAAGTGGGGTTGGCCTTCCTACAGCAATTATCAACCAAAACAGTCCCTCACACACATACCCATAAAGCAACCTGACAAAGACAATTGAAACTCCTGTTTCAGGATTCTAGGCTATGTCAGGTTGACAGTTAGTGCTTACAAGGGCACATAGTTATATATATAAAATTATATATAACATATAGAGAGTATAACTTTAGATTATAATGATCCTGGATCCATTAAATATATATAGAGAGAGAGGGAGAGAAAGAGAGAGTATATGATCATAATATATTTACATATTATGGATCCATGATCACAATAATTGTACACATATATGTATGTCTGTGTGTGTATGAAGAGAAAGAGAGAAAGAGAGAGTATTGCATTAGGTTATATGGATCATGGAAACGACATTGTAGAAGTTTGAATTTTATTCCGAGAACAGTGAGAGGCTACCATAAGGTTTTAGTTGGTGGGGAAAAGAATGATCCTAACTCTGTAAATGGTATTAGGTGAGGTTTAACAGCCAAATCCTGGTAAACCACTGCTTCATGAAGTTTCTCAGAGTAATAATATGTTGAAACGGTTACACAGGCAGAACGGCTGCTGCCACCGCCCAAGAGCGAAGCTTCCCTCATGGACACTGTGGCATAGCTACATTATCATGAACCACTTCTCGGTGGATTAAAGGAAAAAGGTGTTTGTAAAGAGTTCTGCATATTTTTTCACTTGCCAATTAAGGGATCAGAAGTCCTTATGGGCCAGTTATGTCTAGGTAACATGGTATCTGGCATGTGGCAAGATGGCTAATGCCAGGCATCTGGGCGATGTTATGTGTCAGAAAAATTTGTCTGATGCCAAATGTCTGAGGAGCCCCAAAGAGTAAGCAGTGATCACACACACACACACACACACACACACGTATTAGATTTGTACACAAACTTTTTGCCAAAAGCCATTCACTAAAAGTTTGATACTCACCCTATGGTTCAAGGAAACCCTTAAGAGTTGAGTTTTAGAGAGAGTATGTTTTAGAGGACGTGTGTGTGTGTGTGTGTGTGTGTGTGTGTGTGTGTTCCTGCTTGTGTTTAGATGACATGTGCTGCCATATTTCTGGGTGCCTGCCAGCTGCCGCCTGCCTAATGGCCTGTGTGCCAGTGAATAAAATATGTCTTATCTGCCTGAGATTCCTCACACCTCTGCAGTCTCCTAACCTGGTCTGGCCCTCTTCCTTTCTTGGCTTTGGAGTTGTACCTCATGGTCATGTACATGGAAAGTGGACACCAACACCGGTCTCAACATGTTCCCTCATGGACACCTTTCCTGCCAATATTGGGTATGAAAAGGCACAGAGAGGGGAAATAAGCCTTGGGGAAAATGGAACAACAAGCTGTGAGTTACACTTTTCGTAGTAGTGAAGCACTTTAGGGTTCAGGACATGTTTTCAGCTTAAAACCTGTTAACAACTGATGCAATAAGAATGCATGGCAATCAAGCGGTTATAATTTGCCAACTCCAAACCCAAACCTGCTCATTCTGAATGTTCATGCAAACCTTTTCGTGCCTACATTCCTCAGCAGACCGGAAGTGCTTTCTAGTCCTCTGGCTGACATCTAAGGGTCTTTTTCTTTCCCGCAGTGGCCGTTCTTCCTAGACATAATGATACATTTTAAAACGTAAAATCGACTTTCATAAAGATTCAAGATGCTTGGAGAGTGGACTTCCTAGATATTGCCAGTCGAAAAACCTGAAGCAGAATAATCTTCAAATGTAGAATCTAATTTAAAACACTTTAAGAAAATTGTGGCACAGATAATTTTCTTATAAACAATGATGACATGAAATATCATCACACATATCACCTTTCTTTCACTGGCCCATTCTTCTTTAGACTGACCAGTGGTGAAATAAAGGCTCAGAAATGGTTTATTATACCTTAAATTTCTGTCAGTTATTACTGAAGAGAAATGTATTGAACTTAATATGTTAGGTTTGGGAAATCTATTTTCATTTGCTATAACCAATGGTCTGTCATAAGTATGGCCGTAGTGGGCTCCTAGAATCTGTCTTCTATCTGCCCCTGACTCCTAACACTGCACGGCTTTCATTTTTTTCATGTTTATAGAGTAGAGTCCCAGTTTACAAAATCTAAAGTACACTCCTTAATCATTGCAAAGAAAATAAAAGTGATAAAAGAAAGGTAGCCTTCAGTAGAACCAAACACAACTATTATATATATATAATATATATAATATATAATATATAATATAATATATATATAGCTGTCCTCAGTGAATGCGGTAGACATCATCACTATTAAGCTATGTCAAACAACATACGCAAACCTATTACAATATTTGTTAACAGATAGTAGGGCGTTGCGTCCCAAATGCACTTACTTAGTTTCACAGAAAGGAAGAGAATAAATGCACAGAAGTGAGAGGAACTTTGTAATAGTTTCAAACCTAATCTATAAATGTGACGGCACTCCTGACAAAGTATGGAGTGTTCCCTTTCTCCCCACTTTGGCCTGCCTTAGTAACTTGATTCTAATGAATAGGAAGTAATAGGACAAGTGATGCTATTGATTCCCAAGGCCAGGTTTGAAAGCTTGAGCTTAGGAAATCCAGATTCCACCTGGTGTTTCCTCTTCTGTTCCGGCTCCTGCTTCCACCCTCTCCTCTCCTGATCAGTGCTTTCCCTGGGAACCTAGCCACAACACTACAAGGAAGCCCAGTTCACAGAGAGAAAATCAAGAAGTGCTCTGGCTGATGATTCCAGCTAAAATTCAAACTAGGCTCCAGTCACAGCTATCAGAAAAAAAAAAATCAGCTTTCAGATTATTCTAGGCCCATCTGGCCATTAGTTTCCATCAGATGACACCAACAGAAGTTCATTGTCTCTTCCAAACCTACCCAAGACAAAGACTTGTGATCATAATAAATGTCCTTATGTAAGCTGCTAATTTGGAGTGTTCATGCAGCAGTATATAATGTTAACTTCTGATATTCAGTTTATAGCTCTTGAGGCCCTGCCATGTAGACACTCCCTAGGAGTTTTGTAGATATCAGGCTAATCAACAATTACCCTCTCAGGAGAGGACTGGACATTTGGACTACTTTGGGAACACACTTTTCTTTGTTTAGCAGAAGAATGACATCATGTGTAATCATCCTATGAAGGATATTTTTAATGGGAGAGAAGTGATTTTCCAAAAAGGTATCCACATATTCTGTCATGAGTGTTCTCTAGCAGGGCTGATCCTTCAAATGATTCTATGCCTGTGCTCCCATTACTCATTCCTATACCATCCCCCACCTTCCTTTCAGGACATTTCTTAAACTGGTAAATTATTAAATTTCTAGACAAGCATTACTTAATACCTGCAAGGCTTATCATCTGTAAAATCCCCAAGAACAGGGACAAATTCTGTCACTTTATTATATAAACCTAGTATAACGCTTATCACAAGTGTACTAAATAATTGTTGGTATCTGGACACTCATTTCTGTATCTTAGCTTGTTATTCCCTCTGACCTCTTCTCTCTTCCTATGTCCCCAGGTAGGTAGTAGACTCCTGTGGGTAGAGTCTATTTTCCCTTAATATTCAGTAAGTATTTGCCAAGTGTGGATGATGTCCAGAAACATCCAATTCAGAAGTGGTTCAATTCAAAAAACATTTATCTGGAACTTAATATATGCAAGATCTATTATCTATCCCCGAGAGGTTTGCTACCCAGCAAGGGAGGCAGACAAATGCTCAAGCCATTATAATACCAGGCAAACACTGAGAGTGACTGCAAAAGAAGTGGAGAAAAATGCGAGAACAGCCATAACACAAGGGAAGGCTGGATGCACTGCTGTGTGGGAAACCAAGAAGCTTGATCAAAATATTTTGACCATCAGAAAGGGAAGAGAGCAGTCTGGGAACATTCAATACATGTTACTTTGGGGGGAGAAATTCTTGCAATAAGTTTAATGTAGACAACTGAAGATGTTAAATGTTTATGCACACTGAAGTGATGTGACGTTGGCTAAGAATACCCTGGTGTAGATTCTATAAAAATTTCTCCAAAATGATGATGTCTGATAGGAAAATATTCATATATAAAAGTTCAGAAGAGTAGGGCCACAGTGTGCTTTGAAAAGGAGCTATAAAATTTCTGTGTTATCCATAAGAAACACTAAAGAAAGCCCTTCAGTGGTCAGACATGTTGTTATGCTTTAAGTGAAGAAAAGCTACAATTGAAGGGTTTTTTCCTGAAATGTTCTAGCTTTATGTGTATGAGTGATTTGTCTGTGTATATATGTCTACCACTTGCATTCTTGGTGACCATAGAGAGCAGAACAAGGTATCAGATTTCCTAGAACTGGAGTTACAAATGGTTGTGTACTGCCACGCCAGTGCTCAGAAACAAACTCAGGTCCTCTGTTAAGAGCAGCCAGTACTCTAACCATTGACAAAATTCTCCTGCTTTTTAATTAATTTTATTTAATAAATAATAGTTGAAATATTTGCAGGGATATTTGACATACGTGTACATTCTGCAAGGATTAATTGGGCTCATTAATACCCCTACCACTTTATGTTTCTGTGAGAAGAACATTAAACATCTACTGTTTTGATAACTTTTAAGCAATATATGACATTACTAACCACACAAAAGATCATAGAAGTATGTCTCTCCTAACAAAAACTACTCTTTAATCAACACTTCCCTATTCTCACACAACTTTCGAAGGCCACACTTCCTAAAGAATGTCAAAGACCATCAAGGTTTCAAGGACCTTAAAGAAAAAAGATTTATGAGCCTCCATAGAATGCAAAAGCAGATAAATGTATTTATTTGTTTACTTAAAGTCATATCTAGAAGAAAAAATTCTTAGGCTGACATTTAGTTTAAAGTAGTTAATAATGGAATTTGGGCTGGATATGGGTGTGCATACCTATAATACCAGCAATTGAGGAGGGAGAGGCAGACAGATCTCTCTGAGCCCAAGGCCAGCCTTGTCTACAAAGCAAGTCCAGGACAGCCAAGGCTACACAGAGAGCTCCTGTCTTGAAGCTCCTCCTCAAAAAACATAAAATTTGGGGTGGCAGGGTAACTCAGTGGGTAAAAGCAGTTGCTTCTTCTGAAGCCTGATGTTCTGAGATTTATTACTGGATACCATGGTAGGAGATAATCAACTCCCAGTGTTTGTCCTCTGCCCTCAACATGCATGCTGTATTGAAAAACCATACCCCTTCATACTAACACATATATAATAATAATAATAAATTAAACCAAAGTTTAATTTAATTCAAGATTATCTCTCTGATTATTTAGTGAATTCACATATAGAGTATGTGAAACTCGGCCTCAAAAGAAAGAGTAAGAGAGAGAAAAATGTTGTTTATTATATTTAATATTAACATGATTGTGGACAGTAATTCAAACTAAAAGTATATGTTATCTATCTCTCACACACACAGATACATACCTCTATAGTATAGACTGGTTGACATGTATGTAAATAAATTGATGTAAGAGTGTCAGTCATTTCTAAGAGATGTGTATGTGGCATGAATATGTAATTAAACCCAAGTTGCCATGGGAACAATAGTTACAAAAGAACCTTCTTATACTGACCATTCTGTATGCATAAAGGGAATGAAGTTTTCAGACTCTCAGACCAAATCTCCATCTGCAGAAAGGTTGTTATGCTTCTTCCTTTAAATATGGCTTCCAACAAGCATGTTCAAGTCTTACAATAATAGTTTTTTTTAAGATGCTATCCTACTGTTGGTTTGTTGTTTTTAAAACAAAATGCTACAAGTTTTTTTCTTAGAGATTAGGAAAACACTAAACATTGGCTATGTGAACTTCCCACTGAAGATACCATGGATTTCAAGTTGCAGCTGTGGTCCGAATACCTAACTTACAACAAAGCTTTGGCAGGATGGAAGGGTTTCCTCTGGGACAAAGACACTCACCAGCCTCATAAAACCATCTTAGCTTCTAGAATAGAAATTACTTTCTCCATCCAGCCTGAGATTTGGCTTTTAGGGGGACAGTTATATAGATAAAGAAGACCCTTGGTCTCATCGGGTCATGAAAAATCTACTTCAAACTCTGGGGACTGTCATCAAAGTAACTGTCCATTCTCAGGCTGAGAAAACCACATCAGTTTACCAGTGGGAAAAAGAGACGCACATTAACTAAGCATCCCTCTGTGGAAGCATATCTGTTCCTTAACATCACTTTTTTTTCTGGTGTTACTATTTTCCTATTCTTCCTCAATTACCAGCCTTTTGTTGTGTTACAGAAATGGAAGTGAGGACACTAAGAACTCAAACTCCTCTGTCTGTGAAAGATCTCAGAACATTTCACAAAGGGCAAATGCTATAATCCCTACCTTAGGCAAACTGTGTTCATGACAGAGAAAATTCTGTACTTAACCTCAGAGCTGACAAGTTCTCTCTGAGGGAAAGCTAGAACTTCATAGGGGAATCCATTCAAATGAAGACAGCTACTTGGTGGTACCGGTATAAGACCAAACCACCAGCTAGAGAAACTGCTTTCCATAGGCATCTCATTTCATACCGCTTCTCAACATCAGCATCATTTTAGAGGTTTCAGTTATATGGAAGAATTATAGTCTTCCACATTTTAATTTTAGAACAGGGTAATATATATAACTGTCCCTTTCCCACCCGCACCCATATGCTCTACAAGATGCAGGCAGATAATTAGTCTTCTCTAGAATCTTCTAACATCCATTTATAATTTTATTCCTGAATGAGATTTGAAGAAAGCAATTGTTAATGTATCTGAAGAAGGAAGAGGTGCTGCCATCGTGAGAAAAAGATCCCAAAAGACTGCGTTGGCCAAGAGGTCCCTAAGAACTGATGATTCTTCCTGAGGGGACATAGATCATTCCAACATTCTCAGAAATCTTGTTGTCAGTTTTATCACACCCGGTGCTAATAAATTAATTGCCTTCTGAAAGTGGCAAAACTCCTATTTAACTTAACCAATTGTGGTGTTTGCATGCCCCCCAAACTATACAGAGCTCTCTATGTGTTGATTATTTTAAACTCTTCACTGCCCTGTGCATTAAGTGTCATCAAACCCTCCAATCAAAGGTGAGAAAGCAGAAGCTTAAGTGTGTCATGGACTTTGCTGAGATACCTACCAAGTGACAACGCCACATCTAACCCCAAACTCAAGGTCTGGACTCAACGTCCTTAAGCATTTTGTTAAGTAATGTGACAACAATTGAGGAAAGAGAACCAACATTGGAAAATCAATTCACAGAATATAATTCTAGTTTATTCTCCCTTTGAACACAACTAAGAAACTTAAAAGGGCAGAGTATTGTGTGCATACCCAAAACACATAGCAAAAACAGGACCAATATAATTTACTGTGAATCACATAATAGTTTTTTCCCTTAGGCAATATTTTTGAGATAATATTTTTCCTCAATGTTGAGGCTTCTGACCAGTTAATAACTTTTAAAACATACGACTTTGAATATAAATATTTCCTTTAAAAACTACTGGAAGTGTAGATGGAACAGATGATGTCAGGGTGGGATCTGAGTGGGATTATTTAAGGATGATTGGTTTTGCATACTAAAACCTGTTCTAATGTAGATTTTCTCTATAATCTCTTGTACCCAACACACACATGCCACGGAGAAGCCATTCAGTACGTATTTATTGAGTTGACTACTTCACTGCTGAATGTTGAATCCATAAATTATAAAGTACAGAGAAGAAATAGAACCAAATAATAAATAGAACAAATGTGGTAGAATCATGGTTTCACTTCTATCACATACTGTAGTGACACTGTGACATATTTACACACACACACACACATATATATATATGTTATAAATAGTATATAACCATGTATATGGTTAATAAATATATATGCATGTATATGGATACTTCCTTTTCTTTGATGTGAGACTGTGGTATAGAAGAAGAAAACTGGTCTCAAAACACTCCACAGCAAAGAAGAGAAATATCAGAAGCAGAGACACAGGGAGTTGATGAAAATTCCTAGGAAAAGTAATTTCAAAGATTCAATATAGAAACGATCCCAGGATATCATGGTTTTATTTTCATCAATTGTTCTGTTTTGAGACAAAAATCTGGTTCTTCTAACTTCTGTGTGCCTCCACCAAAATCCAAAACAAAACCAAACAAGCAAAAATCCCAGAATGTTTCTCTGTGTGGCTGTGTGACTCTCAGAGAGCAAAGGAGCAAGTGTGATTTATTTTGGTGGAGAACAATCATGGTAATAACTCCTCTATTACTTCTTTAGCACCCTCTCTGGGAAGGATGGCATGAAATGACAAATGTAACAGCATTATCATTTCAGAGTATAAAACATTTACAAAACCTTGCTAATCATTGCCGATAGCACCATAATTAAGTTTATACTGAAAATGTCATCACCTGTTATCCATATATTAAACATATGAAATCAATTTTTGAAAGCATTTACAAATAATTTGAAGAGAGTATTTCTTTCAGCTGGTAAACACGGGTGTGCTATTTCTTTTGTACATTGCATGAAGTATTCCACAAAGAATAAGCTAATGAAGATAAAAAAACATTTATTTTTATGTTCACTTGTTAAATGTTCAAACACAGCACATTAAGACAATTTCAGCTTTCAGTTATCTACTTTTAAATTTTTAGTGATTTTTTTCAGGCTGCAAAAAGTGTCTGACCAAGTAACTGACACAGCCTCTGAACACCTAACATGAGCGTGCAATTTTAATGCCTTCTAATCATACAAATCAATATGAGAGTTTTGCGCTTGTGATGACCTTCCTGGAATTATCCCCCCATTTTGGCTGAATCCAAGTGAGTGTGGGCTATTTGATAAAAAAAATAAATAAATAAATAAATAAAACCCCCTAAGTGTGTGAAATAAGAGCCCTTGCTTCTTCTGCCAGACTCCTCTTGACAGAAAGATGATAGAAGCGTTCCATCCCTCGGAGGGCAAATGCAAACTGACAAGAGATGAGCCTTTAGATGTTGAATATAATCTTGAATTGTGCTTGAAGTGTCTTATTATCTTGTCTTTTGATGTCTGAAGGGGTGGCTCATTGTTAGAAAAAGGAAAGCCCTCGCACAGCTTTGCCATCTTTAAAAATTGTTTGGCCTTTAACAACTGCTTTTCCAACTAATGTCCATTTCTCCTGACAATATATATGGCAGGCCGACGGCAAGTGACAAACAATTTACTTTACATGCCACACTTTTATGGGTTTTGAGAGCTCATGTGGAAGTGTATTTTTAAAAGCCCATAGAAATTAGCAGTATTACAAATGTTAAGGGCCTGAGATCTAGGCGAGTCCACGGATTTAAAGTTATTCATCTTGGCTCTTCCCTGCTGTTTCTAGTGTGATATCTCACTGGTGCCAGATTCACAATTCTGGTTCTTTATTTATCATTGACTAAAAATAGCCAGGAAAAATGAAAGAGCAGCAATCAATTCTGACAGATTCCATGAAGGAAATGCACACACACACATACCCAATGTGCTTCCAGGGTTCAGAAACACTGCACACACAGAATGCTGTTTTTAAGCAGGACTTTGGGGTCGACAATGGGCCCGTTGCTTTTTGCCTCTCATCTCAGAACCTTCACTTTCTAATTTCTGCGGTCACTTTGGGCACTCTGCACCCTTCATATCTACCAATTGCTCTGTGGTTTGTTTTACCTTAAAAGTTTAATGATGTTCCTGGTCGATGGGTTTCCTCAGCAGCTAAATCACAGTCATCGTAGTTCCCTGTCACACAGCCAGGTTTCCTGAAAGCTTTCAAGATCTTTTCTCAGACCTCCCTCACTCTAAGAATCCATAAGAATTCTCAAAAGAACCATAAACCGCTACAGGGTTCGGGTTATTATGTCATTATAAAGCCATATTGATACTCTGCTGATCACAAGACTTGTGGCCCCATTTCTTGGCTGACCCACCCAATCTCAAGACTCTCAGCTCACTACTTCCCTTTTGCTTTCATTTTTATTTAAAGAAAGGTGGGCGCAAACATTAAGCCCTTCAAAGCATGATACATAACTTTTCAAAGAATTTTCTGATTTCTCACAGATTCTAGGCTGCTCATTAGGAAATTGCTATGTATAGAAAATATAAGCAAAGAAGCAAAGATTTCAAACTAAACCATAAACCACCCTACTTGAATTTTTGGTTAATTCCTTAAGTTAGTTTAAAATCCAAAGCCGCCTTAATCTCAAGACTCTAAACAAAACGAGCCAGCCAACATTCAAACACAGAGGCTTATTTCCTCTGGAGTCTGGGAAAGTCCCATCATAGGATCAAGATGGTTCCTGCCCTGTTTATTTATCTGCTCACTGATTACACTGCGATCTATTGATAGTATTAGATGGATTCATTAAAATATTACTTTGGTGCAATGTGTTCTACACGCTGCTTCCTTTGCATCCTGCTTCCTTTTTATATATTTCTATCTTTTGAAATTTTGCTAAATGAAATTGATGTATTGGGGAAAAAGAGGCCAGCTCTTACAAAGTGGAGTTCACCTCACTACTCCTGTCCAATGTTCATAATTAAATACAAGGGTGTGTGTTTTCTTATTTGAATTTTTTATTCTCTTCTACCCTTGGTTGATTTTGGCAATAAGTGACTCTGCAGTAATACTTTCATGCTTTTTAAACAGCTTCAAATGTTTGCATTTTTAAATCGAATTAATCCTTTAGCCTTTCTTCTCCTCTGACAGTGGTGATCCTTGTCTTCAATGCATTGCTCAAAACCATTAATTTGCAAAAGTAAATCTTGCTATACCAATACTAAGAGAAAAATCACCACATGTGGCCATCAAAAACTGCAAACAAAGATGAGTTTTACCACACTATCTCAAAAGCAAATGATTAAAATGGCCATTATTTCTTTTACCTCACAAACCCACATACCTCAACAGACGCCTATGCATGTGTTTATCCAGGCACAGAGAATTCTTGCAGAACTGTGTAACAAACATTTTACTCACTATTGAATAAATTGCCTTTGGCTGATTAAAATAATCATAAGCACTTATATTGTAATAGGTGTATATCTACAAGTTGATATGTGTCTGTTTCCCTAATTTAGACACAAATATTTTCCTGAGCTTGGATGAGTTGTGTTTTAAAAACGCAAATATTCTTTACAAAACGAACAGTGTAGAACTCTCAGATTGCTTGACTGGATTAAACTGCACAATTTCTGAGGAATTCTGTTGTTACCCATTACTCCACCTCATACTGCCTGACAGCCAACATCAAGAAGACAGAGGAACTGGATTACTGGCCAAGAGACCCAAAAGTAGTATAATTAGCAGTCCTTTATTAGCAAGCTTAAGCTTGATCCACTTTATGTAAGATTAATATTCTAATATGTAGCAGTGTACTCAGACAGTATATGAGTGAGATGATATAAAAGAATATTTACATGTATCACCTAGCCTTTTTCAACGTTATGACATAATATAGCTATGACAGAACTATGAGAATAAGTAGTACTGAAAATTTGGTAGACCATATGAAGCAGAGTATGGCTATATAAGAAAACCAGGAGGAAAACACACCAGCAAACTCTTGGTGCACACAAATGCTTTTCTGATTTCTTGACTTTAATAAACTTTTATCACAACTAAGGAGCCACCTCTCCCCTTAGTTGGAGGAAATTAAGTAGAAATCAAGTAAGAAACAAATTTCTGAGAAGTATTTTAATAGGAAAAAAGTACTTTAGAGGCAAATATTTTATAAGAAAATGTAAGAAAATGCTAATACCAAAAGACACATCAGGACAGACATATTAAGTTGATGAATCCTCCTATATATCATTGGTACGCAGATCTCCTGAAAAACACCTTCATGGTTTACCTCGTTCTCAGGACAAACCAACAAGGTTAATTTGAGTTTCAGCGGAGCCATTTTCTTTAAAGGGCTTTAACCATCTTAATAAATGAAACTTTCATTACAGAGTTTTATTTTTCACAGTCTTCATCACAAAGAAGGTTGAAAGCACTCAATTTGTGTATCTTGACATTTCTTAGTTTCTGGTACTGCAATCAAGTCACCTTTTATCCTCTTTAAGTGCTTTGGATGGTAGTACAGTTCCCCCACAAAAGTACTTAAACGGTGTTAGTTCCAAATAGCTAGCATTTTAGTGTAAAATATATAGCATATTCTTATATATTCAACTGTAAGCACACTTAAACAAATGACAAAATCTGAGGAAGTTTGAAAGTTTAAAAGTGGTCTTTAAAATTCTGATATAAAGCACAGACACCCATATACTGTACTAGGAAAAATAAAACAAGCTACCCACTAGAAGCATTAGAGAGATTCTGCGAGCTGTGTATAGCACTTGGTCACATTAGACTTTTTCCTTCGAATACTTAGAAAAGAAAGTTAATCTTCATTTCTCTAAGAAAAACTCTTTAATGAAGAGATTTAGTGTTATATTTTTTTGACCACTCCAATCACTAAAAACGGCTTAGTCCGTCTTATAGATCAGGACATAACACTGAGTATGTCTCTAAAAAAGGCTACTCAGCTTTACAGTTTTACGAAACCTGACTCTGGCAATCAGATGATTGGTGTTTATACTCAAAGATCAAGAGGTGGTCCACATGTTATTAACTAGACCTCACCTCATGCCTGCTAACTGCCAAGACCTAAATATTCTTTTAATGTAGCCATTGCTTGAAGATATTCCCCCAAATAAGCCCAGTGCCGACCGGTTTAGAACTTCATCCGAGTTGGATGGGGCATGATGTCATGCATGTCCGACTGCAGAACAATGCATAGAAATGCAAACAAATTATATGCAGACTTCTAAGAGAAACACCAAATGAAATCTCAAAGATTAAACAGTTTACGCCTAAGAAGCAGAGCATAAACAGCTGAACAGAAAAACAAAACAACAACAAAAAACCAAACAAGCACCAGCAAAGCACAGAGCCCAGATAAACAATAAATAAGGCAACTCCAGAGCCACAGTGGCTGTTAAAGAGACATTAATCCAGGGAGACCAGCAACAGTTACTATGAGCTTTCCACAGCTACCTCCGCCTTTGGATATTTTTAAAAAATTTATTAACCTGACAGCAGGAAATGTTATACAGATTGCCTCCTGACGGGGCTCCAGTTCGGCCTCAACACTTTGCTGTCTTTCTCTTCAGCATAAGAAACTCAGGAAGTGAGTTAAGCAGATGGACGGGACCAGGTGCTGATTTGGGTAAATGTGCCTTCTCCTACAATAGCCTCGCCTTCCCGAGAAAGGTCTGAGTAATCAGGGGCAGCCCAAGAGCAGAGCTGAACTCCCCACTTCTTCTCCCAGCTACTTTCTTTTAAATGTGTGATGTCTGATGTATTATTAATCCCAAAACATAGACCAGCAAGGTCGCCAGGAGATGCCGGCTCTCTCACAAATGATCTGTTTACTATGTGATAGCACACAAGCTTTGCCTGAAACAGCCTACCCAAAGCTCGGCTCTCATGAGGGAGAATATTTTATTTGGTCAGTTTTTGAAAGTAATAACTTAAATTCTATAAGTGAGCTAGGTGATTAAGAAAGCAGGTAATCTACTGAAAGACTGAGCCTTGGGAAGTACCTCTCTACTAATTATGACAGACAAGGCTGAGCAAACTACACAAACACTACAATGCCAGGTAACCTTTAAGGCGAGAAACACCATGACATTTTAAAGGCTAAGTGGAATCATTTAAAGGAATGACAGAGTGCAGATAAATCTAATGCTGTATGGCTCATCTTATTTCCGACTGTTTATGTAACCGTTCAACAACAATGGCAAAGCGTGTAAGCTAAGGCAATCAAAGTAAAAGGGAAGAGTGAAAGTCATATTCACACTCTAGCTGGCTGATGCATTCTCTCCCAGCATCCTTACACTGCACTGCTGAACTTCTTTTCTGTAACACTGGCCTGACCAGAGCACCCCAAACTTGGTGAGTGGCCGAAAAGGAAAGCACCAAGGAAGTCCCCACTGACTCTTCAGTCACACCATGCCCCAGTGCAGTGTCGCCTAGCAATGAGCAGAGCTCAGCGAACCAATCTGGTGAGAAGTTTGAACACTAGAACCTTTCTTACTAGATACGTTTTTATTTCAAAGGCTATATATTAGTACTACTTAAAGAGGATTTCTTTACAATGCCATGTCATCATGTTATTCTGGTAGGAAAATCCCCACTAAATTAAAGTTTTCTAAATACACACAGCCCCTCAATGACTTTTTAAGTAATTACTTCAGTGAATTAGATTTTCTCAAATGTAAGAATAATATTTGAAATTGTAGTTCCCTTCTCTTCTGAAGTGGTCAGAGAATAGCAGGGCAAAGGGCCTGCTTGACTCTTAAACCATACACTGCTTTTGGCAAACACCTTATCCTGAATCCCATTTACTTACACAAATACAGATTTCTACTGTTTAGTGGTTTTTTTGTTGTTGTTGATGTTTAGTGGTTTTTTTTTGCGTATAATATATTGTTCAGATTATTTAGTTGGCTTATAAAAATGAAGTTTTAATGTTTTGTTTAGCAAAATACACTTTCTTTAGTGAAAAAGAAGATGAATTTTCAGTTGATGTAACATAACAACTTTTTAAAATGTGGAAGCATGTTCCATATTTCAAATGAATATATTTCTCTAGAGAATTTCCCTCATCATCTTCCAGCTAACTCCCTCTGGGGCTTGAGCCCTACATGCTGATTACTAGCTCCAGCATATTTTATCAGAGTATTATAAGCACCCAAGGTATCGAAGCCTTGAGAGAGACGTTTAAATAAAGTAATGAAGACAGCGAACCCATAACGAAGGCCACTTGCAAGCACAGACAAGAGGAAGCCTTGCTGAACAGCAGCCCACAAGATGCCTGCGTTGACCTCCCTCCTGACCTGCAGAGACCACTGTCTCAAGGGGTGACAGACAATTTAGTCCTTTATCCTTTTGTCATTGAAAATGACTCCATGGCCATAAATTCTAATCAAGTCAAGCCAGACAGCAATTTGAAAACAGAAAAAATTTCTAATGCTTGATTTCGGACAAAGCTCAGGACAAGGAGAAGGAAAACAGACAGACACGTGTGTTTCCTAACATGGAGAAATCACTGACCAGCTTTCAACCCTCTTCTAATCATTCACAGATTAAATGATAGTGAAAATGCTCATTCTTGGGAGTGATTTTTGTTAAGCCAGAAAGGAAAGAAAAAAACCCTAAAATGTTATAGGAGAAAACCAGCCACATTATTTTTTAAATTTCACATACAACATTCATAAAATGTGTGCTGTTTTCCTCTCAAGTGCAGGGACCTGAGCTGTGTGTCCAGCTCATGGTTGTGTGAGACAGGGGGAAAACAAGCCACTGGTCCTAACACAGCCACCCAGGGTAGCCGGAACTTAAATACAAGCAATCATGGGGTTTAACTTGAAACAATAAGAACTGCCCCAGGAGAAGCACTGTTCATAAATCATCTCTCAAATCTCAAATACTTACCGAGGAAATATTTAGGCCTGTTTTGTGAGGTCTCACTTCTACAGTCGAGAATACAGATATTTTTCCAGGGACATATATTACTTTTATCTTTTCTGCAGCCATTCTCCTGACCAAGCAGTGGGTACCAGCATTTGAATTTTCCGCATCCTGCTTGCTGAATGTGGGGCACTAAATGCTAGATGGGCATGACTGCATTGGGACACCACATTGACATGAGCAATACAAATGTCACTGGAGAAACACTGCAGTCCTTTCCCTTGGAGACTGTCTGCCAAAGGCCAGTTTGGGGATCCAGTTTCCAGTGCGTACATCACTCATCCCATATTTGGTGACTGGCCCTGTCCGTGTGGCATCACTCCTTTGATCGCGCAGCCAGAGCTACGTGGCATAGCACCGGTTTCTCTAACAATTCTCCCACGTGCAAGCCTGTGCTCCACCCACCCGTAGTGTTTCCTGTGGCTCACCGTGTAGCAGAATATGCTCAGAAGCTGAAGATGGAGGTAGTTTTCCATAGGCTTTATAGGAATAAATAATGCACACTTAATGCTATCGCAGATAACTGCCTCACATTTCTCAATGATGCGTGAATTTATCTCTCCTAAGTGTGCTTTAGTTTCCATGACTGTTCAAGTTAAGCAAAATGTTACCTCTGATGTGATTACTTCATAAAACACAAGGGCCCTTTTCTGAACTTTCTATTTAGGCTGGCATATGGCTTCTTATTCCTTCTTCTGGCTCTCTGAGCGGCTCAGAGCACTGAAACATTCTGCACAGTATGTTTCCCTTTGGATGCTGTTAAGTACAGAGGTGCAATTTAAGGAGAGGCGTAAAAAGCCCAGTGCTTCCAGGAATTTCCTTTGTTTATCCATAGAGGGCATCGGCATTAGCCTTTCTCCTGCAGTTTGGGGCTGAAGATGCCATACTGTGAGAAAAACGGGCCTGTCCTGCGGACTACTAATTTGAACGAGACCCAGATAGGTGAACAAGCTTTAAAGAAATCCATTCATACTGAAATTTCAGGTGTAATAGGAAAAACAAGCTTTTCCTGTCCCCTGTTGTTGAATAGTGTCTCTCTATGGCACTAAACATAACAAAATGCACAGGATTTGCCCTGATTTTTCCCTTCCATAAGAGAAGCACAGTCTTCAAGAACACAAGGGAAAGTAGAGGTATGATGGCTTAAGGGAGAAGTGGCAGAATGACCCATGTTTGCAGAGAAGCTCAACTGCCTAGAAACAGCACAGTTCTCTGTTATCAAATAAAGAACACAAATCAGAACTATATCAAAAAATAAAACACGAAGACCCAGACATTCACATGCTAGAGAAAATAGCACATGCCTGCACAGTAAGTTTTATCATCAAAGTTCCTACAAAGACTGGGAGACAATTACTTTAGCAAGTTTTAGACAGTTGTGTAAACTAGAATTTCCAATTGAAAGCCTTGGTGATATTTAAAAGTAAAAGTCCACTCATCCCAATAACTTATAAACCTCATAACCCCAGTGAGTTGCTCTCATCTCTGTATGCTTCCTATAATTTCTGTCTCAGGTTGTCTTTATTTATTTTTTCTCAAGTTTTCAAGACTGCTAAATCAACTGATTTCTTCTCTGTCTAACTGAAATCTGGGAAAGGCTCACATTGCGTTTTAAAGCAATCCAGAGGAGAAGGACAAGCTAGTGAATATAAATCACCCCGGGGAAGAGAGTAGGGATTTCGCTGGGGTCTCTGTCACACACTCAGAAGTTAAGAATCTCAAAATGCAAGTAGGTGCCTTCCCAAGTCCACCGTGAGTTTTCAGCTAAACTATGACTCCTTCGTCTCTGACATCCCACAAAGATTCCACTTAAAATGTATTTTCAGGGAACTTTAAATAAAATTACTTTGGCCCCTTTGGGGCCTTTCAAAGCTTTCTTCACTGTGCATGCAGACCAGTAAAAGTGGAAGACAGAACTCTCAACACTGAAAAATCTAAATAAATGGGATGTCAAATCAGGCATCCATCCCTGCATCTCTTCCATGGACAGAAAACAAGCTGTGGCTACAAACTAAAATCTACAAAATGTACTTACTTTTAAAAAGATATATAAAACATTTGGAAAAAATAATTTAATATCTGCCGCCTTGCTGAGGTGGAGATGAGCTGCTTTTGAAAGCAGAAGGCTAACTGGGTACACATCCTCAGAGAAAACCTCGCATGGATTTTTGCTTTCTTGCTATTGATAATTTTACCTGACTTCTCTCACTAGCCTCTTAAAACGAAATAAGTATTTCAGAGCATAACTTTTCACACAATTAAAAACTTAGACTATAACTGCAAACTTCTGCAGAGTGAACTGCGAAAACTCAGAACAGAACCTAGATGTAGAGATTTGGTATTATAGGCAACAGCCTTTTGAACTATGAGTGACCATGGGGTTTCTTAAAACTAGAATCAGTTGTATTCTTAGGTTAGAGATCAGAATTTTTACCAAAGGAAACATCCAAAAACAAAGTTTCTGTGTGGTTCTCTTCTGGTGTCTGCCTGAACATTTACAAGTAGAGGGCTGTCCTCTACGGAACCGGCTGAGAGCTGCTCACCTGTCAAGAAAGTGTCTGTTCTCTATAAAAAGAAATTAAAATCTATTTTAAAACTAAATCAGCATTCTTCAAAAAGTATTCTGTGCATGGATGTTGTTTGACTCCATACCTCACACTCATGACTGTATTTTTTTTTAAATCTGAGAGCAAGCAGTTTTCTACCTGTTTATACTAGGTTAGTTGTGTACAGATGCATATACAGACCCACTTGAAAATAATTAAAAGCAAGTGTGTCACAGACCACTGTTCTGAAAAGCTAATGTCACTCAGAAGCGTAAGGCACTTGTGCAGTAGACATCTCACAACATCCATCACCCAGGCACGTGCCTCAGAGCCCTCTCCCCCTTTCGGATTAGAAATCACAGTAGTTGGAGTTGGCTTACAGACTGTCATCTGTTTGAATGACAGATGTCTTTGCACTCTGCTTGTTCTCGTTTTGTTTATGAAACAGATTCCTAAAAGGTCCTGTCGCCATGGTTAGTATGAGGCTAAAATATGTTAAAGAGAGAGGGGTAGGGGACTGCTCTGTTCCCTCAACCCTTTTTAAAAGAAGAAATACTCACTCAGATGGTGATGCCAAAATGTGTTTCTTTGAGCCATGCCTGTAGCCACCTTTGTTTACCTGGCACAAGGCGACTTGTATTGACATTTTCAGTTCTCCTCTCTCATCTTTTGACTACAGATAATAACTCTTTACTCTCCTTCCCCTTAACAAAAGGCTGCAAAGCAACCCGAAACTGAGTCGATATTTATTCAATAAATGTTAACCAATTCTCGCAATGGAACTGATTTCCTGATTATTATTATCATTTTGTTCTTTCTTTTCTTTCTTTCCTTCTGTTTTGTTCAGATATTTTCCAACCTTGACATGGCAATGGTACTTGGCAAGTCAAAACGGGCAGTAAGTAAGTTCGTTGTTAGTTAAAAAAAAAAAAGTTTGGAGGGCATCCTCCCAGCCAGTTGAATAGGCTCCCGTGCTTTAGCCCCTCTGAGATGCGAAGCTCCTCTTTAGCACTTACAAAAAAGAAAAAAAAATGAATAAAAAACAGGAGGAAAGGGGGGTTGGGGTGGCTGGATTGCTCTTCCGGACAACATGGTAGGACTGAAATGAAATACCTAGACAGACTTACCGAAGAGCTTGCTGGGAGTGTCCTCGCTGTCATTTGATTCCACGGGCGCAAGCAGGGGCTCATTCAGCTCGCTGTCTGAAGTAGCAGCCTTGTCCTCACCTCTCAACTCCGCATTCATTTCACTCCGCACTGACAGCAAGGGCTTACTGACTTGTCCAGCTATCATTGGATCCTAGGATGGGGGGAAAGAGCGAAGGGGAGGAAAAAAGTGGCAGCTTTAGAGAGCGTGTCCTCTCTCCCTCTCCCTCTTCCACACACACACTCTCACACACACACACTCCCTCTCTCCTCTCTCTTATCTCTGCCTGCTCCTGCTGTTATTGCTGGCTGCAGTCAAGTGAAGAGCTATTACAGATCCGATGAGTTCTCCATTACTCCCCACCCTATTAAAGCTCAACTAGCATGTGAGAGATTCAGGAGGCTTCGGAAGGAAAAAGAAGAAAAAAAAAACTTCTTTGCAAGCAGGCTAACCAACACAGCTCTAATTGTGGGATGTGCTTTTGTAAGGATGTTTTTACACCTTGTTCTGTCTTTAATGCAGTACCGGGGGCGGGGAGGGGGAGAGAGAATGCCGGCTTGTACTCCAGCAAGCACCTCTTTAGAAGGGGCACCCTATGGAGGGACTTGGGACTATTTTAAGAAGCCTTCTCCCTGGGGGAGAAGCAATTAAACCCTATCCCAAGAGTCGAAAAAAGAAACAGAGGGAAAAAGAGAGACCGCTACAAGCTTTCAGTGGAATAAGAGATATTTCTTATGTAAATTCTCTGAACACACTTAGAAGTTGGCTACGGGGTCCCAGACAGGGGACAGAGGCTGACCTCAAATTAAATGCACACTTTAAAGCAAGCAATACACAACAAAATATACGGAAATTGCTTTACATTTTTTAAGGAAGTGGGAAAATACTTACAAACTGTGTTCAATATTTCAGTTACCTAGAGCATCATACACCCAGAGCATTAAGGAAAAAGGAATCAAGAATCACCTCCAGAAAAGAAAAAAAAAGGCAAAACTTTTCTTTCCCCAATAATTTAGCTCGGCTTTATCTTCAGCTCATTCAGATGGGCATGTTAGGATGAGTAATACTCCCCAAATCTAACCTTTAGCCCACTTGCAAACTAAGATTGCTTTGGCACTGATATCAGATGCAGAAGCAAAGCAAAGCAAAAACTGCCTTTTTCCTTCGTGATCTGGGAGCTATTTATTGTCAAGTTCATGCCTAAATGGTTCCTGAGCAGGAAACAGGTGACGTGCAGGAGCAGGTGGGGCTGCATGCTCCCCTGCCCATCATCACATTGGTTATGGTATGCCTGTGGTGGTTTTTTTTTATCGTTTTAATGTATTCATGCCTGAAAAGTGAATTTGATATGACACATGATAATCTATGAAAATGTTAATCAATACAAATAGTTTAAGCTGTCATCAAATGCACTTCTTTAGTCAATACTCATACCACTGAAAACAATGTCACTGTCACCAGGGCTTAATTTGCACAGCACTTAAATATTGGACTCTGTGCATCAATGCACTTCTTCTTCAAATACTGTAGGTAAACACATTTTCTCCCTATTTAAGGCTGAAGCACTCAGCACGCATTTAGCTGAGCCGAATCCTCCCTTTTGAATACCTTGATAGGTCCACTGGAGGGCAAAATTAATACTTAATTGAATCTCACAGTCATCAAAATAATCAATACTTTTTTATTATTTATTCTTTACAGTCTGTTGACTGTTTCAAACCTCTGAGGGAATGGTGGAAAGGATTCATGGCTTTGAAACACTGTCATTTAACAAGGTAATTTTCAGTGGGGCATTAGAGGTTGTGAAACATATAATAAAACAAAAATGGTGGCTTATAATAGGAAGAAAGAAAAGAATTATATTTCTGCCATCTAACAAAACAGGATAAATAAAAAAGCAAGTGCAGAGAGAGAGCAAGGAAGGAGGGGGATGAGGGAGAGAGAAAGGCTGGCTTTTGAAGGGTTTTATCATATCAAGAGCAGAGCTGAGCTTTCATAATGCTGACATTTCTCATCCTGACAATCCTAAACAAGTGGAGAGGATGCGATCGCAGATATCATCTTTCATCACATTCCCTAGCCTAAGAACCAACATGACAGCTCCTCGGCCCTTTACACTGTTAATTACTAAATAAAATACTACTCTCTGTCAACATCAGATTATTGTAGATAGCAACCACAAACATTTCTCCATTGTTCCCCCCTTGGAAACTGTGATACCTACCTTGAACTCTTTAGGAAATAGATTAGGCTTGTCTCAGTATATTGTAAATATTTGAAATAGAATCAATGTAATCAATGTGGTCGACTCACAGTATTGTCAATCTAAATTTACTAGGGAGAGATTAGTATCCCAGGCGCTGGGTATGGTGGCTAGATTTTAGAGCACTTGGCATTGGGGGATGGAGAGAGATTGATAAAGCACAAAGGAGGCAGGCAGTTCTGAAAATTTCCCCAGAATTTCCCCCTGTGTATTTAGAGAAGACTGTGAGTGAGTGAGTGAGTGAGTGAGTGAGTGAGTGAGTGAGTGAGTGAGTGTGTGTGTGTGTGTGTGTATGTGTGTGTGTTTGTGTTGGTGATGTTCTGATTTAGTGAGTACTGTGTGTGGTTGGAATTCTATTTAGTGAGGACTCTGGGCAGGTAGGGAAGGGAACAAAACTGGATATCTCATGGTATTTATCGTGTGCTCATCACAGAATACAATAACCCAGGTTTAAATTCTAGAATTTTTTTTCAAACTTCCTAAAAGGTTAAGTACTCTGTAATGTAAAGAAAGAGATAGATTTGTCCCTTCGAAATATCCCATCTCTCTGGCTACACTGCTTATTTGAATATCTTCTAAGGAGTGTTAATGGTGAACTTCTGTTGGGAATACAGTCTTGTAAGCTACATAGCATTATTCATGTGTCAATGAATATCTGGGTGGACTTCAGAAGGAATATTCTCCTGCTTTGTTTCTGAAGAGTCAAAATTGAATCCCAAATCCTACTGAAGAGCTGAGATGAAGCCAATAAGTTCACTTGCACTTATATATGGCAATAGTATGCAAAGCATGTCCTGTCAGATGGTATATTTCACTGGCCATTAGCTTTCCTTTCTTAAATCTTTTATGTACCTCATACATGGTTAGATTGCCAACCAGTGCCTCCCAGTGACCTAAGCGTAGAAAATTCAGCTTGTCACTATAGTATTCATTTGAGTTTTTATTTTATAAAACACTTTATAATTTCCATGACATATCTGAATATATGCGCATGTGTGTGCATATATATATATATATGTATATATGTATATATATATATGCACACACGACATGGTTAAAATGCCAACCCCTAGTGAGTCAGAGAACAGACAGCTTTTAGTCACAGCTGCAGCCACTGGGAGGTCCATTTAAAAATGTGCGACAAGCAGTAGCCACTGAGCACAGACTCAGGGCCGATTGGGGTGTGCCACTTTCAAGTAACATGGGGCTTGGAAGTGGATGCCTCTGCAAAATGCTATGGTGGCCTGTGAAAACTTTTATGCAAAGAGCATACAGGATTTCCCAATATATACCCACACAGTACCTTGCAGAAATGTAAGAGCTATATACCTTCAACGTGTCCAAAGATCTCCACAGCAGCCAACAGGAAAAGAAATGGCTAAAGTGAAAAATTAAACATGAAGTAATGAAACTTTCATGGTTAAATCTTGAAGTGTTTCTTCTAGAAGAAATTAAGGCCTCTCTGCCATTTGGTTATCAGCACTGGTAGGGGAGAGCGGCCCCATCCTTAAATGTCAATGGAATAGGAATAGTGCCTATTCCACTATAGGGAACATACAAGGGTCATTAGATACCAAAGAAGCCAAAGACAGTAAAAAGAGAAACAACAAAGTAAAAAGTAAGAGAATAAAAAAAATAAAATAAAAAATGGCAATTACTTCAATAGCAAAATTTGAAGAAAATTTTTGTTACAGCCAATAGTGAAGAGCGGGACTATGCCCCGGCATCCAAACAGCACAACGCTAGCCTAGGTATCCTGCAGGTGTGGTTCAGGAATTAGAACCACTCATGGAGGGCCTTGGCCAGACAAGCTCTTCAGATATGTCTGCTGTTATACAAGCCAAGCAAGGTTCTCATCCACATTTTATGGATGAGGAGCTCACATTCAGAAAGGCTAACTGACTTGAGCCTAAGACACATGGCTAAATTTTAACACTGTATTTCATCTCCTAGATGCTCCTCTTTATACTGTTCAGTAACTAACACATTTAACTTGTGGCTAGCCTAGAGCTTAAATTAGGAACTGAAGAGTCAGCATGGCCATGGCTGGCACTAAGTCCACATAACCAATTCCAGAGTGAGCTGTGTGTGTGTTATCTTCTTTCCTACAGAATGTAAGACAAAATATGTCTCTGGCTGGCTCTGATCAGGCAGAACGCATGGGACAACACTGTACAGGAGACAGGAGAGTGTTCAACACCCGGATGCATTCGCTGTTCCCCTGTAAGTGTAAGATAAGCATAGCAAGCCATGCAAACCTTAGTTCTCAGCCTTAGTTCTCATCCTAGAAATCAAAAGACTGGCATGAGGCAGTGTTTTCCAAAAATTATGTCACAAAACACTTGTCTCAAAGATATCCTACCATAAAGGGGTATTCTCCAAGAGTTCAGTTATGTCCATCTGACACACATACTCATAGTCTACTTTCTGTTATCCTTTAACATAATTTTTACTAGAGATTTCCTGGTGCGCTTCTGCTTGAATTTTATTTGATGAGTGGCTTCAGGACACTGTATTACTGTGGAGAATATAACATGGGCTTTCGCCAGTTTGCTAAAAATAATGACAGATAAGGAAAGATAAACTAATTCCACTCAAGACTTTCAGTAAGTTGACAGAATTTTTGGAAGCATAATCAGTCTTCACTGTCATTTTCTAGTCAGAGAAAGTAAGGAGAGTGAGATTATGAATTCAGCAAAGCACCGTGTCCAGTGGTAGCCACTCAATGGAAACAGCCACACCCCTCTTAGCAGAAGTTGAGCCAGGTCCAGCATATTTTTGTGAATAAACCAAGTATGAAACTGACAGTCAAAGCTACTTTTGGACTCAGTATAAATAACTTATGCAGTCCTCAAAAATCCGTGAAAAAAATTTTTGGTGTATGATAGACATATCCACACCAAAATTCAATAGAAAAATTCTCTGTGTCATAAAGAAAAAAAAGTATGTTTGATTTTTCCCACTTTAGAAATACATGTTTTCATCTAGGAAAAAACACAAAAGCAAAATACTTACATTTAGTTTAATATGTAAATACAACATCATGAATTGTGTTCAATTTTTCTCACAGAAAAGAGGAAAATATCAAAACAGAAAATAATTAAGGGAAGACACTAGACTGTGGGTTCAGGGAAGTGATCACATCAGCAGTGAATTCTGTTACTTCAGACATGGAGAAACAGATTTTCCCTTTCTTTCATTAATATTTTCTTGGTAAGTAGTTCAGTTCTTGGAATATTTAAGATATTGAAGAATATTTTCTTTCTGTGGTTTAACAATATATAATGTTTAAGCATTCAATATTATATAGTCTTATGAATAACTTTTAAAAGATATACTTGACCTTTGGGAATAGATACTATTTTATTTTGCATTTTTTCTAATTAATGTAAAGATCTATTTTTGAAAATTGGAAAAATTTGAATATTAGAAAAAACTAATGTATATGCTAAAATGCCATACATTTATCTACCACCATTTTGTTTTAAATATAATTTATTGTATCATAAAAGAATCATTTTTGAGAAAAGCAGGAAATCCCACACTTCTAGCTAATATTTGTCAGAAATTTGCATCATAATGAACTTCATGAAAACTTTACATATGCCCTGGATGGTCCCTCAACAGAAAATGTTGAGCTGAATCTGAAATTCTTTTTTCAAATCAACAATCTCAACTTTCATTTTTTACCTTTTCCCACTATTGTTAGAATGGTGAGATTTTACCTACTTCTATCCCCAAACACATAACTATTCTACCAAACTGAGCAAGGCACTCAAAATTCAAAAAGAATGGCGGACTCATATAGCGGTTCTTTCTAAAAGCTATGGAGAGCTGCATGGATGTTCGTCACTTTACTACTAAGTACCCACAGGACCATGGGTCTCTCTCCTCGGTCTTAGTTTGCATATCAAAATGATGTTCCATATCTCCCCGAAAATATTGTGAGACACAAATAGATACTACATATGAGTACATTCAAAGGATAGCATGTATTATACAAGTAGACCTATTTTCTACAATACTGCTGTCCCACATAAAGCCATTGACTTGGTCTAATCATCTCTCTGTGCTTTTGATTTGGAGTAGGAGTCCCTGTCACCAAAGAAGACTGTACCATTTACTGTAGTGGACCTACTCGCTACTTCCAAGGCCCTCATTTCCTGAGTACTAGCAATGTTAGTGGCTACTTCTCTCAAGGAGGGCCTTCAAAAAACTGATAAAATCTGATGCCTCTTAGGAAGATGCCCTGGGTATGACACTTTGGCACTTCCTCTATATCCTCAAAACTTTATATAGGCATTATTTGATTAAGATCAATGTCCAGAATCATCTGGGGGGAAAAAAAGTCAGTAAAATATTTGATTGCTTTTGTGTCTGGGGATGACATTTCACTTACCAAGGGGGTAAGTTTAACATATGACCAGCTTAAGCATCTCTTTCCTCTAGTTGAAGCTCAGATACATGAGTCACACTGCCCTCTCTTTCTAGAGTCTCTGCCCTTCTCCAGATGCTATGTCACAAACTCCTAACCATTTTCATTGTCTAACAACTCAAACTCAGTGCAAGAGGACAACACTAAACACGGCTGAACCTAATCACAAGTGAGAAGCAAGACTGTATCAGCAGGAGTGTGTAGGTTGAGATAGTAACATCATAAGAGGCAATCAGTTCTGGGCTTCTACCAAGCACAGGTACAAAACTGCAGTTGGACACGCCTCATCTAGAACATCACCTTGAACTTCTATAGTGTCTTGGTCCACTGGAAGTTAATATGACTGTATGGACAATGCTTCATGTCTACTTATGTGGGAAGAGAGGGAGACCCTGATATTGACAACCTAATAGCACCATCAATTCGATTTTTGCTGCCTCTTGTAAGAGCATCAATAAGAGTTCAACCTGGCTCATCTGGTTTGGGTCTTTTGATAATGGGGCTATGCAGCAATATCGACGCTGCACACACCTACCCTATAGTCACACAATCTCATGGCTTCAAATGGGCATCAAGCTTTCATCAGAGCACAGTTCCAAGGGAAGTGAATTTGCACTGAGTAATTTGAGAAGATGGGTGTTAAGGAGTTATAAAAAGAGATGATTCAATCTCTGTTCTAACTAAAATTTATTTTTAACATCCTAAAATTTCTGGCAGATGTGTGTGTGTTTGTGGGTGTGCATGCATGTGTGTTTAACATCCATAACTTTGGCAAAAGGGAATGGCATAGTCATCTCTCAGAATGTAAAAATCTGATCTTGAACCCAGGATTTCCACACCAAGGACTAAGATGTCTTAACATTTTAGATATTTGCCTTTGGGACCTCAAAGAGAGTTAGGACAACTGAAGTGCTCACTTTGTTTTTGAAACTAAATTTGTTTCTCTCATCTAGGCCTGGCAATATTACATCTCTAAGAGATTTTATTTTTAATTGTGTATGTGTGCATCCATCAGCATGCTTGCGTGCATGGGTGCACGCACACACGCGCACACACACACACACAGGTACACATGGAGCTAGAAGAAGGTGTTAGATCCCTAAAAGCTGGAATTAGAAGCAGTTGTGAACTGCCTAACAGAGGTGCTAGGAACCCAGCTCAGATCCTCACAAGCACAGAGCGTGCTCTTAACTACCGAGCCATCTCTCCAGCCTCCTGTGCTGCATCTCAGATGTGACAAAATCATAATAGATTTTCTATTGGTTAATCCTTAGCAGGCAGAATCCTCAATGCTGGGCAACATGTCTGTTACAAATTAGGCTCCCAGTCACAATGTATTTTGATTGACTTACTAATAGTGAAGGAAGCAAGGGGGAGGAAGAGAAGGGAGGGCAAGGAGAGAGAGCTGCCTTCAGACTGGGGCCAAGGATAAACTCTACAAAGCTAAGGCTGCAGAACAGGGAGTGACCTAGGAGAACAAAGGGCTCCCTCCTCTAGGTCTGGCTCAGAACTCTGTCTACCTAGGTGTTCTCTCAAAGAATCTGCCTGCTACTGCAAGCTCACCTCTCAGTGAAATGTCCTCCCAGACTCTTCAGCCACTCAGGAGTTGTCCATACACACACACACACACACACACACACACACACACACACGTCTTTGAAGGTTGATTTTATTATGAAATGTTCAATTCTATCGTTTAAATAGGAGTCTTAAATTTGAGTGCCTCTAATCCCATCCTTCGCTTCTGAATGACAAAGGGCACCAAGTTAAAAACTTCTCTTTACAAAATACCTGCTTTCCTAAGGTTTCTAATTTCTGTAAATAAATAGGAAAATCCATCCTGCCCCCTGCTGACCAATTAATAGTCCTAAAAATCCAGTTCAAAACTTCCCTGTGTCCACAGTACTTTCTGAGTTGGGTCCAACTCTCAGTGTAATATGCCAGCTCCTGATCTATTGGTCCTGTTACATGCCCCGCTGTGCACCCTGTAAACCATAGAATGTGCTATTCAAATTCTGGTGTTGTAGAATTTTGAAGATAATTCTTCTGGCTTGTGACAATAAAATATCTAGAGCCACCCAGTCAAACTTGAGCACAGACACCCCCTGGTTTACTGTGAGCTCTCTCTGTATTCAGCTTCCTTTGGGGATCTCTTGATGTCCCACTTCCGTGTCCCCTGGTGCCAGGTGTGAATGTCTGGACACTGGAACCAACAGCCTGTTTTCAGGCATGAGGTCACCTGCTCTGTGCGTGGCTTGGATAAGGACTTATGTCCCGTCCCTGAGCCTCCAATTCCCTGGGAAGAAAATGGGAATAATAATAGCATACGCCACATGGGATGCATTTACAGATTAAATAAATAATTCAAATAGCGCGTAGACCAGGCTGCCTGCCTGGTAATAAAAGAGATTTCTCTATTGCTTGCTCTGTGCTCTTTGTTTACTGCCCTCCGACAAGGTGTGAGAGTTTGGGTACCTTAGTAAAGGGAGCTCCTTAGCCTACATTATATTTTCAAAGAGGCTCTGATGCACTCCCTACACATACAAAAAAGTAAATCAGTCAGTAAACACTGCTAAGGAGCCTCTGGATCTGCCTACTCTAAACATCAGGAGTGTGTGGGGCACACACCAAGCCCCCACTAAATAGGCATTGATTTTATTTGAAAAACAAAAACAAGAATCGATATCTATAAAAAATGAAAGAAAGGTCAAAAACCTGTTAGGTTTTTTTTTTTCAACTAAATTACTCTTAAGTCCTTTGAGAAAGAATTTACTCCATAAATCCTAAAGGTTTATTATTTTAAGGAATAAGTAACTGTCAGATGGCTGTAAATTGCGTAGAGTTTTATCTCCGGATTAAGACAGTATCTGGCTTTTAATTTTATTTTATAAGTTTGATGTCTCCACGTTCTTTAAAGGAGCCATCCTACTTTGTTCAAAAGGCCATTCATTGCCTAATTGATTTCACTAATGTTTCCCCCACCCTAGCCTGACACAACCTGCTGGGACTATTCATGAGACTGCTCCTAGCTGTTTCCTTCCCTTCTTTCAGCCTGGTTAGTCGGCTTCCTCTTTCACCTCAGCCTGCACATGGCAGGGTCCAGCCCTAGCATTTCTTTGCCCTCCCTCTCCGGGTAATCCACTCTCCTTTAATATTCCAAGGGTGACCCTTGACTGTTCTTTGAATGCTGCCCCAATTCAAAAGGCTTCTGAGCTTTTAAGAGAAGCAGAGATAACATAATTCCAGGGAGCTGGGGGTGGGGAAGGAGGGAGGATGATTGGAAAGATTGTCTAAATCTCTTCTCTGGGCTCTCCGGAGTACACGGGCTGGGTTTGTATTTTACAAGTCTGCCCACCTAGCTGACTCTCTTTATTAACCCCTGTTAAAATGATTTTGGGGATTTCCCCCCCAACTCCAAGTATAAATAGACCTATTCAAGTATTTCTTTTAATCCCTAGCCCTTTGAAATGGAGGGGTGTTTGAACACCAGAGCCTGCTTAAGACAAAAACGGATGAAATTCAACAGATACCTCTCGATTGACAGTTCATTATGGACAAGATGTTCTGAAAACTGTGGGGAAAGGAAAGATTACAAAAGATCTGTTACCATCACAAATTTTGCTGGCTGGCAAATACCAGTAAAGGAAAGAGGAGAGGCACTCAGCACTTCCGATGTGCGCTAGCATACTTACTGTCGGTCTGCGTTAAAGCTTGTAGGGGTTTCTGTTAGATGCTATCGTGAATCACTCGAAGTAGCAGAGCCTCTGCATGCACTGAAATACTGTCTTTCTTTGAGGCAATGTTTAGGTATCCTCGGGGTCGCTATTGGACATGTTGCTCCACCCATAGAGCATTAGATTTCTCTAGACTTCACTTGGTTTTAGGGGGAACATACACAAATGGTTAAACAGAATTTCCCACTTGGAGAAGCTCTGAAGCCCGGTTCCCTTCCAGCAGTCAAAAGCTGTCCCAATGACTAGGTTTGTGTCCAGAATTCAAGACTTGTTGATTGAATACTCTCAAGCACCACTGTATCACAGACTAGCTAAGGTACTGACACATAATCAATTAGGAAGTCACCCTCATAAAAAGCATAGAAAATTAGATGGCTTCATAAGGTCTTTATGAACAATTAGTGTCTTAGTTGGATTCAGAAGCCTCCATTTATGGGATTCCTGCCCCTTGACCTCTAATTTGTTTGGATAAATGCTTCAGAGAGTGAACAGAGACAATTTGAATTCATGGAAGCTGAATTTACCCCAAATTGGCACGTGTAAGCAGTGTCTCTGACAATGGTATACCTGTGCTCCATGTTAGCGTCTGTGTACAGTACTGAACCTGTGCCCCCTAAAAGCAAATTCATACTTGGAATTTAGTCTAGTGTACAGCCCTGCTTCCTTCTGCTCCGCCTACCTTCTGTACTGGACTTCTACATGCATGTACTCTGCCTAAAAAGTTTTCTACTTGCTTTATGGAACAAATGAAAAGTGGAATGTCATTTCTCCTACTTTCTCACACACTTCAACTATAAGGGTCCACATGCCAGCTTCCTCTGTGCCCACTAATAGACTTTCCTTCTGGGAGGCACAATGGGACTGAGCTATATTGAAGGTTTGCTCTTGATTTTTGGACCTGTGGGTACCACTCCCTCATTATTTCAGGAAATACTTATCACCCAGTATTTTTCATCAAATCATAAAGAAAACTAAGATTAAAAATAAGCCATAAAATAAATTTAAATGAGCATTTAGACAAAATAGGGGATGAATTTCCAGGTTTTGTTTTTAATTTAAAAGCATCCAACAAATTACAATGTTTTTTTGTTTGTTTCCTTTTTGGTTTTTCAAGACAGGGTTTTCTGGGTTTGTGTGTGTGTGTGTGTGTGTGACTGTGTGTAGCCTTGGGTGCCCTGGACTTGTTTTGTAGACCAGGCTGACAGCGATCCACCTACCTCTACCTCCCTGAGCACTGGGACTAAAGGTATGTGCCACCAAACATGGCTTCCAACGGGTTTTAAAGCACTGAATATGTTTCTAAAAATTCAGTGAAAGTCAGTTTGATATGTTGTTGTAAGGAGATTATGGAAATTAATTTTTCTTGTTTAAGTTTGATACTGGTGGTGTTTTAATGTTAGTTATTAAAATATGTGTTCATGAATATGGCACACCCCTCAGTTTTTTTTTCATTTTTATTAATTACTCTTTACTCACTTTGTATCCCTCCTGTAGCTCCCTCCCTCCTCCCCTTACAATCCCACCCTCCTTCCCTCTTCTCCACCCATGCCCCTCCCCAAGTCCACTTATAGGGGAGGGCTTCCTCTCCTTCCTTCTGATCCTAGTCTATCAGGTCTCATAAATGGAACCTCATGAAACTGAAAAGCTTCTGTAAAACAAAGGACACTGTCGTCAGAACAAAACGACAGCCTAAAGACTGGGAAAGGATCTTCACCAACCCTGTATCTGACAGAGGGTTAATATCTAGTTTGTATAAAGAACTCAAGAAGTTAAACAGCAACAAATCAATTAATCCAATTAAAAAATGGGGTACAGAGCAAAACAGAGAATTCTCAATAGAGGAAAACCGAATGGCAGAGAAACACTTAAAGAAATGCTCAATGTCATTAGCCATCAGGGAAATGCAAATCAAAACGATCCTGAGATTTCACCTTACACCCATCAGAATGGCTAAGATCAAAAACTCAAGTGACAACACAAGTAGGAAAGGATGTGGAGAACGGGGAACCCTCCTCCATTGCTGGTGGGAATGCAAACTTGTACAACCTCTCTGAAAATTAATCTGGACTTTCTCAGACAATTAGGAATAGTGCTTCCTCACGATCCAGCTATACCACTCCTAGGCATATATTTCTGAGTTTTTTGAGATGCAGTTTCTCTGTATAGCTCTGGCACTCCTGGAGCAATCTCTCTCTGTAGACCAGGCTGGCCTAGAACTTGCAGAGATCCATCCGACTCTTTCTGCCTCCCACGTTCTGGGATTAAAGGCACTCACCACCACAACTTGGCTATACTTTAGATTTTTATTCTTTCAAAACTGCTGTGCTTCATCTTCAACTTTAGCTGTAGCCACTTTACATTTTAATTAAAGATTATAGAACTTGCAGAAATTTGTGAAAATAATATATGTATATATGCATACAAAGCTTCACCTGTATATAAACATAGACACATTGATACATATATTATGAATATGTACAATGGTTTTAAATGGTTTTAGAATCAGATTATATATAAAAGTCATTATCCTATTTTCACTTTTTAAATTAATTAATTACTGTGTGTATATGAGCTTGTATGTGTGTTGGAGACAGGGTCTCCCTATACCATCCAGACCTGCCAAACTTGGCAAGATTCCTGCTTTAACCTCATGAGTGCTTGATTTACAATCATGTACCACCAGGCTTAGCGAGTACCTATTTTGACAATTCAGTTTCTCATTTGGTGAATCTTTATTAGGTGTCTATTGTGCTCTTCGCTATGTCTTGGAGTTATAAAGGAGAGGGTGCCGGGAGAGACTACGTTTACCCTCACTTGTATCATCTATGTTCTCAAAATTATGTATGATCTAAAATTGTGATTACAAGTGGTTGCAAAACACATTGAATGATGTAGCATGATTTATTCCACTTCTTTTAAGCTGCAGAGTTAGGACAAAGGTGTTAGAAACAAGACATACATGCATTAGGTGATCTTTCTACTGAACTGTAGGGAAAATATTAGAGTTTATATTCATTTCAGTATTTCAATTTTATGTTAATTTTTAGTAACAAAATGCATGGCATTAGATAACTATAAATGCATAAGTGTGTCTATATTAGGAATATATTATAAGAATTATTTTCATTGATAAAGGTATGTTATCAGAAACCATAAAGCCTCTTGATTTAAAATATACCTAATTATTCATACAAAAATAAAATCTTGACAGCTTAAAATATATTCCTGGGAGTAACACTGCAGGTTGAAAGAGTGTGGACCATTGCCAAAGTGCCTTCAAGACCAATCTGTGGAAAATTTATGCTCCCAGTTCACAAGGAAGCTTCTCTATTGTATTATATGTTTAATATTTTCCTAATTTATTAGTTGGAATGTGGCTTTTTATTAATGTTTTAATTTGCATCTTATTAGCAAGGTTAAAATTTTCAAGTTTATTAGCAAGCTGAACTTCCTCTTTTATGAACTGTTCTTATCTTGTGTGTTTCTTTTGGGGTTTTCCTTGTGAGACATGGTACAGCTACATGGAAGCAATAATTGTCTAAAGTTATAAGTGATGGTGTTTTGAGCACAGAAGTATGATACTATATAAACATCTATAATATATGCTTTATTTCTAAACTTTTAAATGACCAAGAGTGTCATTTTCCTCATTTCATCTATGTTGAAGCTGAGAATAATAGAGGGAAATAGAATACAACTTGGCAGTTTTTTTGAATTTAAGTTTAATGCGACCCCATCTTTTCTTCTTGCCATTTGATTTTTACTGATGTTATTCTGTAAAATGTTTAAAACTTTTTATTCATTCATATTTGTCTTTTATGTCTTATTCTATTGCTATTATAATTAGAAATCCCCCTATCCACAAAAAGATACAAGCACCATCTTTATTTTGTATGATTTTTTTGTTAATGTTATCTTTCTGGAGTATCTCTAGGTGTACAGCATTAATTGAAAATCTGTTTATCAAACATGGGAATTTAAGTACATAACTAATAGAGTAATTTATTGGCATATGATCATTTCATTTGTCAAATCAAAAGCTAAGAACTCTCAAGTTTGTATTCAAACTGTGTGTGTAGTTATCAGTACTAAGAGTTCTTTTTTCTTTTTCCTTTTGTGAGCTTTTAAACTAATTTCATAAATTTACTATGGAATTATCCTTAGTACTTAATTTAAGTCCTTCATCTATCCATGTAGGTTCATCCCTTTTGTCAAGACTTTCAAGTACATTTGAGTGATATTTTTTTGTAATATTACTTTTCTTTTTTAATCTTTTTCAGATGTTCTGTTAATCCTCCTGCCTCATGAATGCTCCGTCGTTTCTGTTGTTATTGTTGCTGTTAGTAATTAGGCAGCCTGCTTCTAGATTGTCTAGGAACCTATGATGTCATTGGCAGGCATGGTTCAGTTGCTCCATAAAAGGATCAACCTGCCACTTTGTTGCTCTCTTGCCCTCTTCCCTTTCTCTGGCCGGTGCCCCCCACCTCCCGTATAACGTCTCATTCTCTCCTTCTCTCTCTCTCTCTCTGAATCTCCATCTAATAAACCTCTTTCATATAAAATCTGCTGTGTACAGCATCATTATATTTTGTCCTAACAGTTGCCATTTAGGATCATCCAATGTTTATTTTATTGACTGTTTCACCCACAATGAACTAACTCTCCTATTTATTAATATTTGAAACAAATTAATCTGTTTATATTTTTCTTTTAAATTTATTTCTCCAAATCCTGAAGCATTTTGATTTTCCCACATAGCTAATTCTGATTTTTATTAAAGGAGTAATGAGAAACTGGAAGGTTGCAAATTTGTTATACAAAATTAATTTTCATAATTGTCTTTGAAATCATTGTTGATTCATCATATCCTGTGACTTTTTTGTTATTGTTTTATTTGACCCAACAATAATTTTAGTGATGTTTTAAATTTAAAGATGTTTAAGTTTTTACTGATTATTTTAAATTGTATTGTGTAAGAAAATACAACAATTTTAGCTTATTTTTGAGTTTTATTGCCTTCTTTTCATTTTTGAAACCTACTTTCAGATCAATTTTTGGGAATTATTCAATGACTATATAATATTATGGAATGTTCTAAATTTATACACATTAAATATTTAAATTAGTGATTTATATTATTTAAGTCATTTTTTTACTCTAGCTACAGTTGGTTGATTTATGCAAATTACTTTTCAAATAAGTATTTTATTGCATTTCTCAGATATATTGCTTTATATATTTTTAATTTTCATTTTCTTTGTAGTGTTAAATGAATATAATGATCCTGTACTAGTTACCTTATCTTAAATTCTTATCTTGACTTCTACTTTGCCTTGAATTTCACTGACAATAATTTCTTACATTTTGATTTTACTGTTTTTATAATGTAATTGTATTTATTTCTTTTAAAATACCTAAGTTTCTTTTATTTTAATTCAAGATTGAAGTTAATGTATTTCATGAAAATTTAGAACATTTATGTTAGCATCACAATCAGCATGTTTTATCTTATGCTGTCAAGGTTTTATTCTGTTTTGTTTTTTACTCTGTTATTGGTTTCTGATTATTTTATCTTTAAATTTTATTTATTTATTTATTTATTTATTTATTTATTTATTCTTTCTCATGCTCATATTCTTGCCTCTTACCTAAGTCTTTTAACTTGTCTTTATTAGAAATTGGAAAGTTTTACATCTTTCTTCAGATTCTTCAATTAGTAAAATAAAATATGTGTGCATATACCTATGGGTTTTAGTTTTTAATCACTGTAGTAAAGAATATAATTAAATGGTTTAAATATTTCTTTCTAAAATATTTGATGGATTTGGCATGGTGGGGCACACCTTTAATCCCAATACTCAGGAGACAGGATGACCAAGAATTTGAGACTAGCCTGGGCATATGTTGAGATTTCATATTTCATGTTACTTCAAAACATGAAATTAGTTTGTAGAGCTTTATATAACATGCAACTAACAGCACATTCTTCAATCTAAGCCTTAAATTTAGAACTGCATACAAAATTCACTACTTGGAAATACTTTATACTCGTAAGCCTTTAGTGTTATTTTGTATTTGCATCCAATTCTTTAACAGCATTTAGAATCATTGTTCACCCTCTCTGTTTAATTGGCTTCAAATCCAGCAATAGTGTACCAAGTCCATGCTGTCTTCTTTCTTTACCATTTTAACCTTCATTCATCTTAACTTTTTAGTAATTTTTTAAAGATCACGTGACAATGACATGCTGCCCAAGTCCGTGTTAATCCGATGATATATTTCTGTTGCCTTCATGCATTAAAAATGTCTTAGCTGACTAATTTTTTTTTCTATTGCGGCTTGTGGCTCAAATTCTTCAGAGACCACTTAAATGTCTGACTAAATTTGTTTTTCAATGAAGATATTTGGAAACTAACAAGACTGTTGTTCCTTCTAGATATCATTCTTTTGTTTCCAGAAGCATGCTTATATAATTATTCTCTTTCTTTTTGTTATTAAGAAGGAAGTCCAAGGTGTCTCTAGGGTGAACCTCATCATTGATTTTCTTAGACTGGAGAACCTCCTCAGTCTTCATTGCTGAGGGATGCTCCCGTACTTAATCCTTGCCTTATTTTAAATTCTTTTCATATCATCTTCAAAAAGCCCAGATTGCTGACCAGTTTTCCTTTGTTGAATTTATCTGTCTTCATTTAAGCTCCTCTGGCCTCATCACTACTTTCTTAAACATTGATAACAGCTTATATTTTGATCCTCTAATGTTAATTTTTCTCATTTTGACTTATCACTAAAATGCTTTCTTATTTCAGAGACTTCTGCTTTGCATGTTCCCCTGCTGTCTTTCCCCTTGGCCTTTTTTCTTATTATAATGATTTCTGATCTTATGGTAAGAAGGCTAGAGTTATTCTACCAGTGAATTTTCTATGCCTTCCTCTGTGTCTTAGCACACACTCTAGTTACAGAGTTTCTGCTTTATAAAGTTCATAATGATGCTCATTTTCATTTTTCATTGCATCTTTATATAGTTCTAATATTGTGTCTTTTTTATTTTGATCTATCCACCAAAAGAAAGTTATCCACTCTGTTATCTACTAAGCCCAAAGCAGTGTTGGCCTGTTTCTCAGAAGCCCAGTTAAGTGGATCACCAAACCTTTCTCAGACCTGCTGTAAATTCAGTATGCTAAATATTCCTGGCCCTGTTTGAAGAACCTTCCTCCCCACGCCCTTCTTTCCCAACTCTTAAGCCTTTGGCTTTACTGTCATTGTTTGAAGGACCATGTCACAACTAACTTTTGTTTTGTTTTGTTTGTTGGGATAGGCATGCTGGACAAGATCTCACTACGTAGTCCAGGCTGGCCTAGAACTCATTATACAGCTTAGATTGTCTTGATCTCAAGACAGTCTGTCCTTCTTGCTCTGGACTACTACAGGTATGTCTCATCATCCTCAGCCATGTGCTATGGCTTTATTAATGTAGCACTAATTCCTCTTTTCCTCAGCTCCCTGTCTTGCTGACACTGCCATGTGTTAGGACAGAGTGAGTAGTTGCTACTTATGTTGTTAGTCTTTATAATAATGTTACTCTTATAATAATTTGAGTATCAAATGGTAGATTTGTGATCATTCTGACCCAGAATGTTACTCCATGAGGAAAAGCATGTTATACAGTTTCTCATTCAAACTTACTCAACAGTTCTAATCAAAGCATGGTTTTGCCAATTGCTAAGTTCCCCAATATCCTTGAAGGAATCTGGATCAAAATCCTTTTCAGCTTCTACTTCCAATGTCTATCCCCTTTGTCTTTCTAAATGAGGATTGATCATCTTACCCGAGGCCCTCCTTCTTGTGTAGCTTCTTTAGGTGTACAGATTTTAGTATGTTTATCCTATATTTTAAATCTAGTATCCACTTATGAGTGAGTATATACTGTGTGTGTCTTTCTCCTTCTGCGATACCTCACTCAGGATGATCTTTTCTAGATCCCACCATTTGCCAGCAAATTTCATGATTTTCTTGTTTTTAATTGCTGAGTAGTATCCATTGTGTAAATGTACCACAATTTCTGTATTCATTCCTCCACTGAGGGACATCTGGGTTGTTTCCAGGTTCTAACTATTATGAATAAAGCTACTATGAACATGGTTGTACCATAGAGGGCCTCTGAAAGTCTCTACCTAGCAGTGTATCAAAGCAGATGCTGAGACTCATAACCAAACCTTGGGCAGAGTTCAGGGATTCATATGAAAGAAGGGGGAGTTAGTAAGACCTGGAGAGGACAGGAGCTCCACAAGGACCAAAATATCTTGGCACAGGGGTCTTTTCTGAGACTGATTCTCCAACCAAGGACCATACATGGATATATCCTAGAATCTCTGCTCAAACTTAGCCCATGGCAGCTCAGTATCCAAGTGGGTTCCTGGGTAAGGGAAACAGGGACTGTCTCTCACATGAACTCAGTGCCTGGCTCTTTGACCTCCTCCCCTCCCCCAAGGGAGGAACAGCCTTGCGAAGCCACAGAGAAGGACCTTGCAGCCAGTCCTGATGAGACCTGATAAGCTAGGCTCAGATGGAAGGGGAGGAGGACCTCCACTGTCAGTGGACTTAGAGAGTGGCAGGGAGGAGATGAGGGAGGGAAGGTGTGATTTGGAGGGAATGAGAGAGGGGGCTACAGCTGTGATACAAAGTAAATAAACTGTAATTAATAATAAAAACATTCGTAATACTACAGTGTTATAATCCTAAGTCTTTCATAATAGCACTGTCTGTGTTGACATTTACACTTATGGTGCAAATGCAACTGTGGATGAAATTGCTGACATCTTGGTACAAATCATTACAATGACACCCATACATAGTACCCTAGGAGTCACAATGAAATTAAACAAAAATTAGCAGCCGGCATTAGTTTAAAAGTCCTTATTGGAGTGATACAAATATTAATTGTACTAAAATAAATCCTTGAGTACATTTTTTTTGGAAATGTTCTGTGCTGTGAACTGGGACGTAAAAAAATAAAGTACCTTGGCTGCATGCCAATAGAGAAAGACTGTCTTAGGAAAGGCACTTCTGTGATTGCTGAAGCTGCTAACATGAAAAAGAAAAAAATTAAAAATTTTTAAAAAACAATGAAAAGCCATAGTTCTTCAGTTTTTAACCTTCTCAAGCACATACTTAGTAGGAAATGAGTGAAGTGAAGTGAGTCTGTCAGTGCAGAAAAAAAACATTGAAAGAATTTTTGGTTAATAATAATTTTTTTGGAGAATTCAGAAAAGAAAACAGAACTTTTGAACAACCAAAGTTTGATAATTTCCATCCTTAGAGCCCTCTTCCTTTTAAGGCAGTGCTGAAATACCTCATATGATTTTCATGTTACGTAGTGGGCAAGCATTGGAAAGACATGCCCAGATGATCAGTCGCATAACTATGTGTCAACTAAGGGACCAAAGTACAAAGCATGTGAATGAGTTGTGTTCTAGTGAGCTCATAAAAACTTACTACTGTGCATTTTGATTCTACAATGCAACTAAGCTTTGCAAAATGATTGCTTTTCACATTTTGCCAAGTTTTGATGTGGCAAATAATAGTATGATGTCAAAGCATAACCACAATTGTCCTAAAACACTATGAAAATAGTGCTTTCTAACACAACTGACTATCTACATGGCTCCTAATTTTTTCATAAATCTCAAAAACAAATCACAACAGAATAAATAATGTGGTGTATTTAAGACTCCAACTAACTTCTATGAATTCCAATTAAAGAAATTTACAAAAATCCAAAATAATTACACTTTTCTAAGGTACTTCATTTGAAGTAAATAGTTTTGATTTGAGAAGTTATTAGCATCCAATGAATTTATCACTACTTTGAGATTCATTAAAACATGTCAAAATTAATTTCCTCAGTTTGCACGTCTTGTTTGGTGAATATGAAAGATATTATTCACATAAGTAAAAGTTCTTTGTAATTTTCAATAATTTTTAAGAACATGATGTGTAGCTGGAAGGATGGCTCAATCAGTACAGCACAAACAAGCAAAGGGACCTGACTTCAGCTCTGGAGCCCAAGTTACAAAAAAGACTGAGCATGGGAGTGTGCATTTGTCATCCAAGTGCAGAGATAAGGAGATCTCTTAGGGTTGTTGGCCAGTCAATATAGCCTCCCTGGTGAGTTCCAGGCCAGACAGATATCCTGCCTCAAAAAATAAGATGGAACACACCTAAGGAACTATATCGGAAAGTGTCCTTTGGCCTCCATGTGCATGCACAAACATACACACACTGAAGAAAGAAAGGAGAGAAGGAAGTAAAGGAGGGAAGGAGGGAGGGAGGAAGAAAGGAAAAAGAGAGAGAAAAAGGAAGGAAGGAGGGTTGGAGGCAAGGAAGGAGGGAGAGAGGGAGAAAGAAAAAAGAAAGAAAAGGAAAGAGGGAGAAGCAGACAGTGTGCTTCTAAGATTAAAATCTCTGAGAACGATTGCTTTATTGTGCACAGCTTTATTTATTTATTTATTCATTTCTTTATTTATAAAATAAACAGCAGGGGGAAAATGACAACATTCTACTTCCTGTATCAAATTGCAGCGCATTGGTGAATAAAGAATCAGATATTTTACTCAACCTCCATCTACCTTGAAGCTAGTAAAATTCATCTCAGATTTGGACTATAAATTATAAATATATGAGCTATTCATCCTACCTAGAGATTTTGCAAATTTTCATGGTTTTGGCTTCTTTTGTTATCATAATGGAAATTTGAGAAATATTTTAGACATAATTTAAATGTAGTAAAATTCAGCATTTTAGTAAACACTCTAGAATAGAAATAGTTTTTAGTTTGTTTACAAATTATGCAACCCTCACCCTTGCATACGACTCAACACTTCAAAGAGCAGCCCCTTAGCTAAGAGTTCTTTATCATTGCTGAGAGCTAAGCAGCACTAATATTTCCATATCTGTAGACTTGACTAACCGACACTCTATACAAATGGGCTCACGTAGTGTGTAGCTTCTATTTATGGCTTCCTTAGCTGAACATCAAGGTTCATCTACATTATGGACATTCATTTTCTTTAGCCATTAACCAATCAATAGTGAGCTGAGTTGTTTCCCTTTTTAGCTGTTATAAATATTGTTAATGATCATTCATATAGAAGTTTTATGTTTTCAATTTTCTAAAAACAAATTCAACTTGATAATTTCTGGGTCACTAAAAAGTATTCACTTAATTTTTTTTTTCTTTTCTGAGTTAGAGGTTGTACATAGGGTTTCACATGCTAATAATCAACAGTAAAGCTATAGCCTCTGGACTCTGTTCATTTAAAGATAGTCTTACAAAGTTACTTACACCTTGAGTTTGTAGACTTCTTGCCCATGTTCACAGAATAGCTGGAATTCCAAACCTGTACCACCAGCCCTCTTTAGCTTCTTGTGTGAAACTTTCTGAGACACGAACTGTTTTTCCACTCACTACTAAGCTTTCCACAAAGCTTCTTCTATTTTATACAAGGCATTCACACTAGCAACTTAAGAGTGTTCCACTTTTTCCACATCTTTGGTGACCATTATTTGTCTCCCTCCTTTTTTTATTGTAAGGGTCCTAGTGAACATGAACCAGCACGTCATCCTAATTGGGGTATTTCATATCTGTGAGCTTTAAATACTAAATTGGCTTCTCTAAAGGTTCTCTTTGCCCTTTTGAGTCTCTTAGAAGTACACACACTTCTCTAGGATGACCTAACATTTCAAAATATAGATCCCATTCCCAAAGTAGAAATCGTATTTACTTCTAAACATATTTAAATTTTTCACTTCTTGATGCTTCCAGGAATATCCATGACAAAGTGAACCATTCTTTGGCAGACATTATGAAAATAGCCATGCTCTTTTATTGGGTCTATACTATTTTATTTCTTCACTAGAAAAATCACACACAAAAATTTTTATGTACTGACCAGGCAGTGGTGGCACATGCCTTTAATCCCAGCACTTGGGAGGCAGAGGTATGTGGATATCTGTGAGTTTGAGGAC
>CM053760.1:43085575-43103958 GCA_028658305.1 Pachyuromys duprasi
TCTTTGGTGTAGTTGTTTTCGTTGGACTGAAGTTTTCCTTCTAGTACCTTCTGTAGGGCCGGGTTGCTGTGTAGGTATTGCATGAATTTTGTTTTGTCATGGAAAATTTTGTTTTCTCCATCTATGATGATTGAAAGCTTTGCCGGGTATAGTAATCTTGGTTGGCATCTGTGTTCCCTTAAGGACTGCATGACTTCTGCCCAGGCCCTTCTGGCTTTCATAGTTTTTGATGAGAAGTCTGGTGTGATTCTGATCCCATCTTTTTCAATTTTATACAGATAGCTGAGGCATGGCGCTTGTGCATATTGTCCCATTTTTAATGATACCAAAGAGAAGAGAAACCTTTCCTTTGTTTCGAGTTGTGTTATCTTTCATTCTCCACTCTGAGACTTTACCTTTGAAAGATGTGAAGAAACTATCCAGGACATGAGTAAACTTCTGATTTTCACTGGAAAAAATTGTTTAATACAGTTTTTTAAAATTTTTATTAGTGTTCATTAATTGTGCGACAATCCATACCTACAGATAATATACCTTGATCATCATACTCATCACATTGTTACTCTTCTACCTCTTTATCAACCTTAGCCTTTTTGTTTTTCTTCTTCTTCCTCCAGACCTAGCCTTTCTCATTAGTCTGTAAACAGATTATTTGTCTTTCTGGGTATAGTTTATTTTACTTAACATGTTCTCTAGCTCCATTCATTTTTTTACCTGCAAGTGACATAATTTTATTCATTTTTTTCTGGCTGTGTGAACCACTTCTTGTGGACAGTTGTTCCTGATATGTGTTTAGGATTTGTAAAATAGGTGCAGAGGTAATGATGGGACAGTATTTAGTAGCTCACAAGAGACATCTTCCTTGATATCCACTCTTGTAGAAATTACAGTTTCTTTAGGGGTCAAAGTTGGAGCAAATCACATTCTTCAAACTATGGTATTTAATATGACAAATTCAATTCAGAAATATCATTTCAAACTTTACCAACTTTTGTGTAAAAACAAGGGAGGAAGGTAATGGGTGAAAATTTGAATTTTTTGGAAATTTCACCATCTGATGTAAAAATGGACTAAAATACTACAAAGTAGCAAGGACTGTTTGTGGGAGCAATCTGCGTGACATATTTCTGCTGTCTATAAATATGTCCTCAGTACAGAGAGACCAAAGAGGAGGAACTACTCTGTAATATCCATGTAGAGCAGTGAAGGACTGATTTCCAAATGAAGGCAAGTGCCGCTGTAGTAATGGGGCATCAAACAGGCAAAATTGTATGTGTTGTCAATGACTACAATGTAATTTCATTGATTTACAATGCTGAAACTGAAGACATGATTTCTAGCTTATAGAAGGTGTCACACTGGAGTAATTGCATACCAACTGGATTTTATGACCAGAAAAGAACCTGGTAATGCCCACGCAGATCCCTCTGGCTGCATAGCTCTTAGGGTTGTTCTACAATCAGGGAGTTATTATTAGCTTCTGTCCTGCTTGAATACACATAGAAGGCAGAGGTGTCACATATACTTACAGACTAAATTCTGTATTGTTTTTGTAATGATGTGGAAGTAAATGCTGTTCAGTTGGGATTCATACTTTGATTTTTAATTTTCATCTTTTTGTTGGGTATCAATATATCAATAAGGTAGACTGCCTAAATTTTGGGCAATAGAAGTGAGGCACAATTCCTATTTAGCTAAGTAATCATGAGGAAAAGCATCGGAGATTTTACAGTGTACTTTATTAACAGTCATTTTGTTATAGTCTCTTTGATTACTCAGGAAAATTACATGAGACAGATGTTCAACACTCCATCATAAACAGGTTGTGTTATATGACCTTGCCCAGCTGCAAGCACATGTAAGCATCCTGAACACACATCCAAGACAGGCTAACCTAAGCCATGATGTAAGTTAGCTATCTGTATTTTATACATTTTTAAATTATATTTTGAACTTAGCAATAGTTTATTGGAACATGAGAAGCATAATATTTGAATCATCCAAAGGAAAATATCCCAGAGTTGCTTGCTTGGATTAATCCACAACCATGCTGTCCTCTTCACTCTCCCTGACCCAGGAGTACATAGCATCTTAGTGGCATTGGGGTGGCATCCTAGCAGCATCATGGCATCTTGGTGCAGTAGGGCACATGCATTATTACATGCCCTGACTCAAATATCAAGGCACAAGAAAACATTTCTCACAAAAAAGCTCACCAGAGTCTTCAGCAGTGATTGCCAGGTACTGGAACCCACAACTGTAGTAGGTTCCATTTGAGAGGTAGAACAGTCTGCAGGGACTGGAATGTGGGAAAGTGCATTCTGAGCAAGAACTGTAGTCATTTCCTGTGCTCACTGGAGTCTGTAACTGTGAAAGTAAAGGAAGATAATGCAGATACTATGATCCATATAACAATTCAGAAAACATGTAGGGATTGTTTTACTTGTATTTTAACTATTCACTAATTACCATAATTTACAGAAATCCATATCTCCACCAGATTTTTAAATGTGTTTTATGTTGTTCTAAAGCACATCAGATTCAAGATTTGTTGTGCCTAAGACTATACACAGATATATTTATGTTATAACTTTACCTGGTGTTGACTCTTTCCATTTCTGACAATGAAATGTCTTGAAATATTTTGCGAAATTTGTCTTTAATGAAGAAGCAAATTTTAGAATCTTGATTTACTCTTAAAGCAGTTAGTTTTACTGATAATGATACAAATTTACAACGTATTTTCAAAATATTGCCTTTTGAGTCATGAAATAACAAATGTTTTCTCAGGTTGACCAATGCTGTCATGTGATTAAATTAGAAATCTACTTCTGTTATTGCAAATTATTGTGACCAACACAGGGTGTGATTTCTTACAAGCTACAAACTGCTGAATAAGTCCATGAATAAGCTGATAAATATGAACAGAAAAATATTGCCCAGGTTAGAATTTAGAAAGAAGAGACTGTTGTGTTGCATCTAGTATTTCATGAGGGTTGGATCTTTCAGGATTACAATTAGTTTCATTAGAAAAAATTAACATATTAACAAACTATCAGTAATATTCAAGGCATAACATGCTAATTCTGAGATATGGTTTGGATCCTTTCTCAGTCCTCATCAGACTTTCTTCAAATAAAGACAGGTTGGAGCAGGAGCACACAGCTTGTGATTAACGACTAATTGTAACTGCAATCACATTTCTTGACTTTTCCGGTTGTAAACTCTGTAGCCAGATCTAGTATACTCCTCTGTCAGTTTCCCTCCCTCACAGCTAACATAAATTCACGCCCCCTGTCTACAGCTTGAATTGGTCAATTATCAGCACCTTGGTCAGCTCCTGGAGACACTTTGCAGGCATCACAGGAGAGATGCCTATCCTACCTTAAATGTACAAGTGTGTGTGTATGTGTGTGTGTGTGTGTGTGTGTGTGTGATTGTCTTCTTTGGGTTTTGCTGATGTGGGGTTATTTATTTTCCTGTGTCTTCCTGGGTGTAGTTGGCCGCATTGGGCTGCATTTTCCTTCTAGTAGGGCTGGCTTTGTATGAGGTAACCCAGACCCAGAAAGATTCACATGGTATGTACTCACTTAGAAGTGTATTTTAGTTATACAGTGTAGGATAAGCATACTATGAGGCACAGACCCAAAGAAGATAAGTAATAAGGAGGACCCAGAAGAGGATGTATAAATCTCACTCAGAAGTGGAGATAGAATAGATAGAGGTAATGGCTGAAGAGAGGAGACAAGGTAGGAGAGGAGGCACAGAGAGTTAAGAGGTGCAGATGTTATCTGAGGAGAGCAAGTGTGAGAGGACTGAAGGTCTGTAGAGAAAAGAGAAACTGAGGGTGGGGACATCTCTGTGAGAAGCTGAAGACCTAAGTCAGGTTAGGCTCCTGGAAAGATAAGAGGGGGATTCAAGCAGAGACTCCTAGTAGCAGAGGTCATAGAGACTGAAGAGGACATCCTTTAACTAGACTAGCAGAGGGATGGGAACTCCAACCCACCAACAAAAACTTTGATCTAAAATTTACACCTGCCTATGACATGTGCAGGGATAAAGAAAGAGCCTATTGAGCAGAGATTGAGGGAATTACCAACTGATGTCTGGCCCAACCAAGGACCCACCCTATCAGAGAGCTCCAGCCCCTGACACTCTGAATGATATTCTGCTAAGCCTGCAGACAGGAGCCTATCAGCGTTGTCCTCTGAGAAGCTCTACTCAGCAATGCTTCAAAACAGATGCTGAGACTCAGAGCCAAACATTAGTTAATACGTAAGGAGTCTTGGGGAATAGTGGAAGGAAAGAGAAAAGGACCTGGAGATAACAGGAGCTCCACAGGGAAAAAAAGCCAACTAACCAGGGCCCAGAGGGTTTTGCTGAGATTGAAGCATCAACCAAGGACCTTGCATGAACTGGACTGAGGTTCCCTACAAAGTTGTAACAGATGGGCAGCTTAGGCTTCATGTGGGTCTTCTAGTAAGGGAAGTGGGGACTGCATCAGACATGGACTCACTTGCTAGCTTTTAGATCACTGCCTTGTCAGACTACGGGGGAAGAGGACAGGCAGGCTCAGTCCTGATGCAACTTGATGAGCTGGGCAGGATGGAAAAAGGAGCTTTCCTTTTCTTAGGAAAAGGAGAGGGGCATGGGGAGGAGAGAAGGTGGGTCTGAGAGGGGAGGCGGGAAGGAGCTACAAGAATATAAAGTGAATAAAATAAATAAATGAGAAAAATAAAAAAATATTGCCAAACAGCATTAAAGAGTTTTATATGTGAACCCATGGCACCCCAGCTTTTGTCCATCCTATGGATGTGGAAGGATACATTTCTAGGCATAGTTAGTCTTGGTGTTGTTTTTCTGGCAACAGTTCTAGGGACAGTGCCATTAACAGACATTCTAGGATTTCTATTTCTTGTTTATTTACTGTGGACTGTCTTTTTATTATTGCCCACATTTTCAGTTTGGTACTAAGATATTTTGCTTCCTTTAAGAATATAATTAATAAAATTAATTATCAAGGCATAACTTACATGCCACACATTCTAAAAGTAGAAAATTAATAATTTTAGTGACTTCTAGACAGACAAACATTATCACTCAATTATTTTAGAACACTCCCTTCATTCCAATGCTTTCTCAATGGTTGCCTGTCCTACCTATAGCTCTGGGCACTCTGCAATGCTTCTGTCAGTACAAACCTGCCTTTTCTAGACATTTTGTTTATTCATTTTATTTTAATTTAAACACATTTTATCTCTCCACTCACAGATGACAGACTTAAACTGTTGGCAGTCTTTTGCTGTTATAGTAGTATTAACATGAACATTCACATACATGTTCATGTGAACACATCTTTTTGCTCCTTAGATAGATTCCTACCGTGTGGGAATTCAGGTCATGTTTATATATTTACATTTCAGTTCTCAGACACTGATAAATAGTTTTCTAAAATACCTGTACTATTTTACATTACAAATGTTGACTAAAGGGTCCTGGTTTCTGAAATTCACACTAAACATTGGTATTGTTATTTTTAAAAGATTTATTTTTATTACTTTTAGTTATATGTGGGTATGTGTGCATTTGTGTACCATGTAGGTACATGGCCCACAAAAGGTAGAAGAGGCTGTTGCATACAGGTAGTTTTGAGCCACAGTTTGGGTACTGGAAATAGAACTTGGGTCCTTTCGAAGAGCTATTAACTGCTGAGCCATCACTCTGAGCCCCAGTGCTGGCTTTTAAGAATTTATAATCATTAGGGTTGACACATAGTGCTACCTTGTTATGTCAAGTGTGGTTTAATTTGCTTCCACCTAATGGTGATGGTAAAGCTCTTTCGTATGTTTTAGATCCCTGTATATTATCTCTAGTGAAAAAACATTTAGGATAATTGTACATTTTGAAACTGAATTAGCCTATTGACTTGATGAATTCAACGTACATTTTAGATATAAATGCTATGGCAGAACTATAATCTTTGAATGTCCCTTCCAGTCTGTGGTTGATCTTTTTGTATCTTTATGGCATAATTAGAAATATGAAAATTATAATTATAATAATTATGAGCCATGATGAACCACATCAATAATAATTATGAACCACAACAATTACCAGCATGACACAATAACCCCAAGGGTGAAATAATGCCATGCATAAGTTAGGGGGAACCGACAGCTCTAACTGAACTTAAGACCTTCTCAATAAGAGGGAAATCATGCCTGATACTAGAAACCTAGTCAACTACCAAAGTTAGGGAAGTCATGAATCTTAAAGGAGAACCAACAACCACTACTTTACTAATACAGCATAGGTCCTAAGTACATTCTAACTATTTGTCTTTATACCCACAAATACCCTGCATAAAAAAAAGAAAAACTTTTTTACAGCAAATGGAGACCATTACAGAAAACCACAATCAACCAAAATGCAGAATTGCATAACCCGTTCCCACAGGATACACCTAAAGCTCCAGGGTCATTGCAGAAGAGGGAGTTGAAAAACAAGAGCCAGAGAACTATGCAGCATGCTGTGATATGTGTCTCCTAGAAAAATCAGAATCTACAACCATAAAGTCTGTCCACCATGGTTACATAAAGAGATGAACAAGAAAACAATAGACATGTTAACATAAGTCTGGGTATGAGAGAGCCCAGGAGGTCATAACACTACCCAAAAAAAACCTATTACCCACTAAGGAATGCTGAGAGCAGGGGAAATATTCTTCCCATGGGAAGAACACACCGATTGGTTATGAAATACCAGATTATCAGCCCTGAAGACATACATAAAAGTAACACTATATAGATCGAGGTGGTCATACTTATGTATTTAGAAATATAAATGGAATCCATAATACATACATATGGAATACATGCATATATGTAACAGCAATTAATGAAAAAGAAACCATGAATTTGAAAAAGAGAAAGGAAGGTTTAGAAATAGAAAAGGAAGAGGGAAAATATGTAATTATAATCTCCCTTTCTTCCCATGCCCCTTCTCCCAACCTTTTCCATGTAGTTTCTTCAATCTCAAATTGATGGCCTCTTTTTCTTTGATTGTTTTTACACACACACACACACACACACACCACACACACACAAGTATAAAAGCTGTTGAGCCCATTTAGTGTTTTGTGTGTGTGTGTGTGTGTGTGTGTGTGTGTGCATGCATATGATTTTAGGGATGATTGCTTTGTACTGGAAAACCAGTTGGGGGTGCTCATTCCTGGGAAAGACTAATTCTCCCTCTCTTTGAAGTCATTACTTGTCTACAGTTCTTTGTCCATGACTGGAACCCCATGAGATTTCCTCCTTCCATGTCAGCCTGTTTGTTAGTATTGTCAATGTTCATGTTTTATTTAGCCAGCCAGATGGTTGAGATATGATGGGTGGACTAGTACCTCTGTCATTTCTAAGGGGCACGGTCTTACAACAGACTTCTTGGTCTCCTGAGCCTTAGGTGAAGGAGTAGTGTAGTAAATGTGTTTCTTGAATCTGGGCTCCTCATTACTCAATCTCTGCATGACAAGTTGTGGTTTTCTATAATGGTCTCCGTTTGCTGCAAAGAGAAGTGTCTTCAATGAGAGGTAAGAGCTACACTTACCTGTGGGTGCATGATAAGTTTTAGAATGCAGTCAGGGATTTTTTTGGTCTACTAAAATGTCAGCAGTGGGTTTTCCTCTAAGATCTACGATCTCAGTAGTCATGATAGTTGGCTATGTTTCTAGTACCAGGCACGATTTTTTTTTCCTGTTGATCAGGCCGTAAGTCCAATTAAACAGCTGTTGCTTACCATGAAAATATGAGTGCCACTATTGCTCCTTTAGGGATATCTTGCCATGATAGTCATTGTTATGTTTCATAGTTGTCACAGCTGGGTAGAACTATTGATTTCTTCCTTCCTTTGGCAGCTTGCCAGATTTTTTTTTTTTTTGGTACTATGAAAGTTAGACAGTGGAACAGATACTTTCATTTTATGTCTAGCTGGAATTTTCCAAGTACTGTGTCTGAAACATGCAGCATCTACTGCAAAAGGAACTTAACTTCCTCCTCTGAGAGACACGCCAGGGTAACAGCAAGAGTCTATTGTTTTGGGTGTCCCTTGGTATCTCCTGACCAACCCCTCAAAAGGAGGTTTCTCAAGTTAGATACTGGGCTTTTTTATTAGATAATCTAAAGATGTTGTGAGAAACAGTGTCAGCCCAAGCTATATAATATTATTTAAACACACACTTCATAATTTTAGGTAAATGTAAAGTAATATTTTCCTGAGGCTTTATAAATGTCCTTAGTGTTATTTGTGCCTTCTCCTTTTATCTACTTCTATATTAATCTCTGTTTCCCCTTTCTGATTAAAGTACCCATTCCCATTTTCTTCTTCATGTTACTAGTGAATCGTTTCTTGGCCTTTTGTCTAAGAAGAAGTATAACTTGTTATTATCACTTTAATATTTTATTGTTCTAAAAAGAATTTCAGTTTTTTACTTAATCTAATTTTAGTTGATAATTAAGAGCATAAAAAGTATACATATTCATAGAGTTATATACAATGTTTCAGCACACACATGCACATATAGTGTAATGCTTAAAATCCAGTCACAAGTATCTACTCAAACATTAGTACTTTTGTTTTTTGAGACAAGGTCTCTCTATGTTGCCCTTGCTGTCCTAAAAGACATAATGTAGATGAGGTTGGCCTTGAAGTCACAGAGATTTACCTGCCTCCCAAGATCCAAAGCAGAATGCTGAGGTTAAAGGTGTGTATCACCACACCTGGCCACTAATCATTTGATCTGGTGGAAATGATCAAATTCATTTTGATATCACTTGGAAGCATGCAGCATGCAATCAGTATCAAAGGTCACACTGTCATGCTTTTTAACACAATATAATACAGTAGAATTTCTTCCACCTATTGTTGGTTCAAGAAATAGTGCTCGGTAGTTTGGTCCATCCACTTTCAGAACAATGAAACCATATCCTTATCTCACAAAAAGCAACCCAAACTAGGTTAAAGACAAACACTTAGACCCAAAGCTGTGGAACTGCTTGAAGAAAGGAGGGTGAGTGACTTCACAACACTGGAGTAACACTCAACAGCACAGGAAAAGAAAGCAAAGATAGACATATGAAGTTACAACAAACTTACGTACAGGAAAGGAAATAATTTTTGGAAATCAGAATTCAGAAATATATTTGATATTTAAAAACTATACCTGACTGGTGTTTAGTATCACAAAAATGCAAATAAATAAATAAATAAATAAATAATAGGGCTGAGGTGATGTCTCAGCTGGTAAATTACCTGTCTTGTAAACACGAGGGACTATGCTCAATCTCCAGACTATGTAAGAAAAGTTGGTGTGGGAAAAAGTGAGAGTCCCAGGACTGGGGAGGAAGAGCCCGGTGGATTCCTGGAACCTGATAACAAGTCAGCTTATCCTAATTGGCAGATTCTAGGCCAGTGAAAAACCAGTGTTAAAATATGGTATAGGACATCTGAGAAATGACACCTGAATTGTCCACTATCTTACACACACACACACACATGTTTACAAACACACACTCACACAACTCAATTGCAAAAACTGTATAACCAAATGCAAAAACAGGCCTAGACCTAAACAGACATTTCTCAAAAGAAGACCCATTTTTGGGCAGCAAGCATATTTTAAAAAGTGGGTAACATCACTGGATGCGGAGACTAACAACCAAATCTTCGGCCAAGTGCAGGGAATCATACGATAAAAGGGGGAGTTAATATGACCCGGAGAGGACAGGAGTTCCACAAGGACAAAATATATCAGGGAATGGGGGTCATCTATGAGACTGTTTCTCCAACCAAGGACCATGTATGGATATAACCTAGAACCCCTGTTCGGATGTAGCCCGTGGTAGCTCATTATCCAAGTGGGTTTCCCTAGTAAGTGGAACAGGGACTATTTCTGACATGAACTTATTGACTCGCTCCTTTACCTCCCCCTGCCCCGGAGAGACCTAGCTTTGCTAGGTCACAGAGAAGGACATGGCAGCCAGTCCAGAAGATACCTGATAAGCTAGGATCAGATGGAAAGGGAGAAGGACCTCCCCTATCAGTGGACTTAGAGAGGGACAGGGAGAAGATGAGGGAGGGAGGGTATGGTTGGGAGGGAATGAGGGAGGAGGCTACGGATGGGATGCAAAGTAAATAACCTGTGATTAATATAAAAATAAAGAAAAAAGAAAAAAGTGGGTAACATCACTGGCCATCAGAGAAACCCAAATCTAAAACTCTGGGGGCATCCATTAATAATGGCTATTATCAAAGATAATAAGTTCACTGATGAAAAGACAACCTTCTTACACTATTAATGGGGATGTGACCGAAAGTTATACTGCCATAATAAAACATTTGGCAAAATAACTCTATTTTGAGTGCATTTTAAAAATAAAAATGGAAACAATTTTTTTATTCCAAAGATTCCCCCTCCTGATTTTAAGATATTTTAAATCCATGAATACATTACATTTTTGTTAAACACCTTTTGTTTTTCTCCATCTGTAAGATTGTCATATAGATTGATATTTAGATATCAATTTTGCATTCTTAGGCTAAGGCACATGCTGTCATGCTGTAATTATTTATAATATATTCATTAGCTTGTTTAAAAATTTTAAAGAATTTTTGCCTTTATATTTGGATAAACATTAATCTGCAATCTTGTTTTGGGATAGTACATAGCATTTGGATTTCCTTCATGACAAGTGGCTGTATAAAAGCATAAATTTTTTATTTCCTTCAGTGAGTTTGGTAATACCTATATTTCTAGAAATTTTTCCATTTCATCTACATTATTAAATTAATTGGCACGTGGCTATTAATAACATCCTCTATCATATACACTTTTGTTAGACTGATAGCTTTGCACTCTTCATTGGTTTTACTTTGGGGGAATGTGGACATCATTTCCTTTTCTTAAGGTAGTTAAAAATTCACCCATTCTGTGGGTCCTGTTACTTTCATTGTGTTTTCTGTATCCTTAATTTCCACAGATCCTCTTTTCCTCTGTTTACTTTCTTTTTCTTGGCTGTGCTTTCTTTCTTTACCAAGCATGGAGCTTACGCCATCTATTTGGGAACGTGTTTTGTCTCTGGTGATGGTGCCAGTCTCCGTAACTTCCCTGTTTCAGTTGGATGCTATATATTCTGATGCCATCTGTTTTTATGTTTTACCATTTTATATTGCTGTCTTGGACATTAGAAGCATGCTTGATTTTTTAGTATTTAAAGACTTGTTGAATATATTTCTTTGTGTTGATTTCTAATCAAATTATGTTGTCATGATACAAATTTTATGTGATTTTTAAGTCTTTTAATTTAGTGGGACCTGCTTCATGACCTAAAAATGGTCAGTGATCAACAGCCTACAGCCACGTGTCCTAGCTGGTAGCAATCTGGTCAGTATAACACTAACTTCATTTGCTGTGTGAATTCTGCTTTTTGAGCCCTTGAAATGAAGTTTTACTTCAGTTATTTTTCCTTTCATTCACTAGATTTTCCATTTGGCTTTTCAAAACAATGCCCACAGCTTTATTGGGATCCTTAATTTCGGATCTATGTCATGATATTTTCTTTTAGATGGTAATTATAATTCCTTTAGTTACTTGATACAAACATAGAATTAAGATGAAGTCGTCTGTTAACTGTGATAAATTTCTGCTCCCTTTTGCCCACTCTCTTTACTGTGGATACTTCCTGTTTAATTGCATTTTTGTCTCTGGGGTAGATTAGGGGTTAAATTACAGCAGCCCATAATTTTTATATTATTTCCTAGGGGTTATTTTGTTGCTTGTTTTTAAAATTGTTTATTAACTTGTTTGTTAATTTTCTCCAATTCATTTTCTTCAAAATATATAGCCATGTACTCTTTTCAATTTTCTCTCTCACTCCTATTCAATACTTTATGGTAAATTCTTAAGAGTCTGCTCCTCCACAATCCAGTGGTTAGTTGGAAGCTGGTCAGAGATTAGATTCAAGCTTCTGAAGCCAGCAGCTCTCTCAGCATGGGCCATGTGTCAGGGACGTAGTCCTTGTCAGGCCTTTTACTTCCCACCAGACTTTAACAAAACTCCTTGGTAAACCACAAGTTCTGGCTAAGACAGGTTTGTCTAAAGAGCTTAGGCCTTCTCCCGTCTTCCTTCAGCCAGAAATATCAAGTATCTATATGGCTCTTCCATCACAATTTAGGTGACTAAGACACATGCCAGCACCATAACTTCAGGCTTTGAAAACTGGTTGCTTCAAATCAGTTGCTTTTGAGGTTGCTGCTTCTCTAGACAACCACACCTCCAAATTAAGGTCTCTGTCACCAACTGCCCAACTGATTAGAGCCACCATGAGAATAAGGCTGTGAGATGTGGGTGGAAGCAGCCTGGAGAGTATTACCTTGCCACAGTACAGGAGATTCCATTCTCATACTCTCTGCTGCAATAAGTTTTTATCAGTTTGGCCTGAGGATTTAGCATTTCCAGAGCACCATCATTCTTATTTTGATTCCTATGTCTGAGTTCATAGTTGTCATTTGGGAAAAGATTTGTGACTTGCCCATTCTATCAGCCTATGAACTCTTGTTTCTCTATTAGCTGTAGTGTCGTAGAGAATTCACTTCCCATACCCAGCCCAAGCTACCCATACCATCATAGCCCAGCCTAGTGCTTTGATGTAGGCCTCAGACATGTAGGGAAATAATGATTACATCTATTTTTATTGTTCTATATTTGAATGAGAATAAGCCTCAGATTTTTACTTAGATGAGGTTTTGATGGACAAAAGTATTATAGGCAAAAAGGAGATGGGGGCAGGGAGGGTCAATCCATACCATAATATCACTGAACATGGATAACCGACTCCCAGCTTTACTTAAGCTCAGACCTGGGGATGGCTAGTTTTGTTTATGTCTCACATTTGACTGCATATGTTTAAAGGATTTGGTCAGAAAGCTGTAGGAAGGGCTGTTGCTCACTAGTCTGCTGGTGAGTATATACACATAAATATCAGAGCACCAAGGGATCAAGAAAAAGAAAAAAGAAAGAAACATCAAAACACTCATTGGATGAGCAAAGTCAGTGTACTTGTGCTTTCCAGAGATCCCTCTGAGATGGGAATGCTGAGTGAAAAAGTGCAAGAGTCAAAGCTCCTGGTGTGGGAATTTCACAATATTTCAATCAGGTGTCTAGTAATACTCTTGGAGATTCTTCTGGGAGAGGTGTTTTTTTGTTTGGTTTGGTTTTTTTTTTTATCCTACTGAAGTCTAAAGGAGGCTTGGTCTATTTCTCAGAAGCACTGTGGGTCTAGTAGGTGGAAGAATGGAGAGGAAGTTCATGAAAGTTTGCCTCCAGGTTCTCATTTCAAACAGAGCATCTAGCAGGGTTTATGTTCTCCACTGTTCATTTACTCTCTGATGAAATTGAAAGTATTGCAATACATGACATGGAGGTGTATCACTTAATTATATACTTCATACTTACTTTTTTTTCTTTCACATTATTTATGAGAGCTAACTGCCTAGAACATATTTCTATCAATAACTATGGGAAAAGGTGGGCAGCTCATTGTTTATTGTTTGGGGGTCAATGATTCTTTCTGAAGTACATAATCTATCAGGTGGCCTGTATAAACTTTTAGGAGTCTTGTAGCCAGAGCAGAAAATTAGTGTTGCATTTTGTGTCCATGTTCGAATATGCTGCTAGCATAGGACTGGCACAAGGGCCATAATTTTTAATCTTTAGAATGACTCTATAAGGTAGCCATCATAACTGCAATTTTAAAAGAAATGAGAAAAATATAAGCTCAGAAAAGCTGATAATACAATGTCATAGAGCCAGTAACTGGAAAGGAGAGCTTCAAAGGTCCATGTGTCTGATTGCACAGAAGAGAAGGGACCAATGTGGTGATATGTTTCGGTAGGTCAGTGTATTAGGCTTCTCTACAGAAAGAGAACTGAATGAACATATATCAACAAAAAGTCTGAGAATTTAGTAGTTGTCTAGTCCACGAGGCTAGATGTTTCAACTGATCTTAGGTATACGACAGAATCCCAAAGAAGTAAGCACAAATGCTACCAAAGGAAGGAATTGTCGGAGAGCGTGAGAGCAGGAAGGCGAAGAGAACAGGTTATCCTCTTTATAGTCTTCATATACAAGTTGTGGCCCAGATGTAAGATGGGCCTTCCCACATCAAAAGATCCAGATTTAAGGTTGATCTTACAGCTTCAAATAATTCAATCAAAAAAACGTTCCCACAGGTGTGCCCAGTCTTTGGGCTTTAGTTAATTCCAGTTGAAGTCAAGTTGACAACCAAGAATGGCCATTAGAGCTACTTTTAGTAAAAATAATGTTATTATTCATATATATGTATATATATATATCCATACATTCAATATTTATGGGATATACAGAATGTGCCAGAACCATGCTGAATCTTAGGTTCTACTTTTCTTTTTTAAAAGTTTTGCTATTACTTATTAGACATGGTAATGTACTTCATTATAGCATTTTCATACATTAAGATAATGTATTCTAACCCTATTCACTCCCCCTCCATTACCTTCTCTTATGCTCCTCCCATTCCAGCTCATCTCCTTTTTCTTCCCAATTATTCACTCTTCTAATTTCATTTTTGCCTGTTTATGACCAAACGAATTTTATTAAGTTTTTTTAAACAAAAGAGAGGTGGGAGTTTGTTTGTAGCATCATGGACCCCTTATCGGTGGCTACACGACTGAAGAAAATGTCTTTTTCTTCCCTACCGATCATTAACTGTGTATAAATCTTTAAGCAGGAGTAGGGAGTCCCTCCTCTCTCTGTGAAAAGGTGTTGACTGGCCCAAACTTATAAAGATATTGTTCAGGCAATCACAGCTACTATGTGTTCAAGAATGCAAACTCAATTTCATGCCTGGAAACCACCTTTTTCCCATTGATCCTTTGGCTCTTTAATTTTCCCACACCTTCTTCTGCAATGTTCATTGAATACAGGAAGGGTTGATACAGATGTTTCATTTTTGGTTGGGCATTCAACAGCCATTTATTATTTATATGTTGACTGGTTATGGATCTCTGTTGGTACCATTGATGTTAATGAAAACACCATGGGTACAAACTTAGATTTTAGAAGGCAATTTGACAAGCATATCCAGTTAACGAAAGTGCATCAGTTGCTCTCCGTTAAGGCATGTAACCTTAACCTGGGCTTTTGACTGGGTTACAGTACCAGATGTGAATACTCTGAAATGGAGTGAGAAACAAATATGGAGTGGTCAGCTACTCCCATCACAGATTTGCCACCATTGCATCAATAGACTCATGTTTTCTGGACAATTTATACTGCTGTACACAAGGTCCTTAGCTAAGTAAGACTAATGAGAAAAATTCTTTATCAGCACTCACTATAGTACTTTGGGCACCATGAGGGCTTTCAGTCAATTTTCAACTTTATTTTTCTATGTCCTACAACCAAGGAGTATGGCACCTTTGGCAATATGACCTTACCACCTAATTCTGGCAAGCAACCATCAGCAATGACAATAACTAATCTAACCAACAGACACAAGGAGGTCACAGATAACACTGAGATAGTATATTTAATAACCTATGCCTTCAGGCAGCAGTTCTATTAGCCCACAGAGGGTGCTTATGCCTGAATTCTTATTTTATATTTTGATTATCTTATCAAGTATAAATTTACATATATTTGTGGTTTATTTTTCTCATATTTTCCATTTTCATGCTCCCTTCATTAAACCTGTGTGTCCACCCCCAGTATTACATTCTTTATGTTAATATCACACATGCCTTTCTATCCATCATTCCCTGACTCTACACCTACTTGCTCCCAAAAAGTACAACATAAAAGTTAGAAGCTAGAAAGTGCAGAGAGAGAGAGAGAGAGAGAGAGAGAGAGAGAGAGAGAGAGAGAGAGAGAGAGAGAGAGAGAGAGAGAGAGAGAGAGAGAGAATGTGTTATTGTCTCTGTGAGCCTGAGTTACCTCACTTAATACAATAGTTACAGTTTTGAAATTTCCCTGCAAATGTCAGCTTTCTTTATGGCCGAATAAAGTTCCATTGCTTGTATGTATTATATTTTCATTATCTACGGTGACTGATGGAAATTTAGGTCCATTTTCTTACTTTATGAATGGAACATCAAAGACAGGATGACACAACCTTCTCTGTGGTAAGATATGAAGTATTCTGAGTATATTCCTTGCTATGGAAAAGCTGTATTACATAGTAGTTCTATTTTTATTGTTCTGAGGAAACTCCATACATATTTCTATAGTAATTGCAGCAGTTCACACTTTCACCAAAGCCAATAAGGGCTCTACTTTCCCTGCATCCTTGCCAAAATTTGTTGTCATTGATTTTCTTGATGATGGCTATTCTGGATGTGATGAGATAAAATCTCAAAGTAGTTTTAATTTATGTTTCCCTACTGGCTAAGGATGCTGATCATGTTTTAAAATATTTACTTTACAAGCCATGGCTCTTTGAAATCATCACTCATGGGGTTTTCTGTCCTTGCCTTATGTTTTCAGAACTTCCTGAAGATCAATGTCCAGCAGTAGCAGCAGCTTTTTCAGAAAGCCAACTCTTAAGTTATTCCAGACCTCTTGGGTCAAAAACACATGGCCCTACCCCTAGATAAGAGATTGAAGTGGTATGCGGCTACTGAGAGAAGGAAAACCAGTTTTCTTCAAGGATGAGCTGTATAATAGTTGTCTAGTCTCAAGTGGTCATCACTGGAGACATGTACATATGAGCAGAGCTAAATGCACTCAGTAGGCTATGTATAAATGAACACACACACACACACACATTTAGTTGGAGCTGGGTAACAGTTCAGAGGTTTAGTCCATCATCATGGTGGGAAGCATGGCGGCATGCAGGCAGACATGGTGCGGGAGAGGTAGCTGAGAGTTCCACAGCTGGATTCCCAGGCAGCAGGGACAGTAACATTGGGCCTGGACTGATTATTTGAAACCTCAAACCCCGTCCCAGTGACACACTTTCTCCAACAAGACACCTACTCCTACACAGACACACCCCCTAATGGCATCACTCCCTATGAGATATGGGGGCCATTTTCATTCAAACCATCATAATCCTTGAGGGGAACCAAGGCAGAAGGTTGAAACATAAAGCACAGAGGGATACTGCTTACTGCCTTGTTCTCTGTCTTAAATTGTGCTCCAATCTGAGTATACACTTCTTTTCCAAGCTTTGCGCAATCCTTTCATGTTATTCTGTCTCACAACAACATCCTTAGTAAATTCTGTGCTAAAAGCCAAACAAAGTCAATGGAAAGTTTGGAGTTCAAGAAGAGATCCTGACGGGCACAATGGGGGCATATCTATCTTTCCAGCACTCAAGAGATGGATGTAGGAGGAGGATTTCAAAGCCAGCTTGGGCTTCATCATGATGTCACAGCTAACTACATCAACAAATAAAAGTTAAACAAACAGGACAGTACCACCTCTCCCCAAAAAATATAAAGGTGGTACCTGATGAGGGGGGAATGAAGGCTTAGGAAGTAGAAGAGGAAAGAACCTCCTGAACAGGAGAAGCAGGTCAGGCAGAGGCATGAGCCAGCCGCGCTTGTGTAGTACAGAGGTCCGTGCTTCGGGAATGCATTTCTGCAACAATCTAAAATAGTTTCTAACTTATGATATTGCAATTACTGTATTCTTCCACTAAAGCCTATAATGAAATCATTGGCTTCATCAGTCTGAATTTCTGTATTGTTTTCTTCGTTTTTAAGTTCTTTAGCTATTTTAAACCAGAAATTGGAAATGAATGAAACTGTTGACATAGAAATGTGGAATTGCTGGTGCCAGGTGTTTTGACTTTGTTATTTACAAAGTATTAGGAGAAGAAGTTATTTCTGTATTGTTAAAAGTTTTTACATGTGCTACATATCATTTTCATGTTGTAATAGCTCATTATAATTCCATGTAATTAAAATGATATAGGATAGGAATGTCATGCTGAAATCTACACACCTAGGGAGGATATACAGGAAGGAGGGCCCAGGTTGGTATGATCAATGCTTGTTTGGATGAACAAATTGGATGGACATTGAGTGGAGGAGAAAACAAGCAACAGGACAGGAGCATGCCAAGGAGGACCTCTGGGGGGGGGTCAATGTAGCAATGTATCAGAGCAGATATTAAGACTCGCGATCGAGCCTTTGGCAGAGGGCAAGAAGTGATGATAGAAATGGGGGAGGTTGGTGAGACTTGGAGAACAAGAGCTACTCAAAGACCAAACTGAGCAGGGCACAGGGGTCTTGTATGAGACAGTTTCTACAACCAAGGACCATGTGTGGATGTGGCCTGGAACCCC
>CM053760.1:43104458-43116483 GCA_028658305.1 Pachyuromys duprasi
TTTCTTCAGGGCTGGCTGCAATGTCCTCATCTGGGATCTAGCTAGGCTGTTCCTCCTGGGTGTGTGTGTGTGGGGGGGGGTTTGAAGAGCCAGCCATTGAGTTCATGACAGAAATAGTCCCTGTTCCCCTTACTAGGATCTCCAGTTGGGTACTGAGCTACCATGGGCCACATCTGAGCAGGGGTTCTAGGTTATATCCATACATGGTCCTTGGTTGGAGAAATAGTCTCTTAAAAGACCCCTGTGCCCTGATTTATTTGGTACTTTTCTAATTTTTAAATAAAGTAACACACATACAAGTTTTCTAAAATCACGGTTATAATAAGATTTGGACAAAAGCATCTCTTTTTAGACTAAATATGATTGAGTAGCAGATATCTCATTAGACAAAAGAAGGTACCATCCATCTAAAAATAAAACATCTCAGTTAAATTATTATCTATAGTTTTTGTTTGAGGATTTGTTAAATGGCATCTCTTGTGAATCTTTATATTATAAAATTTGCTCTTTCTAAAAGATTTATTTAATGATTTAGTCTCAGGTATGTGTTTACATGCATGTAAGTGTGTGTATGTGTGTGTGTGATTATGTCTTTTTGTGTGTGTATGTGTGTGAGCATGACTGTGTGTGTGTATGTGTGTGCCAAATCTTTATGTGTGAGAGTATGCGTGTGAGTGTATCCGTGTGTGCATGTCTGTATGTATGTGTCTCTGTGAGTATGTGTATGTAAAATATATGTGAGTGTGTATGAATGTGTGTTTGTAAATATGCGTGTCTACGAATATGAGTGTGGTGTGTGTTTTCCTGTATGGAGTGTGTTTCTGTGAGTGTGAGTGCATGGGTAAGTGTGTGCTTGTGAAGGCCAGCAGAGGGTGTCAGAACCTCTGGAGCTGGAGTTACAAGGGTCTGTGAGCCACCTGATGTAGGTCCTAGGAGGAATTGAACTCTGGTCCTCTGAAAGAATAATACTTTCTCTTAACCACTGAGCCATCTCTCTAGCATAACAATTTGTTCTTGGTATTTGGAAGTAGTTTATATGCCAAATGATTCTCTAAGACAAAATAGAAATCATTCTCTGCTCAGAGAATCACGAAATTTGGTAAGAACCAATGCTTTCCGCTGTCTAGGGACAACTTGGGAGGGGAATGAAACCATGCTGGCTTTGGAACCATCCCTACACCTTTAAATGACCTTCCATGGCTGAGGAGCTTCGGAGACTATTGCTCTGTGGTTGTCTTTCTTCTCCCTTTTCGTCTCCTGACTTTCTGGCATTAAAATAACATGGCATTTGAGGAATCACACGCTCACTTAAAACTGTGTAAAATGAGCTTATAAAGTAGCAGATGAAGCATCCAATGTCACACAAGTTAAAACATTACTTGCGTATTGCACACAGACACAAATTTTGCACTTGGTTGTATATTTACTACCCAATTTCACTCACTTAAGATTATACCATCACTGTCTTCTAAAGCCACTCAGTAGTCCTCAATAAGAGAAGCAAGTAATTACTGCATATATTTTAGGCAGCCACTTCTATGTGATTAAGCTATTTATAATATGTAAAGTGCCTCTCGGTATCACAAACTTTTTCATATACAATGTCCAGATCTCTATTATCAAGTAGTACTTCATAATGTGAAATTTTAATTCACCTGTAATAACAAATAATCTTCAGAATTTACTCAAATTTTTTCTACAAACATCTGAGCACCTCATATTTCAATATGCATTCTTTCAACATCTTTGATATTGTCAATTATTAATTTTTGTACATTTTCAAACAAAAAATCCTATCAATTTAGCTTTCTTCTGTTTTCAGGGGAAACATCTAGACATTTTATTCATTTGTTCCTTGTTTGATGTAGTCACAATTTCTTTGAATGTTTAATAATCTAAAGTGTTGCTTTGCTTATCAAATTTGTGGATTTCTAATAAAATATAATTATATTGCTTCTCTTCTTTCTTTTCTTCCCACCAAAATTGCCATATCCTCCTCTCAATTGATGGCTTCTCTTTATTTTATTTGATTCTTATTGTTACATATATAAAAACACAAATATATAAATACAATCTGCTGTGTCTATTTGGTGTTGGTTATGAGTATATTTTCAAATTTTTAATTTTACACTGAATGTTGTTTGCCATCTATTTTTGGTCATGTAATATTTTAATATACATAGACATTATATAATGCTTAATTCAAATGAGATATATCTGTCCTCTCAAACATTTGTTAATTTTTTATGATGAAAACATGCAAACATCTTGGTCTCATATTCATAACCTAAAGAATTAAAAGAAATAAATCGCTATCATTTAAATCTCTGCCCTAATGGTATTCAATGTATTTCAGCCACAGTATTTAACATAGTTTATTTTAGCTGATTAGCTAGTTTGTTTGCTATTTTGATTTCTTCAGATTTGGTTACTCCTGAGAGGCTTTTCATCAATAGCTGCAAGCAGACAAATGTTCCTTTATTTTTCAGTTTATAATTCAAATTGTAATTTTCTTCGTGTAACATGAGAGTAGGTGCTAACTTCTTTTTTAAGATAATAAATAGCAGTTCTTTGGAGGCCTTTGGTCAGCAGACTTAGGAATTTTCTTAGCCATGAAAGGGATTTTCTTTGGGATACAGCCTATGCACAGCAGTCACTGATTCTCAGCCCACTGCCTACGTGAGGCTTTCCTCTTCCTCAGTCCACTCTCCAGAATCTCACACGATTTCTAAACACTCCAGAACTTTCTTCAATAATGTGGGTAAAACCTATTTGTTCTATCATAGGACCATCTTTTCCCCATCCTTGAAGGATTCAGTGCATCATTGCTTTATCTTTGTGGAAAGGGAGAACGCCAGTTCTAAATTTTAATCTACTGAACAGTTTAAATCTGCAGTGATAGCAACAGTGCCTCAGTACAGATGCACTTGTACACATTCTCTCTCTCTCTTGCTCTCGCTCTCGATTTTCTGTCTCCTTGTATCCTGAAGAAACACTGACTAGACACCCCTGAGGTTTTAGGATCTGTCAGTCACCCACCTTTATGGGAAAAGAAGCTGTGTTCTCAGTCCTAGTCAAACAACAGCTGCAAGGTATTGCATTGCCCTTGGAGGCATAAGGAGCAGAGCATCTATTTCTTGTTAAGGGTCCATGTCACCCAACAGCATCACAAAAGAGATGAAGATAATGAGTGTCATTCACTACACCTTTTTCCTACAAGGTGAAACAGAAATTAACTGTGGTGGTTAGATTAAGGAGGACAGCTGTAATTTGTTGGCCATTTTCATGATAGTTGGATGTTGATTCGTTATTTTTAATATATATTTTCATTGTTTTTTACAATTTACCCACTTTATATCCCGATTGTAGCCCCTTCCCTCATCTCCTCCATCTCTCTCCTTTCCTCCCCCCCAACTGTCACCCTCTCCTAGTCCACTTAAAGAGGGAGTCCTCCCTTGCTATCTGATCCTAGCCTATCAAGTCTCATCAGGACTGACTGGATCCTCTTCCTCTGTGACCTGGTAAGGTCGAACCTCCAGGGGGAAGAGATCAAAGATCAGGCAACTGAGTTTGTGTCAGAGATAACCCCTGTTCCACTTACTTGGTGACCCACATGGAGACTGAGCTATCTATGGGTTACATCTGAGCAAGGGGTCTAAGTCCTCTCCATGCATGGTCTTGGTTGGTACATCAGTCTCTGCAGGCCAACCTGGGCCCAGATATTTTGGCTTTGTTGGTCTCCTTGTCTAAGAGCTCCTGTACCCCCCAGGTTCTTCTATCCACCAACCCCTTCTTCCATAAGACGCCCTGCCCTCTACACAAAGTTGCCTGTGAGTATCTACATTTGCTTCAATCCCCTGTTAGGGGAAACATTTCAGAGGATATCTATGGTAGGCTCCCATCCTGTTCCCTCTCTTCAACCACTTCTAGTGTCTATGCTGTTTGCACTTCTGTATAATAATTAAGCATCCTCCCTAGGGATTTCCTTGTTGTTTAGATTTTTTAGGGCTATAGATTATAGTATGGTAATCCTATATTATGTGGCTAATATCCACTTATATATCATGTATGTCTTTCTGGATCTGAGTTACCTCACTTAGGATGATCTTTTCTAGTGTCATCAATTTGCCTGCAAATTGCATGATTTTCTTGTTTTTAATAGCTGAGTAGTATTCCATTGTGTAAATGTGCCACAATTTCTGTATCCATTCTTCAGTTGAGGGGGCATCTGGGTTGTTTCCAGATTCTGGCTATTATGAATAAAGCTGTTATGAACATAGTTGGGCAAATGTCCTTGTTGAATGGTTGAGCATCTTTTGGGTATATGCCCAGAAGTGGTATAGTTGAGTCTTGAGAAAATGCCAGATTAATTCCAAAGTGGTTGTACAAGTTTACATTCCCACAAGCAATGGAGGAGGGGTCTTCATTCTCCACTACTTCTCCAGCATGTGTTGTCACTTGATTTTATGACCTTAGTCACTCTATTGGGTGTAAGGTGCAATCTTAGAGTCGTTTTGATTTGCATTTCCCTGATGACTAAGGACATTGAGCATTTCTTTAAGTGTTTCCTCGTCATTTGATATTCTTCTGTTGAGAATTCTCTTTTTAGCTCATTTTTAATTGGATTATTTGGTTTGTTAGTGTTTAATTTCTTGAGTTCTTTATATATTCTAGGTATTAGCCCTCTGTCAAATGTAGGGTCAGTGAAGATTTTTTCCCAGTCTGTAGGCTGTTGTTTTTGTTATGGTGGCAGTGTCCTTTGATTTGCAGAAGCTTTTCAGTTTTATGAAGTGTCATTTATTTATTAATTGTTGATCATAGAGACTGAGCTCTTGGAATTCTCTTCAGTAAATTGCCTCCTGTGTCTATGAGATCAAGGCTCTTCTCCACTTTTTCTTGTAACAAATTTGATATGGCGGATTTTATGTTGTGATCTTTGATCTACTTGGACTTTAATTTTGTGCAGAATGATAGATATGGATCTATTTGCATTTTTCTACATGTAAACATGCAGTTAGATCAGTACCATTTGTTAAAGATGCCTTTTTCCATTGCATGGTTTTGGCATCTTTGTCAAAAATCAGGTGTCTATAGGTATGTGGGCTTATTTCTGGGTCTTCTATTTAATTCCATTGATCCACTAGTCTGTTTCTATGCAAGTACCATGTAGTTTTTGTTACCGATGCTGTATAGTACAGCTTCAGATCAGGGATGGAGATATCTCCAGATCTTTTATTGTACAGGATTGTTGAAGCTAATCTGGGTTTTGTTTTGTTTTGTCTTGTTTTTCATATGAAGTTAAGAACCATTCTTTCAAGGTCTCTAAAGAATTGTGTTGATATTTTGATGGGAATTGCATTGAGTCTGTAGAGTGCTTTTGGTAAGATGGCCATTTTTACTATATTAATCCTACCAATCCATGAGCATGGGAGATCTTTCCATTTTCTGATATAGTCTTCAATTTCTTTTACAGGGACTTGAAGATAGATGTCTTTGTGCAAGTGTTTCATTTGCTTGGTTAGAGTTACACCAAGATACTCTATGTTTTTTGTGGCTATTTTGAAGGGTGTTGTTTTCCTAATTTCTTTCTCAGCCCATTTGTCTTTTGTATACAGGGGGGCTACTGTTGTTTTTGTTTGTATGTTTGTTTGTTTGTTTAAAGTTAACTTTGTATCCAGCCATATTGCTGAAGGTGTTTATCAGCAGTAGGAGTTTCCTGGTAGAATGTTTGGGGTCACTCATGTATTCTATCATATCATCTGCCAATAGTGATACTTTGACTTCTCCCTTTCTGATTTATATCCTCTATATCTCCTTTAGTTGTCTTATTGCTCTAGCTTATACTTTAAGTATTATGGTGAAGAGATACAGAGTGAGTGGGCAGCCTTGTCTTGTTCCTGAACTCAGTGGAATTGGTTTTAGTTTCTCCATTTAATTTGATTTTGTCTATAAGCTTGCTCTGTATTGCCTTTACTATGCTTAGGTATGTGCCTTGTATCCCTGAATTTTCTAAGACATTAAACATGGACAGGTGTTGGATTTTATCAAATGCTTTTTCAGCATCGAAGAAGATGATCATGTGTGTGTGTGTTTCTTTTAGATTGTTTATATAATGGATTACCTAGATGGATTTCCATATTAAACCTACCCTGAATGCCTGAGATGAAGCATACTTGGTCATAGTGGTCATATCTCTGATGTATTCTTGGATTCAGTTTTCGAGTGTTTCATTGAGTATTTTTGCATCAATATTCATAAAGTAAATTTGGCTAAAATTCTCATTCGTTGTTGGGTCTTTGTGTGGTTTAGATATCAAGGTGACTGCAGCCTCATAGAACAATTTTATAATGTTCTTACTGTTTCTGTTTTGTAGAATAGTATGAAGAGTGTTGGTTTTAGCTCTTCTTTGAAGGTCTGGTAGAATTCTGCGCTGAAACCATCTGGCCCTTGGCTTTTTCTGGATGAGAGATTTTGATGGCTGCTTCTCTTTCCCTAAGGGATATAGGACTATTTAATTTATTTACCTGATCTTCATTTAAATTTGGTAAGTGAAATCTATCAAGAAAATTGTCCATTTTTCTTAGATTTGTAAATTTTGTAGCCTATAGACTTTTGAAATAAGATTCAATGATTCTTTGGGTTTTCTCAGTGTCTGTCATTATGTCTCTCTTTTCATTTATGATTTTGTTGATCTGGATAGTGTCTCTCTTGCCTTTTAATTAGTTTGGCTAAGTGTTTGTCTATCTTGTTGATTTTCTCAAAGAACCAGCTCTTGGTTTCCTTGGTTCTTTGAATAGTTTTATTTTATTCTAATTTATTGATTTTAGCTCTGAGTTTAATTATTTCCAGCCATCTATTTCTCCTGGATGTGTCTGCTTCTTTTTTTTTTCTCTCCTAAGGCTTTCAGGTGTGCTGCTAAGTTACTTGTATGAGGTGTCTTCAATTTCTTTATTAAGGCACTTAGTGCTATGAACTTTCCTCTTAGCACTGGTTTCATTGTGTCACATAAGTTTGGATATGTTTTGCCTTCATTTTCATTGGCTTCTAGGAAGTCTTGAATTTCTTTATTTTTTCCCTGACCCAGCTGTTGTTGAGTAGAGAGTTGTTCGGTTTCCATGTGTGTGTATGCCTTTTATTCTTTCTGTTGTTGTTGAGGTCCAGCTTTAGTACATGGTGGTTTAATAGGATATGAGGGATTATTTCAATCTTCTTGTATCTGTTGAGGCACACTGTGACCAACTGTATGGTTAACTTTAAAGAAGGTTCTGTGAGGTGCTGAGAAGAATATATGTAATTTTGTGTTTGGGTGGAAAGTTCTGTACATGTCTGTTAGGTCCATTTGATTCATGACATTTGTTAGTGTCATTGTTTCTCTCTTTAGTTTTTTGTTGTTGTTATTGACTTCTTCTCTGGAGAAACTGGAGTGTTGAAGTCTCCTTAATGTGTGGGGATCTATGTGTGCTTTAAGCGTTATTAATGTTTCTTTTATGAATGTATGCGCCCTTGTATTTATGGTGTAGATGTTCAGAACTGAGATGTCTTCTTAGTGGAATTTTCCTTTGATGAGTATGAAGTGTCCTTTCTCATCTCTTTTGATTAATTTTAGTAAAATGTCTATTTTATTAGATATTAGGATGGTTACTCCAGCTTGCTTCTTGGGACCATTTGCATGGAAAACCTTTTTTGAGCCCTTTGCTCTCAGGTAATGTCTATCTTTGTGGGTGAGGTGTGTTTCTTGTTTGCAGCAGAATGTTGGGTCCTGTTTACACATCCCTTCTGTTAGTCTGTTTATTGGAGAATTTAGTCCATTTGTAGTGAGAAATGTTAATGACCAGTGATTGTTAGTTCTTTTTATTTTTATGTTGGTTGTGGTAGTGTGTTTGTGTGCACGTCTATCTTGAGTTTTGTTGTAGTGTAGTTATTTATTTCCTTTGTTTTTCTGTGTCTAGTTAGCCTTCTTTGGTTGGATTTTTTCCTTCTAGTATCTTCTGTAGGGATGGATTTGTGGGTAGGCACTGTTTACATTTGTTTTTGTCATGACATATCTTGTTTTCTCCATCTATGATGATTGAGAGTTTTGCTAGGTATAGTAATCTGGGCTTTTTTTCTCTTAGGATCTGCGTGACATCTGTTCAGGCCCTTCTGTTTTCATAGTGTCTGTTGAGAACTCAGGTGTGATTCTGATGGGTTTGCCATTATATGTTACTTGGTCTTTTTCCCTTGCAGCTTTTAATATTTTTCTTTGTTCTGTACATTAAGTGTTTTGATTATTATGTGGTGGGAGGATTTTCTTTTCTTGTCTAATCTATTTGGTTTCTGTAGGCCTCTTGTATGCTTATAGGCATCTCTTTCTTTAAATTGGGAAATTTTCTTCTATGATTCTGTTGAAAATATTTTCTGGGCCTTGAAGATGGGAATCTTCTTATTCCTCTATTGCTATTATTTTTAGGTTTTGTCTTTTCATGGTGTCCTTGATTTCTTGGATGTTCTGTGCTAGCAAATTTTTAGATTTAACAATTTCTGTGATGGATGTATCAATCTTTTCCATTGTATCTTGTACATCTGATAAGATGTTTACCTCTGTAGTTCCTGTTTTCTTCTCTAAGTTCTCCCTCTCCAGGATATCTTTAGTTTGTGTTTTCTTTAGTATTTCCATTTCCAACTTCAGATCTTGGACCGTTTTGTTGATTTCCTTCACCTGATTTTTTTTTATACATTTCTGCCTTTTATTCAATTCCTTCACCTGCTTGTTTGAATTTTCCTCTATTTCTTTTAGTGATTTAATTATTTCCCTTCTAAAGGCCACAATCTGTTTGATTGTACCTTCCTTTGTTTCTTTGTGGATTTTATTCATTTCCTAAATTACCATCTTCATAAGCCTAGATTTAAGGTCATTTTCTTGAGTTACACTTATGTTAGGGTATCCAGGGCTGCTTATTCCTGGATAACTGGGTTCTAGAGATACCATATTGCTTTCGCTTTTATTGATTGTGTTTTTATGCTGGCCTTTATACACCTGGTTATTTCAGGTGTTTGACGGTAGTTTCTGCTGAATCCTGGAGTCCTAGGTGGCAGGGGTGGTGTGGGAAATTGCCTGGGCAGGAAGCTGGATGTTCCTGAAGGATCTCTCCTCAGACTGGTAGGTATATTCTTTAACTGGATGGTGGTTCTCAGGAAATTGCTGAAGCTTTCCTCAGGTGTATGACTCTGTGGGCTAACTAGACTCCTCAGGAGCCTGGGGGCACTCCTCTCACCAGAGGACATCCTGGAGTCAGCTGCTCTGCTACCTACTTTCTTGCTCTGAAGTTAATGAGCTGCAACTGCCCAGACACTTTGTCAGACACTGTGTTGGCTGGGAGCAGTCATCTTGAACAACCAGGGAACCCAGAGGTTTGATTGAGCTTTGGAACAACATCAGAGTTATTCCCATGGCTCCCAAACATCCAGAAGCCTGTGTCCTAGAACTCAGAAGGTATTCCTTTCTCAGTGAGCGTATCACACAGCCATGTGGCTAGAAGCTAGATAACCCAAACCTGCCTCAACTTAGAAACTTTCCTAGAGTTTAGCTGGGAGCCCCAAGGTCAGACCCAGCTGTTTCCTCCCTCTCAACTGGGACACCCAGTCTCTGCTGTTATGGGGCTCACCATTCAGTGTGGGAAGGTATGCACAGTGTGCAGGCATGTGTCTAGGCACTGGGGACCTACAGGAACCCAGGAACTTTTCAGGGGGTGAGTTGAGTGACTGGAGCTGGGAATCAACTCTTTCCCTCACTGTGGAGTTTCCTCTTGACTGTAAGACCCAGTCTCTGGTGTTTTGGAGCCCACAGTTCAGTCTTGAAGATGAGCACAGAGTGCAGGCATGTGGCTAGGATCTGGAGTCCCTGAAAGACCCAAGAAGTTTTCTGGGGATTAGCTGGGTGGCCTGAGGTTGAACTCAATTGTTTCTCACACCATAGTGTTTCCCTTCACCTGGGAAACACAGTCACTGGTGTTTTGGGACCCACAGTTCAGTTTATTGGTCGCTGTGCAGTCACTGATACCCTGCTAATCACACGCAGTGTGTAATTGGTGCCTCCATATTGGATCTCATAGTTGGATTTTGATATTCTTTTTTCAGTCATCCAATGGAGAAGGTACTGACTTATTACATATTTCTACACTAAAGCTCATCAGATTTCCACAGTATTACACCCAATCATTGTTTATCAATTGTCAAATGGCTACACCTTTCAGCATCCAACTGAAGACCCTAGTAAGGGGAACAGGGACTGTTTCAGTCGTGAACTCGATGGCTGGCTCTTTGACTCTCCCCCATACACACCAGGGAGTAACAGCCTGGCTAGATCCCAGGGGAGAACATTGTAGCCAGCCCTGAGGAGACAAGATGAACTGGGGTCGGATGGAAGGGGATGAGGTCCTCCCCTGTAGGTGGACTTGGAGAGGGTGGAGAGGAGATGAGGGAGGGATGGGAAGAGTAGGAGGGAAAGAGGGAGGGGGCTATGCCGGGGATGCAAAGTACCTAACCTCTGATTAATATAAAAATAAAAATAAAAAATAAAAGAATTTGCAAGCTCAATGACTTACTTCTTGAGGTCTCTTTCACTTGCCTTCCAGGAAACCATATTTGCCAGATGTCTCTTCAATATCCTCAACTTTAAAATTCTCCACAGATTCCCTTTCATTATCACCTTCTGACCATGTGACTTTAAGCCCAGTCCTCCAGCCTTCTCCTCTTTACTTACCTTTCAACATATTGTTCATCAGAATAGTACCACGAAGAACTAAGACTTCTTACCAACTGCCAAGACTAACTTCATCTTGCAAGTGCACAGTGAAGCCTCAGGCAGCCCTTCAAGAAACTAAAGCCTCAGATAATCCCTCAGGAGATTGCAATCTCAGTTCGTTGTCTCCTTACTAGAGGGCCCATATTAAAACTTTCAATAAAGCTGCTCCAGAAATTCTGATCTACCGAAACTCTGAGAGATGATAAATGATTGGAATTGAGATAACCATTTAGTTTGACGCCATCTTCTCCAGGCCCTTCCTGTTAGCTCTTAAAGAAATTAAAGTGTTTAGCTTTAGACTGTCTGAATGTTAGCTATGTAAGGTAGAAAGGTAAAAATGTAATCACTTGAGGATAGAAATGAGATATAAAATGTTGATTCATCAAGGAACAAAAAAAAAGAGATAAAAATAAGGATGAAAACTAAAAGATAACAATAAAAACTAGAAGCATCCCCCACAAAAATACCTTTTAAAAAACACGAGTGAAAGGTATACAGAAAAAATTGAACATGTGGTAAATATAAAGGAAGGTGAAAGATACAAGTCCAGCTATATACATAAATTTTCATTAATGCAAGTAGTTTTAACTTGGCATTGTACAAAGAGATTGCCAAACATTTTGAAATCCACTAAATGTTTATGAGAGACACATTTAATTCATAAGGAACTAAGATGTAAAGGTCTAAAAAAATATACACTAAATACATACTAATGTAAACTTCTAAGAAATCATATAAGGATATTTGTTCAACCATGTCCATAGTAGCTTTATTTATAATAGCCAGAAGCTGGAAACAACCCAGATGTCCCCCAACAGAGGAATGGATACAGAAATTGTGGCACATTTACACAATGAAATACTACTCAGCAATTAAAAACAAAGAAATCCTGAAATTTGCAGGCAAATGGTGGGATCTAGAAAAGATCATCCTGAGTGAGGTATCCCAGAAGCAGAAAGACACACATGGCATATACTCATTTATAAGTGGACATTAGACATATAATGTAGGATAATTATACTAAAATCTGTACGCCTAAGGAAGCTAATCAAGAAAGAGGACCCTGGGTAAGATGCTCAATCTTCATTCAGAAAGGCAAAAGGGATGGATATCTGAAGAGGGAGAAAACAGAGAACAGGACAGGAGCCGATCACAAAGAGACTCTGAGAGACTCCATCCAGCAGGATATCAAAGTAGATGCTGAGATTCATAGCCAAACTTTGCAGGTGCAGGGAATCTTAT
>CM053760.1:43116583-43141038 GCA_028658305.1 Pachyuromys duprasi
GACAAAGAAGCCAGTCCTGATAAGACCTGATAGACTAGAATGAGATGGAAGGGGAGGAGGATCTCCCCTATTATTGGACTGGGGGAGGGGCATAAGAGAAGAAGAGGGAGGGAAGGTACGATTGGGAGGGAATGAGGGAGGAGGCTGGGATACAAAGTGAATAAACTATAATTAATAAAAATTTTTAAAAGTATTTAACATTAAAAAACTGTAGCAACTTAAATAGGATAGAAAAGTATAAAACAAAAATAATAGTTTTGTTTTGTTATAAACTATCTTTTTGGCTTTGTAGCAATTTACTCCCTTTTTTCATTAATGTGACTTTTACACATGTAGAAACTGTGGATAAAAAAGTGAATTAACACTTCTAAAATAAAAGCATTCCCAGTGAAAAAATAAATTGATATTCATAGAAATATTATTATGTAGAATAAAAGTAAGTTGTTTAGTCATCAAAAAAAATCACATTAGTTTTGACAAATAATCTTTAAGATACCAATTATTATTGAACATAGAAGTGATCATTAGCTACTAATACATATTTACTCACCTAAAGTAAAAGCAATACTAAATTCATATGAACCTTGTTTAAAAAAGCATAAAATACATGAGGAAATTATGGAGTGCACAGAGATCTTTGTTACAGTCTTCTACTATGGGGAAATTTTCCTATACCTTTATATATTTTGCTAGGACACCACACAAAAATGAATAAAATGTAGAAGACATGAACAAAAATGATCACTTGACCTAAAACCCTGTATAGAATTATGAATGTAATAAAAAACAGCATCTATATTTGTCTCAAAAACCAAAGAACAATTATGTAAACAATTACGTAAACTAGAGTATAAAGTAGAGCGGGGTGCATTGGTGCATACCTCTAATCCCAGCACTCAGGGAGGCAGAGGCACTCTGATGTCTATGTGTTCGAAGCCAGTCTGTCTACACAGCAAGTCTAGGACAGCCAAAGCTACACAGAGAAACTCTGTCTCGAACGACTGAAAATTAAAAAAAAAAAGAAAGAGTATAAAGCAAATCTCAAAACAGTCCAAAGATCAACTTCAAACATAGAAGAGTCAATATGAAAGTGCAGAGTGAGATATGGGCCTGTAAGTCCACACTCGGGAGGCCAAGGAAAGAAGATTGTGTGTCCTAGGCCCCTGGGACACACAGTAAGACAAAATAAGTAAGTATCATTATATTTCCCAAGCTTTTAGAGAGTTTTACACAATGTATCTTATGCCCAAATTCCTTCTCCCTGATGGAATTTGGTCTGGCTCATTTGGCAAAATTCTTGTTCATGATGTGGCAATAATTGTGAGCTCATATGTTTAGCTATGCTGGTGTCCAGATTACGCTTCCTTGTCACTCACCCCTCCAGCTCTTAGCTTCTTTCTACCCCTCTTCGACAATTATTCGTTAGCCTTAGGTAGGGAGGTTCAGTATATGTATTCTCTTTAGAGCTTAGCATTCTGTAGTTTCCTCTTCTCTATGCTTTCACTGGTTAACCACCATCTTTTATAAAACAGAAGGCCCTCGGATAAGAATTGAGGGATGCATTGGTCTAGTGGTATAACAATAAATCATCGAGAGTCAGGTTCATACTATACTCATTTAGCAGCAGAAGACTAGGCTCCTCCTGCCAGGGCCTTTGTCCTGTCCAGTCAAAGTTTCTTCGAGTAATATTGGTGCCAGATAGAACTTTCATCTTATGGCGTGGGACTTAAATCCAGTCAGAAAGTGGTTGGTTACTGCCATGATGTTCATACCACCATTGCATTAGTAGGCATGTCTTATCATGCTAGATGTTTTTATAGCTCCTGTTTTCACAGCACATCACCCTCCAGCAATATAAAAGCTAACCAGTAGGGACGACGCTTTCAGTTCTTTACCAGCTTGATGTGATCATTTCCTGAGACTCAAAGTATATAGTGACTTCAGCAATAGGGTGTAACCATTAAGTTCAAAAGGGTAACCAAAAGCAATGGCAATAGGTTGTAATGTTTGGAGGGTCCATAGGACCTCACTAGCCAACATCTTCAAAACAACTAATCATTCATGATATCTCACTTCTTATCTGTTCACTGCTAGTGTCAAATAGGGGATTGTTAACCTTTTATAGAGTAACTCCTTTGTGTGTGTGTGTGTGTGTGTGTGTGTGTGTGAGTGAGTGTGTTTATATGCTGGGAATATAGCATCTCCAGTAATAGATTTCCAGATTTCCATATGTCATCTTCTAAAGCTCTTTAGTATTACTTATTGCATTTAAAACTCTATATACTTGGGAACATTGACAAAATCTAATGCATCAAAGAAGCAAAATAAAAGTTATCATTCAGTAAAACTTATGGTGTTGGTATAATGTTCTTTTGGAGTGTATACACCTTACCCTTGTTCATTCAACTGTTGATTTCTCTCCCCCACTCTCTGGTTTCAATCCAGACATTGCATTGTGATACTTATTCAAAGCATCACCTGTCTCAACTTTCCCTAAACAAGCCAAAATAAAACAACCAGCCATAATGTTGAGCAATGGAGAGGAAGGAGCAGAAGGGAGAGGGGAGGAGCCAGAGGAGAGAAAGTAGTGGGAGGCAGAGGAGGAGGAGAAACTGCAGGAGCAGAGGCTGGGAAAGCAGACACTGGAGTAGAGTTCTTAGAAGGACGTGGAGAGATGGACCGGACCTAAGATATCACTAAAAGCAAGTATAATGGGTAAAATCTGAATGGTAGAAACCATGTGCACTTGGAAGTTAGGATGGAATAACTGTTGCCTAGCATTGTGACCTAGGTTAATTAAATAAATCCCAGTCTCTGTGTGGTGATTTGGTTATACAGCTGTTTAGGATTAACCACCAGCTTTACTAAAAGATATATCAACAGCATATATTCATTTAATACAACATTATGGTATACAGGTAAATGTATTTTTCTAGAGAAAATTATGGGCACAAACCATATAACAAAAAACAGAGGACATGAAATTATAAAGTGGACTAATGACTATGAAAACAGAAGAAAATATCTAAGGGAGGAGAATGAAAAAGGATAAAGCAGGAAGCACTACTTTCAGGTAGGAAAGAGACCAGAGTAAGAAGGGAAAGGGGAGTGGAGGCCAAAAACAAATGCAAGGGATCTTAAGATGGCAGGTATAGATTCTTGCTGCACAAGTCTAGTGACTTCAGTTCAATGCCTGGGATCCATGAAAAAGTGGAAGGAGAGACTCCACAAAGTTATCTACTGGCCTTCCTCTGTGCCAAGGGTAGGTGTGCCTTATGGTATGTGTACATACAATAATAATAATAATAATATATATAGAGGAAACAAAATAAATATGATGATATGCTCATACACAAATGTGGTAAATAAACTTGTCACTGATAAATGCCTGTATCATGACATGTTTAAGTCATAGTTATCCCATAAATAAAAAGATGACTTAGTGTTTAAAATCTGCTAGCATTGTTGGATAATGTTGAACCAGTGAATAATTGTATGATCCATTTCATGCATTCAGAAAAAAATTTCATAAAAGTCTAATACAAATATTCACAACAAGATACATGTTTTAACAAAGTAGGAAGAAAAGAAATTGTGTTTACTGTTTTACAGAAATTTCATAATAAACATACAGAAAGCATTCTTTTTCATTTGTTTGTTTGCATGATTGGTTGGTTGGTTGGCATGGCTTTTGGATTTTTGAGTCAGGGTTTCTTTGTGTGGCCTCGGCTGTCCTAGACTTGCTTTGTAGACCAGGTTGGCCTTGAACTCACTGAAATCTGATTGCCTCTGCCTCCAGGTGCTGGGACTAAAAGTGTGTACCACCCTCACCCAGCCAGGAAGCATTATTGGTAGTTAGAAACAGGTGGTATGCTGCATAAGGTCAAACCAGTTGAAAGCCAGCCTGGGTGAAAAGGAGCCCATGATGCCCGTGTGCCAGCAGAGCAGATCCTGACAGCTGATCACTGTTGGGTAAGGTACAGTCTTTTGAGGGTATACCCACCAATAGGTGGCACAAACATCAGAGGATGAGGGCTCACCTCAGCCAGGACAACAGCAGACAAAATTAAAGGGACAAAGGAATGAAAAGAAAGTAAGAAAAATATTCTTTCCTATGCTATGCTTTCTGCATAAAACATTCAAAGCATAAGGTATGACAAATACTTTGGCAAAATGGCTGGTACTTAATCAATATACAGATATCTGTTACTATGTGTTAGTAATGATTACTATAATTACATTTAAGAGGGTACAAAAAGTTACAAATTTTCTGTTAAGGGAAAAGCAGGAGTTGTAAGGTAGTTCAGTGTGTAAAATGCTAGCTGCCCAATCATGAGGACCTGAGTTTGGATCCCCTGCACATTCATGTGCCTAGATCCCCAGAGCTGGTAGGCAGAGACAAGAGGGGCCGAGAGGCTTGCCAGGCCAGTGATTCTAGCTAAACCACTGAGCTCCAGATTCAGTGGGGGACCTTGTCTCAAAATATAAGACAAAGTGTCATAAACGTCCTCCTTCATCCATGATGAAATGCTGACAGCACAGTCCTGTGCAGAATTTGTGTAATTATCCACAATTAGAGTGAGTTTATGAGTGCAATGGCCATGTCGTGTCCAGAAGACATATTTTTTCAACACTCCTCCCTATCCTATGGTTCTTAAATTCTTCCCATCCCATTTTTTTTCGTGCTCATGCAAGCAACTCTAATTGAATTCAGTGAGTCATACACACAGACATTGAAGTAGGAGGAACTTTTGGGAGGATAAAGTGTTAGAAGGAGGGTTTGTTGGGGAATGTGACAGTGTAATGTAGATGAAAGTGACTAACATTCATTAGATAATTTTCTGAGCTTTCAAACATAAAAGATGGTGGATAACAAAACAGAGCCAATGCTGGACTCTGACCTCCATACATGCACCCACAAAAAAACATATATGTGCTGGAAAACAAGCATACAGCAAACAGACATTCATTACAAAATAAATACATACAATTTAAAGGAAAATAATTAAAACTAAGTCATACAAGAATAAATGTGAAAAATATTCAAGACCTGTTTAAAGAGTACTGAATGAGATTTTTGGCTGTTTTAAAACTATTTTAGAAAGAGGTTTTTTAAAAAACCTGCAAAAAGAAGAGGCATACTTTAATCATTGGATGGAACTCTGAATAGTAAAAATATATTAATTACCCCCAAATTTATTTACAAGGTATAAAGACATTACAATAAAGTTTTTATCAAGTTTTAGGAATAATCATTTCACAACATTCAGACCTTAAAGAAGCAGTAACAATTAAGATAACAAAGCAGTTTTGCATGCTTAAAACACTGCGGAGCAATAAAGAAAATTGTCCATTTCATTTAGATTTTCCAATTTTGTGGTGTATAGTCTTTTGAAGTAAGATGTTGTCAGAACAAAACAACAGCCTACAGCCAGGGAAAGGATCTTCACCAACCCAATATCTGACAGAGGGCTATGATCCACTATCTATTAAGAACTCAAGAAGTTAAACAGCAACAAATCAAGTAATCCAATTTTTAAAAATGGGGTACAGAGCTAAACAGAGAATTCTCAATAGAGGAACATCAAATGCTCAACGACCTTAGTCATCAGGGAAATGCAAATCAAAACAACTCTGAGATTTCACCTTACACCCATCAGAGTGGCTAAGATCAAAAACTCAAGTGACAACGCATGCTGGAGAGGTTGTAGAGAAAGGGGAACTCTCCTCCATTGCTGGTGGGAATGTAAACTTGTACAACCACTTTGGAAATCAATCTGGCGCTTTCTCAGACAATTAGGAATAGTGCTACTTCAAGATCCAGTTATACCACTCCTAGGCATATATCCAAAAGATGCTCAAGTATACAACAAGGGCATTTGCTCAACCATGTTCATAGCAGCTTTATATGTAATAGCCAGAAGCTGGAAACAACCCAGATGTCCCTCAACAGAAGAAAGGATACAGAAATTGTGGTACATCTACACAATGGAATAATACTCAGCAATTAAAAACAAGGCAATCATGAAATTTGCAGGCAAATGGTGGGATCTAGAAAATATCTTGAGTGAGGTATCCCGGAAGCAGAGAGACACACATGGCATATACTCACTTCATAAATGGATATTAGACATATAGTATATGATAATCATACTAAAATCTGTACACCTAAGTAAGCTAATCAAAAAGGAGGACCCTGAGTAAGATGCTCAATCTTCATTCAGAAAGGCAAAAGGGATGGGAAGGGGGAGAAAGCAGGGAACAAGACAGGGGCCTATCACAGAAGGACTCTGAAAGACTCTACCAAGCAGGGTATCAAAACACATGCTGAGACACGTAGCCAAAGTTTGGGCAGAGTGCAGGGAATCTTATGAAAGAAGGGGGAGATGAAAAACCTGGAGGGGACAGGAGCTCCACAAGGAGAGCAACAGAACCAAAATATCTGGGCACAGGGGTCTTTTCTGAGGCTGATACTCCAAACAAGGACAAAGCATGTATGTATCTTAGAACCCCTGCACAGAAGTAGCCCATGGCAGCTCAGTGTCCAAGGGGGCTCACCAATAATAGGAACAGGGACTGTCCCTGACATGAACTCATAGGCTGGCTCTTTGATCACCTCCACCTGAGGGGGAAGCAGCCTTACCAGTCCACAGAGGAAGACAAAGAAGCCAGTCCTAATAAGACCAGATAGACTAGGGTCAGATGGAAGGGGAAGAGAACCTCCTCTATCATTGGACTGGGGGAAGGACATAGGAGAAGAAGAGGGAGAGAGGATGGTTTGGGAGGAGATGGGAGAAGGGGACACAAAGTGAATAAACGGTAATTAATAAAAATAAATTAAAAAAACAATGTGGAGCATCCTTAAAATACTAATGTGCTTTAACTTTTTAAAACAAAGTACTAAAAGAAAAATATTAATTAATTTAAAACTAATTTCATCTGTACTAAAACTAAAACTGTGAGGGGCTAGAGAGATGGCTGAGTGGCTAAAAGTCTCCCATGCAGACAGGCTGAGTTTGGCTTTTAGTGTTCACATCTGGAGGCTCACAAACAGCTGCAATTGGGGCAATACAGGTTTTGACACCCCCACCCACCTGTGCTGGCATGTGCTCACCAAAGACAGACACATCATTAAAAATAAAAATTTTAAAATGAAAATATCCACAGAAAGTCCCCATGATGGAAGTGTAAATACAAGGGACATATAGAGACTATTTTTAGAATGTATGTAATCAACAAAAGATTGACATGCAGAAAGTACAATGACTCATAATATAGAAAATATAGGCAAAGCACATGCAGAGTATTTTTTTAATAGTAGATAAAAGTAATGTCAAAGAAACATGAAAAGGTGCTTGTCCTCATTAGTAATCAGGGAAAAGCCTTCAGAGAACCATAAGATGTACTTTTATACTGCTTAGCCTTTAAAAATAATAATTTGATTCAACCTAGTATGAGAGATGATGTGGATCAATGGAGATTTTTAAATACTGATTTGTAAGAATACAAATTGGCATATCCATGTGGAATACAAATTGACCTTCTCTTTTAAATTTGAACGAGCTAATATCCAAGGTAGAAAAAAATGTTTTAAGTATATGAACAAGGACTAGAGAGATGGCTCGGCAGTTAAGAGCACTGGTTGCTCTTCCTTAAGCCAGGAGCACTCACAAAGCAGCCCACAATCATCTGGAACTCCGGTTTTGGGGAATCCCACTTTCTCTTCTGACATCTACTGCTATTTGCATGCGTGTGGTGCACAGGCATACATGCAGTCAAAACACTCATGCACATAGAACAAAAATATATTAAAAATGAATTAAAATTTTAAAATACACCAACAAAACAAGACTGCTGTACATTGAAAGAGATAAGACAGTAGGAACAGTTCCCAATATTCCACAGAACTACACACTGCTCAACAGCTGGACCACACGGTGTATATTTGTGGCAGAAAGAAGCTAAACAACAAGGAGGACCCTAGGGAAGATGCTTAGTCCTCATTCAGAAGGACAAATGGGATAGACATCAAAAGTGGGGAAAGGACTGGCTGCAATGTCCTCCTCTGTGGCCTGGCAAGGCTGCTCCTCCCTCAGGGGAGGGACGGGACAGGGTTAAGAGCCAGGATTGGCAGGATCCACAGTTTGCTAATCCATTGAAGACCATTTACTGTGCAGAGACTCTACACTTTGCACAGTAAACCAAAATGTGTCAAGCATTTTTAGTCACAGACTGGTAACCAACAGTGAAAAATATATAAAGATAGAAAAGCAGAGTGGCTCAGGTTGGAATTGAAAAGCCCATGCCAGGAGGGCATAGCCTGGCCTCTCTACTCATAGCAATCTCTAATGATAGCCCAGGGTGCTCCAAAAGCTTGAGCCTAGACTGAAAACAAAAGTAAGTAACAGAGTTTCAGACCTGCAGTGCCATAATTGACATTGTATAGTAATAACATCTGAACAATTGGATGATGAGGAAATGCCTAGAAAATATCATTAGAGAATTTCAGAAGATGCCCAATTGTAGTGTGAAGAGAATGGAGTGGATTTGAAAGAAGACTCAGAAATCTTGAGTATGTGGTTGCCTTCCTGGTCCTCACCCAGGCTGCCCCAGCACTCTGGAGGTAGACTGAAACTTTATGCGGTTTACACACATTGTTTTCTGTGAGGTCTAAAATATTGCTTATGACTTTCACTAATCCTGGGAAAGAACACTTAACACCACTTTCAGTCATCACTGCAGTCAATGGAAAGCACAAACAAAAATGAAGGAAGGAACAGCTAATGCTTTAAATTTGCCCAGGGAATAGGAGACACTGCCCTCTGTTTCCAAGTTTGGCAATCTCTAAAACAGAGGTAAAACTATCCATCTGTCCCCTTACTGCTCTGAATTTCAATCTAACCATACTATAAAACGAACACATCTGTTAGAGGACTCAACCAAATTATCATGTTATTAACAGCAAAAATAAAATGGTAAGGGCCAGAGTTGGACCTTTTCCCTTCCTGGCTTCAGTGTCTCCATCTGTAAAGAAGGGAGAACATTATCTTATCAGTAGTAAATGAAATATACATAAGACAGATAGAATGGATCTTCTATCACTGTAAACATTTGATATGTAATAGCTGCAATATGAAGTAGAAGCTAAAACCTAATAAATTTATAAATTAGATGCAAACAGTTTCCTAATAAGAGTTCCCTCAAAGGAAAACAATGAAAAAACAATTTGGACATTAGTAAATCACTTTAAATAAAGATTCCTCAACCATAGCTTCGTTGACATTTTGGGTAGTGTTGGCTTAGATCATGAGGTGAGTTGTTGGATATTCCAGCATCCCCAGCCTCTTCTTTCACTCACTAAAGATTAGGAGTACATTCTCTTTGAGTCATGGCAAACCATTATGGTTCCAGACATCCTCACATTTACTAGGAGTAAGAGTTTCTTGGACAAGACAAAGAAAGTAAAAACTACATCAGTAAGAGAAAGAGAGACAGAGAGAGAGAAGAAAAAATTGGACATTGTCAAAATCTGGTTTCTCATCTAATGTTCATTGTTTTAAAAAATGAAGAGGAGGAATGATAAATTCCTCACTGTTTAAAGTGCTTATTATATAACCATGAAGATCTGAGCCCAAACACCAGAACCTCCATAACAAAGCAGAACATGGTGGCGTCAGCATGTAACTGTTACTGGGAAAGTAAAGAAAAGAAGATTCCTATGGCTCACTGTCCAGCCAGATTAGTCTATTTGGTGAGTTCCAGTCTAGTAAGAGAGTCTGTGTCAAAAATAAACAAGGTGTCCAGATCCTGAGGAATGACATTCAAACCTGTTCTGTGGCCTGCAAATGCATGAGCTCACAAGAACATACAAATATGAACATAGGCGTTCATTACTCTAACATAAACAAACATACCTATGCATACATAAAAACCAAAATTAAAGAATATAAATGAAAAAGCAAAGTAGAGACTGACAAAAAGTTCATAAAATATGTATATCTAATAAAAGCTAGCAAAAATGTTTTAAGTGCTGAAAAATTTTAAAAATCTAATTTGAGAAACTTGGCCAAAGATGTGAATAATATTTTATAAAAACAAATATATAAATGGCCAGTGACCCGACAGTAGTCATTGAAGAAATGCCACATAAAATCACAGAGTGATAACCACCACACACACAATCAACAACACACTATTCAGCAATAGTGCCAGATGTGGATATCCCCCCTTTGGTCTCAGGGACCTCCAAAACAATAGAGGCTATTAGTGTTGCTCTTGGTTGCCAACTGGAACTTGATAGTAAGTTACTATTTCTGAATAAACTACACTGGTCACAGGATATAAAGAAATAAAGCTGATAGGGACCTGGAAGCTTACTAATTGCTGACTAGTTTTCAGATACAGATTTAAATAGAGAAGATCTGATGTAGACTGCTGGGGGTGATCATTGATAGTCTTAGTTGTGAATTCTGCAAGCAACAGTAACAACCAGTCTGGCAAGTTATACCCACTACTCTAATAGTGGCATGAATGTTACGGCAGTAACCAAATTCCTTCTACTTGAATTTAACGAAACTCATACCTTATCCTACAAACCGTGTCTGGAAAGGTCATAGGCTCTGAAGGATAACTTTCTACTATTATTTTGCTTAACAGAATTATTGTCAAACTTCACTGTTAATATTTAGCTTTATATCCATAGATTTTTTACAGCTCTCAGTTCTAGTTAAATAACCATCTTCATGCATGGGGACAGCAGTTAATACAGTGATTCTCAATTGGTGAGAATATAGAGTGTAAGTGACTATAAAGTGTTCAGCCCCTCAGGAGACATCTGCATTATAATCACTCACCCTCAAGCTCAGGTACCCAGAGATAACCCAGAAGCAGAAAGATATGTGTGGTATATTCTCACTTATAAGTAGATCTTAGCCATATAATATAGGATAAACATACTAAAATCTATAGCCCTAAAGAAGCTAAACAACAAGGAGGACCCTAGGGAAGATGCTTAGTCCTCATTCAGAAGGACAAATGGGATAGACATCAAAAGTGGAAAAAGGACTGGCTGCAATGTCCTCTGTGGCCTGGCAAGGCTGCTCCTTCCTGGGGGAGGGAGGAGACAGGGTTAAGAGCCAGCCACTTAGTTCACATCAGAGACAGTCCCTATTCCCCTTACTAGGGTACCCACTTGGATACTGAGATGCCATGGACTACATCTGAGCAAAGGTTCTAAGTTATATCCATGCATGGTCCTTGGATGGAAAAACAGTCTCAGAAAAAACCCTGTGCCCAGATATATTTGGCCCTTGTGGAGCTCCTGTCCTCTCCAGGTCTTATTAACTCCCCCTTCTTTCATATGATTCCCTGAACTCTGCCAAAGGTTTGGTTATGAGTCTCAGCATCTGCTTTGATCTACTGATAGGTAGAGTCTTCCAGAGGCCCTCTATGGTAGGCTCCTGTCCTATTTCTTGTTTTCTCCTATTTCCAATGTCTATCCCATTTTGTCTTTCTAAGCGAGGATTGATCATCTTACCTCAAATCCTCCTTCTTGTTCATCTTCTTTAGGTGTAGAGTTTTTAGAGGAGGACATTGCAGCCAGTCTTGATGAGACCTGATAAGCTAGGGTCAGAGCTAGGGACCTCCCCTTCCAGTGGACTTAGAGAGGCACAGGGAGGGAGGGTGGGATTGGGAGGGAATGAAGGAGGGGGCTATAGCTGGGCTACAAAGTAAATAAACTATAAATATAAAAAATAAAAATTTAATTAAAAAAGAAATATAGTCTAAGTTATAGTGACATAAGAAGAAAATGAGCCCCTCATTCCAGAGTCTGTTGAACCAGCTGAGAATCCAGAATTCCAATAAAATTAATAGCATTTGCTGTAAAAGTCACCTGTAAAAAGGAGTATTTAAATTAGGACTATAAAATAAAAATGAGTTATTCTTTTTTAAAAAGTGGGAAAAGCCAGGGAATAGGAAAGGAGCCTACCACAGAGGGCCTCTGAAAGACTCTACCCACCAGGGTATTAAAGCAAATGCTAAGACTCATAGCCAAACTTTGGGCAGAGTGCAGGGAATTGTATGAAAAAAAAAGGGAGATAGAAAGACCTGGAAAGGACCGGAGCTCCACAAAGAGAGCGACAGAGCCAAAAGATCTGGGCCAAGGGAGGCCTGCTGAGACTGATGCACCAATCAAGGACCATGCATGGAGAAAACCTAGACTCCTTGCTCAGAAGTAGCCTATAGACAGTTCACTGTCCATGTTGGTTCCCTAGTAAGGGGATCAGAGGCTGTCTCTGACATGGACTCAGTGACTGACTCTTTGATCACCATCTACAAGGGGCAGCAGCCTTGTCAGGCCACAGAAGAAGAGGATGCAGCCAGTCCTGATGGGACCTGATAGGCTATGGTCAGATAGTAGGGGAGGAGGACCTCTCCTATCAGTGTACTAGGGGAGGGACATAAGGAGAGAAGAGGAAGGAAAGGTGGGACTGGAAGGAGATGAGGGAGGGGGCTACAGCCAGGATACAAAGTGAATAAATTGTTATAAATAATAAATAATAAAAACAAAGAGCCAGAGGATAGGGAGGACTGTTTTTCAAAATAGTGATACAGTTAGTACCTTGTAAACTCACTGCAGCTGTAATTACTTGCATAAGACATACACAACATTGGGTCCCTCAGTATTTCATCACCAAAGGGGAAATGGCACATGAGATCCCACCTTTACCTGAGAAAGTATTAATAGTTAATTGTAGTTGGGAGAATGGACACTTTTCCAGGAAGTGACAATTTACATTTGATATTTACCCACAAGGAATTAAAATATGTGATCACACAAATATACCAACAAGATGACACAAGAAGGAGTAACACTGTCCAGCATATCAGTAGCTTTGACACATCCCAGGCAGAAAACTTTTTTGGTAATACAGGTGACTGAGAAAGTACATTAAAGCTCAGTGTTGATTGGTGACCTGGAGACCTAGAGGCTAGATGTTTGAACAGAAGACAAGACAAAGCAGATTAGTTCTGATCTCTCACAACTATTCAGATAGGTGAACAAAGTCCTAGCAATATGAAAAAAGGAGAGATTATATTGAGAGACTTAATCAAACATACAGACAATTATTCAACACTTCATGCCAACTATCAAAATAGGGAGTAAGGGGAGGAGGAAATGACAGTGACTATTTGCTGCCTGCAAGAAACACATCACACCTGTAAAGATGTTCAGAGACTGAAAGTGAAAGGGTGAAAAATTATATTTGAAACAAATGGAATCTGAAGGCAAATGACAGTAACTATACTCACATCCATGGAATAAATCAAACCAAAATCACCCCAAAAAGACAAGTTACTTACATATCAATAAAGGAAAAGTACATCAAGATCTAAGCATTGTAAATATATGTGCACTCAGTTTGATGCATGGTTCTATATCAACTGGACAAAGCTAACGTCATCTGAGAGGCAGGAATCTCAATTAAGAAATGCCTCCAAAGGATTGTGTTGTAGGTGAGATTGTAGGGCATTTTCAAAATTGATGATTGATGGAGGAGGGCCCAGCCTATGAGGGGAAGGTGTTATCCATGGGCTGGTGATCTATGATTCTATAAAAAACATAAGCCATGAAGAGTAATCCAGTAAGTAGCTCTTCTCCATGGCCTCCTCATCAGGTCCTGATTTTGAGTTTCTGTCCTGATTTCCTTTGATGATGAACAGTGCTATAGAAGTGTAAGGCTAATAAACCTATGGCTTTTATAATCTTTCTGCTTCCTCTTTCTGTTGTGTTGAAGATGTATCAATTGGAGCTGGGCAAGCCATAGTCAGTTGTTTTCTGCATCTTGAGCATTTGTGGTTATACGTATTTATCTGCTCCAAAAAGAAGCTTTTTTTTTTTTTTGGTGAGGGGTGAGAGCTACATTTATCTGTTAGTATATGGATAGATATTGAAAATGTCCTCTTATAATGGAGTGTCAAAAGTCAATTCTCTTCTAGGGTTCATGGCTTCACCAGCCACAGATAATGGGCTGGCATTCCCACATATTGAGCAGGCCATAAATCTGATTAGATAGCTGTTGATTACTTGCAAGATACAAGTGCCACTATTTCATCTTCTGGGACATCTTGCCTTTCTGGTCATTGTTGTTCATATTCATTAGTGAAAGTAAGACTATTGATTTATTTCCTCTCCTAGCTGCCATAGCTCCTTCTAGTACCATGATAGCTGGTTCTCAGGGAGGAAGACTTCAGGTCAGTAGCAGTTCAATTGTGCCAGGTCCCATGTCTTAATTCTGTGGCGTCTTTAGCAACAGAATCATACCTTTACTTTCTGGAAGTCAACCAAAAGTAACAACAACAGCCTATTATTTTAGGAGTCACTCAGTCTCCATTTTCCATCCCTAGTGATTGTTGTGTGTGTGTGTGTGTCTGTGTGTCTGTGTTTGCTTGTTTGGTTTTGGTTTTGGTAGTTAATGGCTCTTGGGAGAACACCGCCACCCCCAAATGGTATAACGTCATTACACATGTGTGAATACACATAAACGTATATGTATAACTTAACTAAATATGCAATAATGTGATTCCCTATAGCTTTTCAAACATCCTTATTTTTAGTCATCTCACCTCCCTCACTTCCCCTCTATGTTGCCCTGTCTCCCCTTCCCCAGGTAAGAATCACCTGCCTTCTTCCCAATCCCCCCTCCGTAGATAGCACCCTTGTCTTACTATTCCTTTCTCTAGAGCTCTTTCAGTAACCCCACCCCTGGCACCTCTTTTTACTTCCATGTTATCTGCTATGTTCATATCTAAAAATTTCAACAAATGGCCCTAAAATAAGAGAGAACATGGGAGTTATATCTTTCTTGGTTTGGGTCATTTCACTAGGATAACATTCTCTAGTTCCATCCATTTTCTTACAATTTACATATAAATATCTGAAAGTAGATTTTGAATATGTAATAAATAACAGTCATGTACCCATTTCTTCCTTAGAAGTAGAAATATTTTATCTAATTTTCATGTAAAAAGACCTAATTATTTAAACAGGGACATAATGAAGTTGTCGTCTCTTGATCCTTGCCAATAGTTTCAATTCTGATGTGCTGGCTTACCGTGTGAAGGAGAAGACCATAGTGTTATCCATAAGGACACAGACAAACTTCACATCTATTTCTGGTTCTACACACCACAAATGAAGCTCAACATAGGGAACAGCTGAAGAAACTCAGGGAAGAAGCACTTAATAATTATCCAACTTTTAATTCATAAATATGAATGTACAACCATGATTACCAGATTCATGAATAACATGTAGAAATGTTGAAAAGAATAGAAAATAACAATGAGTACAGAAGGAAACATTAATTCAAAGAAGAAAAAAAGGATCTTAAAATAATGTGAGTGGTTTCATGAGGAAGATTTGCCTATTTTATCTACAGAACAAGAGCCGATTGCAATTATAAAAGAAATAAGGGTGTTAAAACTTTGAGATATAATTCTAGAGGTTTGAAAACATGATATAATACTAAGTTAAGGCCTGAAGAACCTTTCAGAATCTATAAGAAATGATGACCAAAAATTGTGAAAACTTTCAACGCAATCAGTAGAGGAGAACCAATATCTGCCTGGTAGTAATTCTAGGATGAAGTCAGCGAGGGACTGATGTGCACAATTATCAGGGGATGACAGAGCGAGGCTACCCAAAGCTTAAACAAACCAGTGTGCCTTCATAGTGATGTTTCCATTTGTTGTTAAGCTTAAAAAAAAATCAGAACACATCCCTATAAATTTCAGAACACTAAGATCCTGAAGAAGATCCTAAGAGCTTCCAAAGAGATTACATTTATCTCCAAAGGAAGAAAAGCTAAATTGGTTTCAGGCATTTCATGAGCAGGGCTAGAGGCCAGAAAACATCAGAGAAATGCCTTCAAAAATCTGAGTGGAAATTATTTTGAGCCTCAAATTCTAGGTTTCAGTCAGGAGTAATGATGAATTAGAGTCAGGTTTAGACATTCAGGGCTTTAAAAAACATCTGTTCTGTTCATAAAAGATTATTTTAAAGATATACCCAACTGACAATGGCAAAAGCTGAACCCAAGAGTCGGGGGTTCCTTGTGTAATACACGACAAAATCCAATAAAGAGGGGTTTTCTTCAGCTCACATTTTGAGAGTACAGTATGTCATGGAGGGGAAGCTGGAGCAGCAGGTGCTTGGGGCAGCTGATGATAATGCATCCACAGTCAGGAGGCATGGAGTGATGAATGCTGGTACTCAGCTTGCTGTTTTTGTTTTTACTTAGACAGAGACTGCTGCCCAATGAATAGGAACAGTATATTTCCACAAGTTTGGGGGACAGGGGAGAAGAATCTTCCGATGTCAGTTACCCTATTAGAGATAATCTCCACATGCATGGCCAGAGAGTTTTTTTTCTGTGCTGATTCTAAGTCCTTTTAAGTTGACAATCAAAATTAATTATCACAATGAGATATAAGAAAGTATGGTTCCGTTTCCGAATGAGTTACCAGACAGGGAGACCCCAGAGGCTCTCAAAACAAGGCAAGCTACTGCTGTTTCTCTTGGGTTTTCACTAGAACCAGAAAGAAGGGCTTTAATCCAGAAGATAGCACAGACTTTGGGCGCAAGGCACAGAGAAGTGTCCCTGGAACTGAGTTGAAAGCTCCCTGTATGATAACAAATGTTCAGAGCACCAAGCCAACTAATTTCACGAGACCTATACACACATTTACACACACAAACACACACATGAGCACGTACTCACATGCACACATGTACACATATGCACACACATACTCACACATGCACACACATGTACACGCACACACACAGAAAAAGAGAGACAGACAGAGAGACAGAGACAGAGAAAGGACATGAAAGCAGAAGGGAGACTAGCTGAAAAGGAAGAAAGAGGGCAGTGGTTTCAGGAGAGGGATAGGAGAGGGTGAGGGGTGAATACAATCACAAAACATTGTACATATAAATGTGTGCTTGAGGGGTTTTGTTTTTATTTGGGGGTTTTGTTGTTGTTTATTTTGCTTTGTTTGTGGTTTTGATCAAGTAAAGCAGCAAAATGAGGAGAAATAACAGGAAGATGAATGAATATGCAGTGATCCTGGAGAGCAGGATTATAACAAAAGATGGATTCACAGTCAAGCTGGAGCATTTCCAAGACTCTAGAAAATGTTAAGACCTAATGCAAAAGTTGAATAATGGGTGGACCTAAAATTTAAGCAGTACCAATCAGAATGATTCTATATGACCTACCTTGCAAAGAGAATATTTAGAGGTTGATCAGATAGAGTATGAAATAAGGATGAGAGATGCAGACAGACTTAACATCTATAGGACTATTTGAGCTCTGCCTGAAGACACTCCTCCCCAGAACTTAACAGTTAGGTGAGTCAGTTACCCTCTCTTGCTTAACAAAAAGTCATTTAATTCCTGTCATTTGCAAATAAATAGTTCGGACAACTTATATCTTTAGAAACTGGAGAGCTGGCTCAGTGGTTAAGAGTACTGATTCTCTTCCAGGGGACCGGGGCTTGGTTCTCAGCAATCCTAACAGGTCACTTGTAACTCAAGCTCAAGGATATCCAATGCCATCTTCTGGCCTGTGTGTGCATCCACACTTGTACCTTATACTTGTACAAACAAGCGTATGAACACATAAATATAAACAAAGAATTCTTTTTATGAATCATACATTTAAACAATTCACAAGGACTTCTAAACAGGGTGGGAAGGAAACACTGAAGCCTGATACCGCTTGAGCTTGCCATATTGAGTTGAGAATATTAACCAATTCAGCTAGTCCAAAAAAGAAGTGAGAAAAGCTATTAGAAAAAAAGAGACAATTACAGATTAACACTATATAGATAATAGAATAAAAAGCCAGAAGAATCACTCGATTTAAAAGAACTAATTTAGGGAAATTGCATTAGAAACACACACTACATCAAAGGGTAGGCCTAAATTTTAAAAATTAAACGCTATAAGGGAGAAGTTGTGCAAATATTTGGAGGGAGGATACTTGCACAGAGAGAGTAGAAACTGTAAAGTCTGGGAGGTGAGAACTTGGCCATTCTGCACAACTTTAAGGCTCCCTGAGTGCAGAGAGCACAAGAAAACATGGTGCAGAACACGATCAGGAAAGAATCCGACCAGGGAAAGATCATGGGCAATCTCTATGCTGTTGTAAGGACTTAGACTCTCACTCTGAGAGATCTGGGGGCCACCCAGAGGTTTCAACAAGGACTAAAGTAATTTACTTTAGGTTATCCTGCTATAGGAGCCTCCCGCTATTGAAGCTTTAGACCCCACCTCCTGTTTCCTTGGTAACACCAGAAATGTAAACATCAGCTTTGTCATTGCTTGGAATTAAGATTACCACTTGCAAAGGGTGAAGGTATCTGGGCTTTGCTCTAAATGCCATCTGTAGCCTTGAGTGGAGACCTGGCATTCCAAGTTACCCTAGAAGAGATGGAAAGGCTTATTGACCACTTAAGAAGATAATGTACTGTTCTTTCCCCAGAAGCCTCTTCTCAATGCAGACGATTGCAGCTGCCTTTACCAGGCAGCATTGTGGGCCTCTGCTGAGAAGCCTGCCAGCTTTTCTGAGTCCTTATTCAGAATTAGTGTTCAGAAAATCATTACTTTACTTTTCTTTGTCCCTTTTTTTGGATACTAGCTAAGCATGCTTTCCTTGGCACTCTGGGCTTGTTTTTTTCATTCTCTCTGAAGCCTCTACCTCCTTTTGCCATATAGCTACTTGTTTACCTTCCTTGCTAATGGCATGGCTATCTATCTATCTGTCTGGGTCTATCATCTATCTAGTTATCTAATTAGCTATCAATAATCTATCCACATTTATAAATCATCTATCATCTGTGTCAAATCCTGTCCCCATCTCCGTCTCCGTTTCTATCTCTATATCCCTTCTCCTAATTTACAGCTTGCCTGCTCTCTCATTTGTCCCTAAATTCTAACACAATTGTCCTTGAGTATTTCTAAAGTCTTTCATTGACAGGAATAAGAACCCCAAAAGGAACCTCCAATCCTAATATTACCCTGGCCTTTGGGCCGACAATAGACAAAGGACAAGAACAGTTATAAAATATGTGATTATCCACATGAGCGTAACATCAGCAATCAAAGGCGATTCCAACCAAAGTCATGGCTGTGCTACTGATCCAAAGACACCAGACTCCAGATCCCAGATAGGTTGTGAATGGCTATGCAAAACAAGTGAACAACTTCTACTGTTTTCTAAAAATTCTAAAGAAAATTCAAGGAGAACAAGACTATAAATCCATAGATTATATCATTATTTACTGAGTTAGCATAGCATCTGTGAGTTAAGTCACTAAGCAAGTCTTAGAAAAAGTGTGGAAGAGTTCTTGCCCCAAGGAGGTCATGGTCATGTTGGCAAAGGAAAAGTAACATGGCAGGATGAAAATTGAATAATTGTATAAGTCAATCATTCTAGCCTTCCTCACCCACATGTAATTTATACCATTCAGTGACTCTCTGGTATTTCTTAGGTTGAACCCAGAATCTTCAAAAAGATCTCATGATCTGGTTCAATTCTTCCTTAAGATCTGTTGAGATTAGGTATTGCACCACTCCATGTTACTTAATATTGTATTCTTTTAAAGTGGTTTCTCAGTCTGGGCCTTGTCCTAGAAGACTCCATTTTATAAGCATTTGAATTGGTTTTGATGAAGAAGGATGACTGTGTTTACAGAAACAGCTCCCATATTTCAGGTACCACCTGTAGAGCACAGACAGAAACATGCCTCATTTTTGGGATACAAAGTGAGCCATTCTCTAAGTTTATTGTAGGTTTGAAACTGTTGGGGCACATGGTTATACTAAAATCCCATCAAGATAATCAGGCCCAAGAACTTCTCACACTAGATGAAAGAATGGTGTAACTCCCTCACCTGAGCCCATATAGTGATGAATTCCTTACACTGCGATGATCACATAGCAACCTATTGTCTGATATGTGACAAAAAGTCCCCAACGTTCTGCTTGATCTATCTATCATCTGATATATGGTGTGTGCTCAAGGACAAGGGGCTCCCCAACTTTCTGCTTGATCTGTCCCCATTTTCTGCTCCTAACCCAATTTAGACATTTTACCTACAGCACTTCTCTCAAACCCATCTTCAGAAGCTATTTCCACGAACAGTGCCCTCTTGGCACCCAGCTAACTCATTCTCTTATCTATGCAGATTCTGAGGATTCTTGAACTGTCCTGTAGCCTCTTTAACCATATTCATCTTGTAACCCTCATAGGTACACAGAGATACACAGGTACATTCATTATGTGCTGTGTGATGTGGGAGGTAATGTTAGTGATTTCATTTGGAACATTTGCCTCTTCCATGCTACCAAAGTAGACAGATGTTGTGGTAATTGCTGTTATCAAAACTTCTGAATCTTGTGAATGTGTTGTTATTCAATAAATTATGACATTATGGAAAGGCATCTGTTTCTGGCAAAGTGTGCTTACAAGAGGTTATTCTGCCACAGTAGTCACTAGCCTTCCCTAGAGCCTTGGCCTAGAGGGAAAACATTTATTTATTTTATATATTTATTTTCTTATTATAATTTATTACAAGTTATTCAATTTGTATCCCAGCTGTGGCCCCCCTCTCTCATCTCCTCCCAATCCCATCCTTCCTTCCTCTTCTCCCCCATGTCCCTCCCCTAGTCTGCTGATAAATAGACTCAGTCTCCAAGTGGGATCAATTGTAAGGGAAGCAGGGACTTTCTCACCTGAACTCAGTGGCTGGCTCTCTGATCACCTCCCCCTGGGGGATGCAGGCCACAGAGGAAGACAATGTAACCTGACAGGCTAGGGACAACATTTCTTTTAGCCCAAGGAACTGCTCACCATTCTGTGACTAAGAACATTATTGTAACTTCCTGGTTCATGATGGGTATTTGTTAATTAGGTGAAATAAGGAAATAGTCATTAAATTAAAATTGTTTGCTGACTTTTTACAACATTAATGAGTACGGTTCCTGAGAGGGGAAACCATGAATGCTTTTACTTTCATTTTCAGCATTTAATACAATGTCTACCTCATAATAAAGGCTGAACAATTATCTGTTGATTAGTAAATGATGAACTAATAAATATAATTAAATGAATGAAAGAACAAGAGAGCAAATAAATTATTTTTTTCCTAAAAACCATTAAATGCCTACAAATCAAATCTTTTACTACGGATATTGTGAAAAAAGGCATGTATGTATAATTATGTTTTCCCCCCATAGGAGGTAACAAGTTCTAAAATAAGAAATAATTGAGCATCCATTTTTAAAAATTCTGCCCATAAGCGAAGAAGAACTTTTAAACATGAGTTTTAATAATTTAGTGTTTTCTTCAATCCACCAAATAAATGCTAAATATTCTCAGGGGCTAAGTGTACAGAGGCCACAAAGAAGAAACCAATAATATTTCCCACATGCCATTCTTTTATCACAAGGTCCTTGGAAGTAGCTAACTAGAAAAGGGTCAACAGCATTTGAGAAAAAGAAACAACTACTCCATGGAAACATTTCAGCCTTTTCTTATGTTTATTGAACCAGGAGTATACGTCCACTACTACCCACAAGGGGAAAGGCCCTGAGAGATTCCAGATCTGACCAACAACTACAGAAGGGTATGGCCAAAGCTTGGAAACCAATGGAGCCAGTAAGAAAACCACAGCCCAGTTGTATCTTTCTCCTTAAGAGTCCACAAGCAATATTCCACTGCAACTATGCTTTCTAATATCCTAGCCCACAATATGAATTTAACATTAAAAGTTGCTAAAGATTCCGTACCGTACGTCATCATTATCTATGGTCACCCTGCTCTGCCTTAAAGCACCAGAACTTATTTCTCCCATGAACATGTAAAACTAGGAGAATAATATAAAAGATTGGTTCAGTATTGCATCTAAAGTTGTAAGCTTACCATAAAATTAATTACATCTTATTTTTCAGTGTGTTCACCTTTTTACTTTTATGAAACCTATTCAGTTGAGAACATGCCTGTTGAGGTAATGGGAAGAGAGATCCAGCAGCCAGTCACACAGGCCCATCTGAAGCAGCCACCAGGGGAAATGTTCTTGTGAAGTGGGGTTCACTAGCAACTCTGAGTTATGCTTCTCTGAAGGTCCTATCACTTTGGTTGGCCTGTAAGTAACTGCTTAAAGACACTCCCAGGAGGGGCACAGGACGCATCCCCACATCTAGTCGCTTCTTGCTTCTCTTGCCTAGAAAAGACACTGCCACCACAGCCATATTTGATTTTCTGGAAAATCTATATTTCCCTAAGCCTCGTGCTTCAGCCCTTATTATAAGCTTTATGGCTTTTCTTTGAGTGTGTGTGTGTGTGACTCATTCAGACTGCTCTTGGGGGGAAAATATCTAGAAATAAAGTAACCTGAGAAGCTGGATCTATAAATTAAGTGCTGAAGTTCTCTTCAAATAGGACTCTTGATAGTATGCTTGAAGCACAGAAAGCATCTCTGCAGCACCCAAGGAATTCACTTTCACCATGAATGAAACAGCATTGGGGAGATGACATTTTAGAATTATTTCCCATATTTGTTGACTCTCAGCAGTGCTGACCACTTAGTATTTTTAGACAAGCAATGTTATTGGAATGAAAGAAACCCTAAATATTTGCAAAAGATAAATGTAAATAAGTGCTGCCCTGATTTAGGCTGAAGAGCCTCATTATCTCTGCAACATGGGATTGTATCAGCACTGGGTGCTAAATCAGCAGCCCAAGACGTTCTTGAAATGCTGGCCCATTTCACAAAGAATAAAGTTATCTAAAGAGAAGGATCAGAAAGATAGTGTTTGTTGCTAGATCCATCAGCAACAACTTCCATCCCCTTCAATTATCTGTGCCTCCAGCATGGAACATTAACACTCACTTGAAACTTCTCCCACCTTTTTTCTCTCCTAAGGAAGCCAGGAGTATTCAAAACATAACCTTCCCGGAAAACATTGGAATTTCTAACTGGAGACATCTGTAAATGCAAGTGTGAAGTAATGCTCAAGGATCTAGAGTCTTTGAAAATTTATGTTTCATATTATTTTTAAATGAGATATAAGTATAGCAAGAATTGACCCCCAAATACCATTTATATGCAATTTGTATTTAGAAGACAGAAATTAATCATCAAATAGTTCATACAGCAATAAAGAAGATGTATACAGAGTAGGTGTTCAGTGCAGTAAGCTGTGACATCACACAGAGATAGAGCTGAGCAGAAGGAAGAAAGCCCTTGAGTGTGAGAATCGCTAGAATCAAATGACTTTAAGCTATGGAGACGTTGCAGTTCAGACCAAAAGGAGCGGCCCCTCTGCACCAAGTGAAGCTTGTCCCACAGAAAGAAGCCCATAGGTCAGAGCTTGTGGAAATGTCTTCTTGGTAGGCATTCTGAAATTCCAGAAAAAGACACCTGAGATAAAGAAAATTAAATAAGTTCCCACTTCAATCTTTCACTTTGCCAACAAACAGCAAACACAGTAATATAACCTGAGTTCTTGCCTAAAAGAAAAACACAATGTCTCCTTTTCTTTGTTTGTTTGTCTGAGGTCTGGCCAGCAACTGGCAGCCATCTTCATGACTCAGCCTCCAAGTCATCGCCGCTGAGATTGCAGCGAGAGCTACCATGCCTGACTCCCAACATTTTATTCAAATGATGACATTGTCAAGAAAGCTTAACTGAACAGAAACACATATGTACTCCCTACTCTGATCAGCAACCAAAGTCCGTGGGATTATGTGGAAAACAGTTTAAAAATTTTGAAGTATAAAGAGCATTAATTAAGGCGAGACCTTGGTTCATCACCAAAAAAAAAAAAAAAAAAAAAAAGCAATTTAGAAGGTGCAGCTGTAGTGTGTCACAGGGATAAGATGTTCATGCAAAGTCCATCTGCTAAGTGAGGGTTTCCTTATTTCCTTATCATTTCTAATCACTTGTAGTGTAGTATCCAACACTATAAGATGGCAAGTCAGTGCTGCCCCCGCCACACCATACCCATCCTTAACTGTGCAGGCAGAAAACTCCATGTCTTAGGTTCTACAGTGAAATATTATCTTGAGTTTCTGCCAGAAATTAAATGACCATGAACTCGGGCGGCTGCAGTAATGCGTGTTTCTGAGTCTTGTGATCTAGTGAGGAGATCCGCCTGTTTCTGAACATAAACGGAAGCTCGCGAAGATTTGATAGGCCCTGTAGAAGGTAACGGCGTCATTATGAATGATTTTTTTCGTAAGAAAGTCACTGCCAAACAAACAAGCAAACAAACAAAAATCTTAAAATTCTAAACCAAACCAAAGAGGAATCTGTGTGTGTGTGTGTTTCTCCCCTGACAATATCAGATCATATTAACTTCAAGACTAAGAAAAAAAAAA
>CM053760.1:43141538-43194542 GCA_028658305.1 Pachyuromys duprasi
ATCCAACACTATAAGATGGCAAGTCAGTGCTGCCCCCGCCACACCATACCCATCCTTAACTGTGCAGGCAGAAAACTCCATGTCTTAGGTTCTACAGTGAAATACTATCTTGAGTTTCTGCCAGAAATTAAATGACCATGAACTCGGGCGGCTGCAGTAATGCGTGTTTCTGAGTCTTGTGATCTAGTGAGGAGATCCGCCTGTTTCTGAACATAAACGGAAGCTCGCGGAGATTTGATAGGCCCTGTAGAAGGTAACGGCGTCATTATGAATGATTTTTTTCGTAAGAAAGTCACTGCCAAACAAACAAGCAAACAAACAAAAATCTTAAAATTCTAAACCAAACCAAAGAGGAATCTGTGTGTGTGTGTGTTTCTCCCCTGACAATATCAGATCATATTAACTTCAAGACTAAGAAAAAAAAAAAAAGCCTTCACCAGGGTGGGGAAAGATAGCACGTGCTTTTCAGCAACCCACACAAACACATCAGTCTCTTTGCCCAAAAGCCATTCAATGTCCAGCCAGACAAAAGCCTGTTTTTTTTTTTTTGTTTTTTTTTGTCTGTGCTATGGCAGGAAGCAGTTGTCAGCTACGGCTATGTTAGTGAAAAATAACAACTGCAGACGCCGAGGCACACGACACAATGTTCCTGTGAAAATCAAGCTCTGAGAAATTTTTTAAATGTTTTCAACACATCAGCGTGAAGCATCGACCTAGTTGGAATCACTTAGATCTGAAGCAAATGCGCTGATTGTTTTCACAGCAGGCTTTTCTTCTTGGAGCAGAGCAGGAACAAGGCGCTGGAGCGAGGGCGGCACGGAAAGGTTTTCAGCCCCCCTGCCTCTGCAGACTGTCGCCTGTGACAGGATCAATACCAGGGTGAGCAGCACAGGAAGCTGACGGAAGATTATGAAGATGAGGTGAGCTGTGGAATTACCCTACAGGCTTTGCTCTTTCTCTGACCTCAAATCTCATCAGCTTCGGACATAGATGGAAAACCATCAAGGCGGAGACTGAGGAAGAGAGGAGGACCAGGACGAAGGGTGTGAACCAGTATCTGCGCAGAGCCTGGCTGCTGTGACCGCATGTTGTGGTCTCAGAGAAGGGCAAGCCCTGTGGCATCCCGACCAGCAGCAAGAAGAGCTCCATCACTCACCAGCAAAGCGGGCACACAGTAAGTGATAACACCATAGGTTTTCAGTACAGTGAATACGATTCCTGTTCTACTTTTGGACACAGACAAGTAGCATTCCTATAAATAATCTGCACAAAGTACCATGAAGAGGATGAAATACACCATGAAAACCCATCATCTGTCTAATGGGACTCTTGCTGGCCCCAATACTTTAAAGGACAGTTTTTTAACTAGGAGCCACAGTTTAGCCACTAAGCAGGTCCTGAATCTCAGCGGGAGCAGCGGGTCCGGAGAAGGTGCTCTCGTTTCACGTGATCAGTACACACACTTGAAGGAACTTCTTATTTCTATTAGTCTGAACTGTTCCAGCCAACTGAGCACAATGGAGATGCGTCTCATAATCAATGAACAGTGTCAGCCCAAACTAAAATTGCCACACAATCTAACAGAGGAGCCTAAAGTACAATATACACTGATAGCATATAAGAAGCATCCAAGAAATTCAGGACATTTTAAAAAAATTGTTTACATAAGTCATTGGATGAACAAAGAAGAAAGAATACGCTAGTCCTTCAAGATATTAAATGGACTGTTATCTACAATCCCTCAAACCTGGAAATCGCCACCACCAAGTTGGGGATGGTTGAGAGCTGACATGTGGGTTCTGGGAACCCAACCTGTACTCTCTGCAAAAAAAAAAAAAAAAAAAAAAAGCAAGTGCTTTTAACCGCAGAGCCATCTCTCCAGCCCCATATACATACATACATACATACATACATACATACACATATACATAATATATGTGATATATATATTAGTACCTTATCACATAAAGTAAGTTTCCTGTTTTGACTAATGTTGTACGTTAGACCACAAAAAAATATATTTGGGTCATTCAGCTTCTTTGAAAACAATTTTTTTTTAGATACCGATTTGCTGATTTTTTTCTTTTTTTAAATGTCATTTATTTATTTTTATATCAATCACAGGTTAGGTACTTTGCATCCCAGGCATAGCTCCCTTCCTCATTCCCTCCCACTCTCCCTATCCCTCCCTCATTTCCTCCCCGCCCCCTCCAAGTCCACCAACAGGGGAGGACCTCCTCCCCTTCCATCTGACCCCAGATCATCTTGTCTCCTCAGGGCTGGCTGCAATGTCTTCCCCTGGGATCTAGCTAGGCTGTTGCTCCCTGGCGTGTATGGGGGAGGGTCAAAGAGCCAGCCATCGAGTTCATGACAGAAACAGTCCCTGTTTCCCTCACTAGGGTCTTCAGTTGGACACCGAGCTACCATGGGCCACATCTGAGCGGGGGTTCTAGGACATATCCATATATGGTCCTTGGTTGGAGAAACTATCTCATATAAGACCTCTGAGCCCTGCTCAGTTTGGTCTTTGTGGAGCTCTTGTTCTCCCCAAGTCTTACTAACTTCCCCTATTTTTATTATTATTTCCCGCCCTCTGCCGAAGGCTTGGTCGTGAGTCTTAATATCTGCTTTGATACATTGCTATATTGATTCTTTGAAAACAATTTTAATGCCTCTTAATTTATGGATTGACTTGATATATTTAATCAGTCCCCTATTTGGAGATATGAGATGTTTGTTTTTGTGTGTGAACACTAAATACAAAGTCTTTCTTCAGCTCTGACTACTTCCTAACAGCAGAATTAATAAATCCAAACTCCAAACAAATATTTCCTGTGGCTTTTTTTTAAAGAACCAATTTTATTACTGAAATTTTATATTTTAAAAGAGAAATTTTGAAAAATCCCACAAGTATGAGCTTAATATTGCAGTGTGTTCTTTGTGACCTTCTGTGCACACAGAGACAAATATAGATGTGCTTCTCATATTTTATTATTTATAAACTCAAACCATGTAGTGTGTAGTGGGTACACCTGTCTTTTCCAGTTAGTCAACAACTGAGATTCTTGTTATGCTTTCATGTTATTATGTCTTCCAAATTCAGAAGCAGAGCTAAGAAAGCTGCGTCTGTTTTCCACAAGCGCCCTCCCACAGATGCCAGATGAGCCTAATTAACTTCTTATTTGTACATGACATGATTCTATACATAAAAGACCATAAAGACTCCACCAAAAAAAAAAAAACTCTTACAGCTGATAACCACATTAAGCAAGTGGAAAAATACACTGACTTCTCTACCTCTCCCTCCCCAGTGTCTGACGTTGGTGCCTCATCCATAACGAGAAATTCCTAAGTAGATGCTGAGGACATTTCAGCAGAATAAGGAGAAGGAATCAATTGATGCAGATGGTGAAAGGGAGGTGCACATCAGAAAATACTCAAAAAATTTGCCTGAGGAGAAAAATAACTTGCAACACTTCAAAGAAAGATCAGCTCAATAATTTACCAAAGCAGCAAGTGAGGAGTGTTTCTCCCCTCATAACTGTGAATCACAGACCTCAAGGCAAATTCAGCACTACATTATAAAGCTAGTTTCTTGATGTTTAGTTTTTTGTAAGCATATATAACTTTGTATAATCTAGATATTAACCCTCTGCCAGTTGTATACTACTAAAGAGGTCTTTTCCCTTTCTTTAGGTTGAATCTTCACTCAAATAATCACGTTCTTTGCTGTACACTGTGGTCCCATTCATTAATTGCTGGTCTTAACGCCTGTTCTGTTAGAGACTTCTTCAGAAAGTCCTTTCCTGAGCCAATGAGTTCAACTGTACTCATACTTCACCTTTATCAGATTCAAGGCATCAGGTCTCATGTTGAGGTCTTTGATCAGTTTAGTGTTTTGTAGGGTGAGAGTCCTCCACTTGTAGCTCGTCAGCTTGCCATTTGCCTTTTGTTGAAAATCTTGTCTTTTCTCCATATGTATGTTTAAACATCTTGTCAAGGATCAGCAGCTAGAGAATTGTGGGCCTATATGCGGGGCCTCAGCTCTACTCCAATGATAAACGTTTCTGTTTCTATGCCAGCACCATGCTAACTTTATTACTATATTTCTAAAGAATAACTCAAAGTCGGATGCTGTTCTTTCCAGCAATTTTTTTACTGTTCAGTATTTTTCTATCTATCCTGAGTCTTTAGTATTTTGATATAAAATTTAGGATTTTTTCCCTATTTCTGTGAAGAATTCAGTTGACATTTTGATGGTGATTTCATTGCAATTGATACATTGTTTTTGCTAGAATGACCATTTTCACCATGTTAATCTTATCAATCTATAAACACAGTAGTCCCTTTCATCTTCTAGTATCTTTTAAATTTCTTTTTTCAGTGTCTTAAAGTTGTTCAAGTTTTTAGCTTGCTTGGTTAGATTTATTCTGTTTGTCCTTTCTATATAGGAAGACTATTAATTTTTGTATGTTATCTTTGTATTTTTCTACTTGCTTAATGTGGTTATCAGATGTAAGAGTTTTTTTAGTGGACTCTTTAGGGTCTTTTATGTATAGAATCACGTCGCGTACAAATAAGAATACTTTTATTTCTTCTTTTCCTATGTGTATCTCTTTTATTTTCTTTACTTTTTTAAATAATCTAGCTAAAGCTTCTAGTACTATGTTGAACAGGTGAGGGTAGAGTAGATATCTTTGCCTTGTTTCTGATTTTAGTCACGGACCTTTGAAATTTGATGATGAATATGTTCATCAGCTCATGAATGAATAATGAAATGTACATTTGAACAGTAGAATATTATTCTTTTCAGAAAGCAAAATTATAAAATTTGTAAGTAAATGAAGCAGGAAAAATTCATTCTGAATCAGTGATTTTTTTCTTTCTTCCTGAAAGGAAAAAATCAGTTATTTTTTCCTGAAGAAAGAAAGAATCAAACTGGCACCCAGAAGGATATAAAATCACATTGTTTCCTCATTTGTGGATGTTATCTTTGACTCCTCAGAGATATGTTTTTCTTTTCAAATAACACAGGGGTCATAAAATTACTAAGGGGCTATGGACAGGCTTTTAGGGAAAGAACATACAAATTTTTAAGTAAAAAGTAGCAAAAGAAGTAGGTTTCAAAACTCCAGATTTTACCTAGAAAGCAAAGTAATAGTAATCACTTTAAACTTTATAGTATTATTACCTATCAAAGAAAATGTGTAGGCTCTGATATATTGTGTGTTTCTTCACTAGTTGTTAACTGTAGCTTTTTTTCAATAGTAAATTATTCAAAGTGAAGGTAAGGTCTTTCAACTTAATGACATTCTATTTGATATTACTCTTAGACCTTCTATAAGGTCAAATATGAAGAAACAACATTTAACATCAGCCCAATATCTTTATCACAAATTAGATTTTAAAGCTTATTGTGACTGATAATCACTATCGTCAAATTTCTACTGTCATCATCACTATCATCACCACCATCACCTTCATTACTGCTGCCATCAACATCCTCATCATTCTCATCACCACCACCAATACCATCATTGTCACCACTGTCATCGCTACCGTTACCACCAACACTCTCATCACCACCATTACCACTACTGCCACCGCCATCATCTCGTCATTTCCATCAAATCATCATCACTCTCACCACCATCATTACCATCATTATCATGGCCAAGTCCAAAGGGTATCTCATTGCCCCCTAAAAACACAAGCCAACTGATTTGGTCCAAATTTGAGTATAGTCTCAGTTCAAGCTGGACTATAGAAGGATTTCTCATGGTTAGATAAAAGCCAACATTCTTCAAGAACTTGTGAAATGAACATTTCTATTATCTCTGGCTGAAATTACATTTGTCTCTTCTTCAACATATAACCATAGCATATCAAAGCAATGCTAGCCTCCAGGCTCCTTGGACTCTATTAACAAATGCCTGTTTATACATTTCAAAGTCTGGACTGGCCCCCTGGTCCCTCTCACCTCCACCTCTACCCTAAGCTCCCAGGCCGCGTTAGTTCACAGGCTCTCTGCCTCCACATAGACCTGTTCTCTCTCTAATCCCCACAGCTTCTCTCAGCTTTCCATTTCAGTGGTTACTTCATTGAGCTCTTACATACAGTTTCATTGTTAATCTGTTTTCTTTTACCTGATACTGAATAAATATGTGAATAAAACCGGTTTATTTAGTTCATAGTTTTGTACTCAGATAAAGATATGGTAGCCTCATGCACTTAACCTCTAGTAAAGATTTCATGGTAGATGGCATTAGAGTGAGGGGTGTCCATATAGGGAAAACAGTCATAAGACAAAATGAAAAGTAGGAAGGTAAGAGGAGTCAGCCTTGCTGTTGTATTATAACCAAACATCAAGAGAACCAAGGACACCATCACAGTTACTACAGGAATCCTTCTGAGAACTGTCCAGTAGCCTAACGTTTTCCACTAGGCAATACCGTTTAAATACTCTGCTGCTTCTGAACATCACAGTACTGAGGACCAAGCTTGCAACTCATGAATCCTTGGTGAGCAGACTTAAACCTTTCAAAACAACATGCAAACTCTATTCACGGTTCATTCTTATTGCTCTAGTCGGTAGCTTGAACCTGGGAGATTGAAGCCTAAAAATGGGTTGGATGAAAGCCTCATACCATAGCCAACTTTATTCCCAATATCAGATGAATATATTCTAGTAGGTTAGGCAAGGTCATATGCACTTAGGCTATATACAGTCACAAGGGAAACCAGTGCTTAGAAACATTTTTCAAAAACAAAAGTAAGCAGCAATGTGCAATCTGAAGCAAACTCACTCCTATGTACTACAACTGGGAAGGGCAGGATGAAAACACATTCCAAGAATGAACCCATGTTTTGGAGGTACAGAGGTTACAAGACTTTTGTCTTGTTTCCTTGGAATTATTTCGTAAGCTTTCAGATTCTTCCTCTCTTCATGGACCATGTTCTGACAGTTCACTATCTTAGTAATAGTTTATTATTTATTTATTGGTACTTATCACAACTTTGAATTTTTATTTGTTTTTAACTTGCACACAAAAGTTTTTCTTGCTTGTACTGTAAAACAAGTGAGGAATTAAGCTGCCATTCTATCCCTAGTGTGCTATGTAGCGGCTTGGCAACAGTAGGTCATAAGTATGTCAATAAAAGCCACAAAATAATTAATATATCCCTTGTTATGAACTCTAACACACAACAAAAAGCATCTAAACTGTGATAAGAATTATCCTTTTATATAATTTTTCATAGCTTGGGAATCTTTTGTTTTGATACCCACAAAAAAAAAAAACTTTTTAAACCTGTGTGCACATGCAGACCTTATGTAGAACAGGTAAAGAGAGTAGCCTGGGTGATGGGAGTGAGAAGTGAAAAAAGAATTGTCTAATCATAAACATATTTAACCAACCAAAGAAGAAATTAACTTGCTCCTAAATTACCTTTGAAGACTAACATACCATAATACCATAAAACCCACTTTAAAAAATAAATACAAGATGACATTTCACATATAAATTCACCTACAGACTGTTTGAACAAAGAGCACTGGACAGCTGCAGTTTGGTTTTACAAAAACTGAAGTGTTAAAACACAGGAGGGAAAAAAAAAAAAAAACCAAGGCCATACTGTCTATGAGGAGAAATTAGTCACTGAACAGGGGACATAAGGATAGAGACAAGAAGACAAGGATCCTTTGCCCCAATGCCATCTGGAAACTTTGTAATCAAAACGTAAGACTTATTTTGTGTGTGTGTGTGGGGGGGGTGTTCCTGTTTCTGTGAACATGTTGAATGAAACCAATTCATAATTTATGAGGAAAAAAAAGAAACACATCAGAAATATTCAGTCCAGGGCTGAAAGTGGTAGGAATCACTAAGAAGAGGCTGGGATCTGGTTTTGAGTTAGGGAGTAACATACAGAAGAGATGAAGACCGCATCTGGCGGGACTAGTGGATAACCAACATGAACCAAGTGCTGTTCCTCCTTCATCTGACAGTGCAGGCTATCACTAGATAAAGTAAAAGCCTTGTACGTTAAGTCAGCATTTAACAACAAGGGGCTCTCAATCTAGAAAGGCACAGATACTTAAAGGGTTTCCCCTAAAGACTGTATTAGAAAGTGTCAAGTAGCACAGAAATACCTGCTGGCTTAAAGTCAATCTTCTTAACCAGTGTGCTTAACCCGAATCCCTGACGCTGGGACTGGGAGAAGAGAAGCTCTGGGCTCCACTTCATTCCCCCTAACTGTCCCCTCACTTGGTACCAGCCGCTTCCTTTCCTTTCATTCTCAAGCTAGATTATAATACATAAACATCTAGGTACTTTCCCCACTTTTCAAAACTCTGGTTTAAGAATCTTTCCGTTAAGCACAGTAAAAGGAAAGTTCTGGTTAACCCATACTTACATTGAAGTCAGAGAAAGGAAGCAATGGAATGCCATCTTGACTGCACTGGACAGTATGAAAAAAAAAATGTGATCTATGCTATTGTTGTTCCTACATCACATGTAACTGACTCAAATGAACACACCTTTTCAAAATGTGCCTGGGAGAGAAAGTAACTCCAGTGAAGTATTTTCTACACCAAACTGTGTTTTTGAAGTACTGTTATCACTGAATTCCTAAAATTAAATTTAAAAAGAAAGAAAGAAATCATTTATTCCATAACTGTCATATAATCAGCACACAAACTTGTAATTGGATGTATCAACCAAACTTTGGGAGCAAATTAAGTATGGAAAGATGATGGGTACAGTACTACCTCTGAATAGACCAGAATGGCTAGCACTTATTTTAGGAGCAAAAAAAATCCATGATTCCCACAACAACTGTAACTTAACTGGTTGCACATATAGTATATTATGACATGAAAGTTGACGCCACACACAAAAATACTAAATACTACACATGCCTGAGGGGTTCTCATTATTACCACTGTGGGAGTTGTAAGTTCTGAATGGCGATAAAAAATGGAGCCAGAACCAGCTGAACAACCTTGGATCAGGCCTTTATGGAAACCCTGTGCACTCATATACTTCACAAATCTTTATTGAGTGCCTAGTATGTGTAAAGCATTGTACTAGAGGCTGTGCAAAAATATGGTACCTGCCTCAAGTAGCTTATAAAAAAAAAACATATCCTTTGGGACCTAACCACTGCTACTGGTTCGGTAATAAATGAGAGAATTACTCATGCCGTGGCCAGACAATCTGCTCCACCTTTCCCAAGTGTCATGTGCAGGTGCTTATGATGCAGAAATGGTGCCAGAATCTATATGCAACTACTACGGTTAACTCTCGATTGCCTGCTGCCGTGTTCGTGGTACATTAGCTTCACACGTTAGCCTGTCATTTCCTTCCTTTCTCCCCCCAACTTTTAAAATGAGTATTTATTATTTAAGATGTTCTAACATACCCACTGTGTTAAAGATATTCCTTAAAATATATCTATCCTGCTCACCACATGCTCAGATCTCCAAAGGGCATGCATGTATCACACGACATTTCAACAAATATCTACCATCTCCCTACTTCTCTGCCTACCTATATCTAAATGCAGGCATTCCTCTTAAAAACGAAATCATGTTAAGCATATTTTAAACTCATTTGCACTGGGTGCTACAACCTGATCATGCTGAGTTGATAAAATTCACGTCAATACACCTTAATCACTTGTGACAGCTCAAGCTAGAACAAAGTTTATGAAAGCATGGGGGGAGATTCTCTCCACCTCCCCTAACCTTAGGAAGTTTCAAAGTTTAGGAGATGTTACTGATAATCTGTTAACCAGAATGAGGAATAGATCAATCTGTAACCACATGCAACTTCTTGTTACTGTTGGGAATTTGAAGAGGGAAAAGGACAAAATGGAATGACTTAATCACTGTAAAATAGTCATAGAAAACAGGACACACACAGAGATCATTTCACAATAACAATTTTTATTTCACACTGTTTTTTTTTGAAACAGAATTGATCAGAAGTAAAAAGAGAGCTATGAAACAAGTGCCCAGAGAATGAAAGTTCATTGGCCTTGACCAAATCAATTTAAAAAATTAAATTTAAAACAATAATTTTGAGTTGGGTATTCCTTTTTATTATTATCATTTATTAAATATGTATCCCTGTTGTGGACCCTTCTGTCTTCTCTTCCCATTCCCATCCTCCCTGGCTCATCTCCTCCCATGCCCCTTCCCTAGTCCACTGTTAAGGGACATCCTCCTCCCCTTCTATTTGACCCTAGCCTATCAGGTCTCATCAGGACTGGTTGCATTGTCTTCCTCTGTGGCCTGGCAAGGCTGCAAACTCCAGAGAGAGGTGATCAGAGAGCCTGCCATTGAGTTCATGCCAGAGAAGGGCCCTGATCCCCTTACTAGGGAATCCACTTGGAGACTGAGTCTATGAGCTATGAGACTGAGCAGGGGTTTTAGGTCTTCTTCATGCATTGTCCTTGGTTGGAGTACCATTCTCTTCAGGGCCCCAAGGGCTCAGTTTTTATGGCTCTGTTGGTCTCCTTTTGGAGCTCCTGTCCCCTCTAGGTCTTTCTATTTCCACCTTATTTAATAAGATTCCCTGTACTCTGTTTGGCTATGAGTCTCAGCCTTTGCTTTAATACTTCAATCAGTAGAGTCTTTCAGAGGCCATCTGTGGTAGGCTCCTGTCCTGTTCCCTGTCTTCTCCTGCTTCCGATGTCTATCGCATTTTTCCTTCTGAATGATGATTGAGCATCTATTCTAGGGTTTTCTTTGTTGTTTAGCTTCTTTAGGAATTTAGATTTTATTATGTTTATCCTATTCTTAATGATTTCCTTTTTATATGCATTCCAAAAAGCATGACCCTACCTTGTCTTCTTACATAGATCCATTTCTATTAGCTCCAAAGCAGCTGGAATTTAGTTATTCTCAAGGACTCAAAATTTGTTTAACAAACAATAAATAACCTTTCATTAAACTAATATTTTCCCACTATTTGAAAAATATTGACTTTCAGTGGGTCGAGTAGATCCAAGGCCATGCACTTATAAACTTTTGCCTAAACACAGGGGATAGATAAAAAGAAAGAGGTATATGCAAAGATAGTACACATAGGTTAAGGTCAAGAGAAAATTAAATAAAAATTTACAATAACCCTAGTTCAAAGCTGAAGATATTTGCCAAAAAGAGGCATGGCATTCTCTGACAATTGACAGGAAGGCAGGCACATTAGAAAGGGCAGCACTGAAAGAGATGCTTGTCCATCGGGAGGGACAAAACTGTATAAGCAGAAACTGTGGTGACAGAAGGCATGGAGGAATTTTCCAAATGTGTTATTTAGTTTGAAGAGGAGTGTTTCAAATCTAAAGGAAATACTAGAAAAAAAATTAACTTGTGGGAGATGGCCAGGTTTTCTTAGGATGTCATTCCTGACTAGGTATCAGGAACTATGTCTAAGTAAATTATCCAACATCTGGATCAACAGGAAATAAATCAACAGAGAGCAGTGGGGATGTGCTTTCTTAAAAACTCCAGTCAGAGCCCACACCTTGTCTGCTCAGTATCTGAGTCTTTCGTGTAAACAGTGTTTAAAGGTAGAAATATGTCAAGAGCTCTGTGACAGAAAACACAGGACCTGAAGGCAGGAGGGGACTTCAGCAGTCCAGGAGAGAGGAACAAATTCAGAAATGAACTGGGCCAGCAGAAATGAATAGAGTATTGCAGCCCGGAGACATCCCATGAATGCTGTAGGAGCTGGAGCAGTTGCTCACATAGCTAAGAATGCATATAAGTCTTGAGGAGGATCTGAGCTCAGTTCTCAGCACCCACATTCACAACTGACTGTTACTCTAGCTCCAGAGTATCTGATGCTCTTTTGTCCTCCACAGGCATTGGTGCTTGCTTGTTCAGTACAGAGAAACACAGAGCACACATGAGTGCGCACACACACACACACACACACACACACACACACACATACACACACACACACAAACTAAAAACCAAATGAATTTATCAAAAGCAATTTTAAAGGAAATATGCTTGTCAGGATGAAGAAACAGGTTGACTGCCTGAGTTTGAATCCCAACTCCAACATTTACTTATATAGCTAGAGATGATGATTACTCAATGTTCTTAAAACTTAAAGTGTAATCAAGTTCAAGGAGAATGTGTTTTTAGGAAAGATGGCTTTGCCACACAACAGGATGTTATGAAGAAAAAGCCAAATAAGGAAATGAGGTAAAATTAAAAATAATATAGTAACCAGCATGAAAATGGAAAATAGAAAAACTATGGCTGATGATTTCGATATTGATTGGGACATAGAGGTTTGTCTCATTTCTGAAAAACAGAAAAGAAGAAACAGATAAAAACAGATGGAAGATTAAGAAAATTCATCTTAGAAAGTTGGGGTTAAAAAAAATTAAAGCACTGCACATTAACACACTTGCAGGAGAATGAGGTAGACTGATTGCTATCTTGGGGTCATTTTGAGCTTCATAGTGAGACTCTATTTAAAAACAAACAAAGACTCCAAAATGTAAGCAAACCACTAGGCTGCTTCAGGAAGCATTGCCAGAAACAGTCCAGTAGAGGTGAAATATCTTATACTAAAAAGTGGGCTGAAAATTGTTAGCAATAATATATATGTCAAAATAGTAAAATAAAAAAAAGACCATGAATGATTCTACATTAAAGAAATGAAAAATATGTGAGGTTCTGTACAAGTTAATTATCTTGATTAAACAGGTATACAGTACATTCACATGTAACAAAATATTACACTATATCCATAAATATTATTATTTCAATGAAAAATAAAAAAACTTCCTTTAAAAGAAACACACTCAACAATATTCCACATGCACACAAAAATGGATGCCTGCTTTCTTCCAGTTTCACAAAAACTGTGTCAGTCAGGAGTGAACAGACATGGGTGGGAAGATTTTAGAAGTAAGCAGTCAGTAAAAATAAAATCTTCTCCTGTATGTGCAGCACTTTCTGAACACCAACCACTGTGCTCTTTTTCTATGTGAGTTGTTTCACTGAGTTTTCACAGTACCCAGCAACATGGCCATTTTCTAATTGATTCTTTGACAATTTCATACACGTATACAACACATTCTAGTCACACCCACCCAACCCTCTACCCTCTCTTATCTTCTTCTCATTTTTGTCATTAGCCCCTTCCCCCAAGTCACCAGTTCATTTTTATGTCTTTTTTTTGTATATGTTTTGTGACTGTCTTAATTAGAGTTTCTGTCGCTGTGACAAAATATCATGACCAAAAAATCGAGGTGGGGAGGAAAGTGTTTATTTGACTTATACTTCCATATTGCTGTTCATTAAAGAAGTCAGGACAGGAACTCAAACAGGGAAGGTTCCCCTGAATGGAGGTGCTGAAGCAAACGCCATGGGGAGGTGCTACTTACGGGCTTGCTGGACCATCAGCCCAGGGATGGCACCACATGGCATGGGCTGGGCTGTTGGGGGTCGGTTTGTGAAAATTGTGCCCTCCCCCATTGATCACTAGTTGAGAAAATGCTGTATAGCTGTATCTCATGGAGGCATTTTCTCAACTGAGGCTCCTTCCTCTCTGATGACTCTAGCTTGTGTCAAGTTGCCACACAGAATCATCCAGTACCACTGTTGGCCATGGAGTTTGACCAGGGCCATCGGTATGAGGGTGGGGGTGGAACTATCCACCTGGCATGAGTAGTTCACCAGTGGCTACACCACTGAAGACAATTATTTACTCTCATCAAGCAGCCTTCACTGCCACAAACTGCCCTGGGCAGGGCCCCAAGATCTTATCTCCCATCAGTGTCTGAGTGTTTACTGGTCCTGTCACAGGCAGAATCTGTTCAGGCAACAATAGCTGATGAGAATTCATACGTGCCACAGCTATGGCAGTTCTGAAAGACAGCATTTCACAACTCTCTGCGGTATTCTTGGCTCTCAGTGTTTTCCAACACCCCCTTCTGTTATGTTCCCTGAGCTTTTAAAGAAGTGATACAGGTGTTTAATGAATGCTGAGAACTCAACAGTCATTTGTTCCCAGTCCCTTGACCAGCCATGAGTCTCTGCATTAACCGCAAAGATAAAAGTCTTTGATGAAGACCAAACATATCACCAGTTTATGGGAAGAGTCATAAATATTGAACCCACGTGTGAACCTGCAGGAATGGGAGCACTAATAAAAGGAAGTCTGGAAGTGCGACCTATGCACCAGAGCCAGACTGGGTGGGACACGCAGCCACCAGCCAGTAGGTAGAAAAAGCCATGCACGAGGAGTGGAGGTTCTAGAAGGTAGGCACTGAGACCTGAGGGTGTGGTGACTGGGACCAGGAAGGTGCACACAGAGGTAAGAAGCAGGGTGGAGAGGCACCAAAATGCGGAATGTCCCTGAGAAAACAATAATTTCTGTGTGAGTAATTAGCATGGAACAGCCAGGATAAGGGTTCAGCGTGAGGGTTTGAGTTTACATCACCTGCATGTGAAGTAGACCTGAGGATACTACAGTCTCATGGTGTTGTCAGAGGACCTGTAGACAAAGGCCAGTGTGTGTAGGGAACCCAGGTGCCTTTGTTTTCCTTGTTTCTCAGATTCCCACCACTTTTGGTCCCCTTTCTGTTTTGGCCGATCCTCAGTTTTTTGTTTATGTTGCTCTCCATTCCTTCAACCACTGTTCCATGTATAGGAGATTTATTTTTAACTCTATAGGGAGACCTCAGACACCTGGGAATACTCACAGGCCATCAGAAAATCCAGTACCCCATAACTCTGTGGTGACAGCTCAAACACAAAGTGCAAAAGAGGTTTCACAAACTGTGCTCTCTTGTAAAAAGAAAAATAAGATTCCTACCCAGTGTAAAACAGCAAATAGAGAATTGAAATGATGATTCAGTGAGGAAAAGTTCATGTGCCAAACCTGATAACCTGAGTGTGAAACTCTGGAACCTATAGGCTTTGATTAAAAAAAAAACCTACTTTATTCAGGGTTCCTTAAGCCTCTACCTCCCTTCTAACCTCCCAAGCCTAGGTAGGAGGAAAAGAAGGTTAGTAGGGACAGGGGATAGACCTCTTTAGACATAGTTTCTTGGGGGCTATTCTATTCTTCATCATTGGGATATCCACCAGTACAGCACACCGGCAATCCCACGATCCAGCAATCTGAAAGCAAAGTGCTCTCTCTCGGCTCCTATTTATACCTTCTCAGAGTCCACACCAGGATGTTTTTCATCTGGCAAAAAACATGCCCACTGCATAAAACAGTTTCCACAAGACAAGAATCATGTGCCCTCTCATGAGGCTGTTATCAGCTACGGATAAAGCATTTCCGCAACCCACACTTGGGATTTCAAAAAAGACATATCTATATAATATAGCAAAACTTCCACTACAGGAACCAGATAGTGAAATGAGAGCATTGACTCTGTCAAGCCATGACCTCCACAGGCACCACTGTGGCACATGCATGTACATATGTGCACACAACACACACACATACATACATACATGCACACTAATAAATATAATTTTAAAATAACAAACCATTGGTTCCTTTGTGTATATGCACAGAACCATAGGTATACAATCTTGAAGCTCAAATCCCAGTTCTACTTGGTTTCCTTCAGGTGCTAGGCAAACTTTCCTTTATATAGTTATTAAAATCAAACTCAAATTTGCAACCTTGACTGCATGTTCACAATTACCATGGGAATTCCTGTATATTCTTTTACAGATACCATCTGATATTTTATAGCAACCACACTCTAACTTGAAACTTGAAAATGCAACCTTTGTATATGGTACCCATCAAACCAGTGAGACCAATGAGTATTTATTAATCACTGCTCTAGACCAAACCTTACTTAAACCTCTGCCTGTATTCTTTTCACCTCATTTTGTTGTACTGAAGATCAATTTTTCCTTTTAAAAAATAATTTATTTGATTTCATTTTATATGCATTAGTATGAAGAATTGGCAGTACAGACAGTCGTGAGCTGCTATGTGGATGCTGGGAATTGAACCCAGGTCCACTTGGAAGAGCAGACAGTGCTCTTAACCACTGAGCCATCTCTCCAGCCCGAAGATCAATTTTTCATTAACATAATAAATATATGTGTAGTAATACCATGTTTAAAATTAAACTTGTAATGAAAGGAAAACAATTAAAATGTTGTATTCAGATATTACTATGTCCCAGAATTTGGGAACACAGAAATTATCCAGTTACTCACTGGGCTTGCATTGCAGACAACTTGTTGAAAGAAATAGGAACAAAATCTCTCCACCCAGAATAATAGTTTAAGGAAATTGCTTTAAAAGTAGCAAAGCATTTGTACAGATTTGTCTTCAACAAACCTAATACAAAAAAACATTTCTCAAGATCTCTGAAGAGATGCTATCCTATTTAAGCTGTTCTCAGGTGGTGCTTTTCTGCTCATGTTTGATCTATTTCATTCTTACACAACTTAACATCTAGTCAGGTTAAACTACTGAAACACAAATTTTGCATCTTTCTTTGGTCCCGTTTGCCTTATAAGTGCTGTTAAATAGGCCCTGTATTTAACATTCAACATTTTAGTGTGCTGAAAGTATCTACCAGCTACTTTGCTGGTAAATCAAATACATTATATAATGTATAAGAATAACACATAATCAAATAAGTTATTTCTTGGTAGACATGAATATGAAAATAGAAAATGACCATTTTCAGCAATACCATCTTTTATACATTATGTAATGAAGCCACGAGCAAAGCACGCCCCCAAAGTACCCAGACAAGGCATGCTGAGAGGAAGTGAAAGGAACTAAGGCAACCCAGAGCTTGTGAGCCACTTGAGAGAGGCATCTACCAAACTAGAAGTTAGAAGAGGATCTGCTGCAATAAGTACTCATCCCAAACAATCAGTAAGCCTCTTATCACCAATAACACCTCGGAAGAGATACAAGCACTGTTAAGGAAAGAGCTGGCAAGGGCAAAAGGAAGATGCTATATATACGGAAAGAAAAACCTGTGTAGTCTTTGGTCACACTTTCATATTTTTCACTCACTCTAAGATGGTTAGGATCCATTTCCTCAGAAAAAAAGGGAAATAAAGAAGGAAATGGAAAAGGAGGACAGGGAGGGAGGTGAAGATTTCTAAAGTTCTCTAAATCAAAATTCAGGAAGCCAAGACCCCCCCTTTTATCCAAACATCCCTTGCTCAGTTTTTCAATCTGACAGTTTCCAACCAGATGCCAATAGTACCACTCTCCTGTAAAAATACAAGGATAAAGGATGGAGAGAGATGCTTCATTGTCTGTTCCTGGCTTCCTATTCAGGCTCTTTTCAGTCCGGAGAGGGCAGATTCAACACCACCCTGACTCTAACAGGGTCTGCTATCCCTGCTTCCCCATTTCCATGCAAAGATTTCATCTTTCCCATTGGGGCTCTCTTTCTGGAAAGAGACAGAAACCCTCAATCCTCATGCTCCTAAACTTTCCTCTAGTAGGTGGACCCAAGATAAAACACAGATACACAAGAAATCATGAAGTTAAAACTGTATACTGAAAGACACAGTTTTTACTAAGCATTATAAATTATAAAGTAAAAGTAACTTCAAGAATTAAAGAGCGTTATTTATTGCTCCTTAAAACTAAAACTCTTGTCCCTCACCATCTGCTGCAACTGTGAGAGGGTCATGAGAGGGTGTGAGTTTTCTGTCCTTCGTGGGTTGCAGCATTCTGAAGAATCGGCCCTGCCCCTTGCCTGGGCAGAATAGTGGAGCTGGTTCTGCGGGAGTGGGTGCAGGTGAGCCACCCAGAAGGCAGGAGAACAGGAGAGCTGCCCCTGCCTCCTGCTGATGGGGGCATTGGGTAGCCTACCTGGAGCAGTCCTGGGGAACTCACCTTGGTGCTGCAGATGCAGGAAACCAGCTGACCAGCTGGCTGACTAGCTCAGCTACCACCCAGGCCCAGATCCAGGGCTTTGAGTTGCTTCTACCCCCCCCCCAAAAAAAATCTACAGCTGGTCCAAAGCTGATCCAAAGCTGCAGTATTTCCATGACACAGGGCAACAACAGTATAAGTAAGAGGAGTTCTAGTGAGGTTCCCGTGTTGACAGAAAACAGAGACCTCAAACCAAACCAATGACTTATTGCAATGAACATTGCAAATGAAAGTGTTTGGACAGTGGATTATACTGTGGGACACACTGTGATACACTACAGCTTCCAAGATGTTTTCTGTGCTTTCTTTTGTTTTGTTTATTTTTTGTTTGTGTGTTTTTTTTGTAATTTTCTTTTGTGGGGAGGGTCCAAGAAATGAGGGCAGATGCAAGGGAACAGGGAGATAAATAGGACTGAGATGTATGATGTAAACCTCAAAAAGAATCAATAAAATGGTTTTTAAACTTTAATGTAATTAAATAGATGCATGGGATAATTACTTTTTAAAATAAAGAATACAGTAATTTTTTAACAAACTTCAATAACAGCTACTGGGTCAAGGACAAGGTGTCCTATTAAAGTCATAAACATAATTTGAGCCTCTGTGCAGTGCTGCCCTAAGCCATGACTCAGACAGATGTGAGGCACTGTGACCTACTGTCTTCAACATTTCCTTTAAAGCTGTTTTCTGATGAAGACTTGGTTCTGTTGAGAAAGGACGAACGCCACCAATAATACTGTAGAAAAAAGCATGCAATCAGATGAGAAAAGTTCCAAGATCTGTGTGCACAAAATCCCTGATGCCCTTTTTGCCATCTTGGGTTATTTTGCACACATGCTAAAACCCAGCCCCACTTCTTCCTCAGATGGGTATTTGCAAGAGGTGGCATCAGTCTGCAGCCAGGGACTTAACCAAGACTATATATCCTCCTTGATTCAGAGCAGTCATTGAAAGGAAAGATGTGGGTGTGAAAATGTGATAGATATGACACAAGAAATATTGTACTTCTCTGGGTTACAGGCTGAAGACACAAGTGCACACACACACACACACACATACACGAAAAAAATATACCCATCTACTACATTCCCTTTTGCTCCTTGTGAACTTTCAAAGCAGTAATATTTTGTTGAGGATCATTTCAGCAAACCATTGTATTGTTTTTTAACTGCATATTATGGGGCCTGTTAATCTTACCTTATTTATAAAAGTTAAAGGGGATCTTTAGGAGTAAATTTTGTTAAATCCTACATTGATAACACAAATGCAAACAAAACTGAAGTTCTGTGAAAATTTCAAAGTACTAGATAGAGAAAAGAATGGTTTGTTCTCAGCCCCATTTCTACCTTTCAGACCACAGATATTTAAAGTGCTGTTGGCAGGAAAAAATGCAGTTAGGGGGAGATGAGGAGAATAGAAAAAAACCTCCATCTAATTCTGTGTAAAAACAAATAAAATTAAAATAAATAAAATAACAGCACAATATAAATAAACTTTCAAAATTTTGGTTTAAAATAAATCTTTGGTAATTTCACATTGCTGTAATTCTTTTTCTCTCATTTTATTCATTTGCTTGTTTGTTTGTTTATTCACTTACAGCCTGGTCACAGCCCCTTCCTCTCCTCCCAGTCTTCCCATGTTTACTCCTCCTCCATACCCCCCATTCTCTCTTCTCCTTCTCAGAGAAGGAGGAGGTCTCCCATGGGTACCAACCTTCCCTGACACACTAAGTCAATGCAGGACTAGGAACATCCTCTCCTTCTGAGGCCAGACAAGGAAGCCCCATTGATAACAATAAAGACTATAATTGGTGCATAAACTAAATATTACACTTTCCATAGCAGCATTTAAGGTCATGTTTCCATTTTGTGGCTTTGTGTATGATTAAGGTTTAGCAACCCAACACCAACATTTTCATACCAAATTCTAACTTTACCATTTACCGTCCACTTGCTATACCTAGCCTCAGCTTCTTGGTTAGTAAAATCAGGTAACATGTACCTATATCATAGACCGTATTTGCAAAGTACCTAACACCTATTAATACTCACCAATTACAGATTATCGTTAGTGCTCTTGATCTGAGATAGCTGAATATTTAGCCCCTTTTGTTGCTTTTTTAAAGATGTGTGTGTATGTGTGTGCCCGCCCATGTCAGTGTATGCCATATGTGCTCAGGTACTCATAGAGGCCAGAAGAAGGCACTGGACCTTCTGGACTTAGTGTTGTAGGCAGTTTTGAGCTTTCAGAAAGTGGGTGCTGGAAAGGGAACCGTTTTTGACCCTTTTCTGGATAGTAGATGTTATTAGCTATTATTTCATACATTCAAGACAATTTATAAGATTCTTTCTGAAAGATACTTACACACCCACGTGCACACATACACACTGATAAGTAGATTTATTCATTGCCTCAAATTTGCATCTCAATTGCCTATAAAGCTTTATTTATTATTTAACACTTTAGATTTAAACACGGAAACTTGCATAAGCGAAGCGATAGTGTTATCACACACTCAAGCCTTGCAAAGCTTTAGAACAAATGCCAGTGTTACACAAGCATCACTCAGAGAAAACAAGTGGAAATTTTTGGAACTGGCTTTGCATGTAGTCAGTCATAGACTTTGAAGCCTGTCCGTGGTGGTTTTAGTGGCGGCCAGAATTAAGAACTAAGAAAAAGAGTAACCACGAAACTTCAAAAGAACACCCCGGTTCAAGCCTTACTTCTCCCAGTCATTAGCAATACTGCTATAAAAAGAGAGTTTCAACTGCTCAGAGCTGGGTTCCACTTCTGTAAGATGGGCAACAGATTCTAGAGCTGTGGCTTCCAGTGAGAGTGTTAATGTCAAGGCCATTACTGTGGCTTGTGGTTGAGAGCCTGTTCTGAGCTGGGAAGTGAGCAAACCGCTTTGACGCTTATAGATAAGTATGGTTATGTGTAATCCAGGCTACCTACTCATGCTGGCATCTTGGGAAGAGCAGAGGAAGGGGAAATGTATGTTTCTCCAGTGGACAGTTCCAGAAAATGAATTCCCAAAAATTTCCACAGGAAAAGCTCTCAAGAATAGCTAACTCCCTAACCACCCTCCTCCCTGAAACAGAAGATTTCATTATCTCCTACTTAACTTTCTTCTTCATACACATGAAGCAATATGATTAAGTTCTACAATTGCAGATATCATAAAAGAAATGTAAAAACCATAACTTCTAGTGCTTTCTCTAAGTGTTCAGGTAAACATATTGCCTCCATTATTAAAATCCAAGTTAGTAGACTTCAAAGGTAATTATTTTTCACGTTTCTCTTAATTGTGTTATTAAATGTAAAGTCAGGTGAAAGATTAGTCTCATACAAAATGAAATACAGAAAGTAGGAATTTAGCTGGCTTCCATTATTATGATCTCCCTGTTACCTCCTGAGTACTAACCTACGGACATTTACTGGGTCAAACCCTGGAAACACGTCAGTGTCAGTTCTCCTGCTAAGGAGCAATGAGGCCTGAGTCCTAGCAGAGAACAGTCACTGTGATCAGCTGACTAAATATTACACTTTCTAGTTGCTAGTTTGGTTTTAAAGTCATCATAACACATCCAAGTGTGAACTGGCTCCTTACGTCATTCTCTCTTGTTCTTACTTCTTTATTACTACATCCAATATTATGATTTTTAAGTGCTATTTTAATTGGTTTGGGCATCCTACATGTAAATGACAAATATCTTTCCCAGTGCCATTAATCTACCTTCATTTTTTCTTTCCTTTTAAATGTAATTTATTTATTTGTATATTAGTCACAGGTTAGGTACTTTGTATCCCAGTCGTAGCCCCTTCCCTCATTCCCTCCCACTCTCCCCATTCCTCCCTCATCTCCTCCCTGCCCCCCTCCAAGTCCACTGATGGGGGAGGACCTCCTCCCCTTCCATCTGACCCTAGCTTATCTTTTCTCTTCAGGGCTGGCTGCAATGTCCTCTTCTGGGACCTAGCTAGGCTGTTCCTCCCAGGTGTGGGGGGGGGGGAGGGTCAAAGAGCCAGCCATTGAGTTCATGACAGAAATAGTCCCTGTTCCCCTAACTAGTTGGATACTGAGTTACTATGGGCCACATCTGAGCAGGGGTTCTAGGTTATATCCATACATGGTCCTTGGTTGGAGAAACAGTCTCATATAAGACCCCTGTGCCCTGACTTATTTGGTCTTTGTGGAGCTCTTGTACTCCCCAAATCTTACTAACTCCCCTATTTTCATTATTCCCTGCCCTCTGCTGAAGGCATGGTTATGAGTCTTATTATCTGCTTTGATTGATTGCTATATAGAGTCTTTCAAAGGTCCTCTTTGGCATGCTCCTGTCCTGTTGCTTGTTTCCTCCTACATTCAATGTCCATGCCATTTGTCCATCTAAGCGAGCATTGATCATCCCAACCTGGGTTCTCCTTCTTGTTTATCTTCCCTAGGTGTATAGATTTCAGCATGACCTTCCTATCCTATAGATCTATATAAGTGAGTATATACCATATGTTTCTTTCTGCTGTTGGGATACCTCATTCAGGACGATCGTTTCCAGGCCCCACCATTTGCCTGCAAATTTCATTATTTCCTTGTTTTTAATTGCTGAGTAGTATTCCATTGTGTAAAAGTACCATAATTTCTGTATCCATTCCTCAACTGAGGGACATCTGGGCTGTTTCCAGGTTCTGGCTACCCTTCATTTTTAACATTATACTTTATCATCTGTCTTTATTAGGATAACTGTTGCTGGGAGGAAACACCATGAACAAAAGCAAGTTGGTGAGCATAGGACTTATTGGCTTACACTTCCACATCGCTCTTCATCATCAAAAGAAGTCAGGACAGAAATTCAAGCAGGGCAGGAACCTGGAGGCAGGAGCTGATGCAAAGGCCATGGAGGGGTGCTGCTTAATGGCTTGCTCCGCATGGCTTGCTCAGCCTGCTTTCTTATTGTACCAAAAACCACCGGCCCAGGAATGGCACCATCCACAGTGAGCTGGGCCCTCCCACATCAATAAATAATTAAGAAAATGCTTCAACAGCCAGATCTTATGGAGGCATTTTCTCAGTGAAGGTTCCCTCCTTTCAAGAACAGCAGTAGCTGTGGAGAGGAGCCAGCCTGAGCCTAGAAAACAAGCTCATGTGCTGCAGAGGGCAGAGCTGGAGAAGTGATTCAAGTCCCCCAGAGGAGACCAGAAGATCACGAGTGAGTTCCAGACACTGGGTGTTGAATCTTGTGTACTGTTAGAATTTTGTTTGGCTTCGTTCAGACTGTGATTGTGCCCTGGTTCTTCCCTCTGAAGAAGGTGCTTAATTTTTATTTTCTATAGGAGCCCACAAGAGAAAGATTTTGAACTTTTTAAAGAGATTTGTGCATTTTTAGAGAGATTTTAAAGAGATTGAAATTTTAATGTGTTTGAATTTGTAAAGACTATGGGACTTTCAAAATTATTTATGTTTTTAATGTAAGATTTGGAGATGAATAAAAAAGAACGGGTCGTGGTTTAATAGGGATGTGTTTTTTGTGTCAAGTTGACAAGGGTCAGTTCTGGCTAGTCTTACATCAACATGATACACAAACTAGAATTATCTGAACAAGGGAAAGCCCAATTGAGAAAATGCCTCCTTAGGATCTGGCTATTAAGACATTTTCTTAATTAGTGATTGATCGGGGAGGGCCCAGGCCATTGTGGCCATTTCTGGACTGATGGAGCTGGGTTCTATAGTAAAGTAGGGTGAGCAAACCATGTGGAGCAAGCCAGCAAGCAGCACTCCTCCACAGCCTCTGCATCGGCTTCTGCCTCCAGGTTCCTGCCCTGTTTGAGTTCCTATTCTCACTTTCTTCGGTGATGAGCAGTGATGTGGAAGTGTAAGCCAAATAAGCCTCACCAGCTTGCTTTGATCCTGCTGTTTCATCACAGCAACAGTAATCCTAACCAAGACATCATCTCCTAAAAAGGGACATGTATGAGTTATTTAGTTAAAGTGAAGCTCATTTAGAAGATTCTGGAACATCTTTGCTTATAATTGACAAAAGGGCTTCTTTTAAAATACCGGGTGCTCAGTAAGATAGTACTAAAGATCCAGAAAATGGAATACTACAGAAAAGTATGTATTTTTAGCCGCAGGCATGGTGACACATGCCTGTAGTCCCAGGTTTCGGGGAGGCTGAGGCAAGTGGATTGTTTGAGCATAGGACAGTCCACGTAGCAAGAGACCTTTGTCATTTTTAATATGTAGATCTATTTTTAAGTAATATCTGACGTTCAGTATATGCTTATAAATATATACAGAAAGTTGCAAAACTGTAAAGTATGAATGTACTCAAATTTCACAATGTTCTCTGTCCATATATACACATATGTATGTGTATATGTATATGCACAAAGCATATTTGTGTAATAATACATATATATGGACACTTTCTGAAATCATAGATAAGAAATTTTTAATAAATATTAATTTTCAGAGAGAAACAAATTATATTGCTGCATCTTATTGAAATTGTTTACCAAAACGATATTTTAGTTTATAATTTGTTAAACATATTATGTAGCTCCTTTGTACATCTAAACTGTTCATCTCTGTGATGCTTCACTCTCCTCTTGTTTAGGGGAATGGTAGAAAAGAAAAACACAATCCCACCTCATGTAATTCAGCACTCATAGGAAGTAGCTACACAATATAAACTTATTGTGAGACAAACCTCCTGCTTTCACGAGGGAGTGGAACAATTATCATCCTTTAATATGTAGTAACTGGTGAACTCAAGCTTCAAGGTGGAAAACTGGCAAGGTATTTTTACATTCTCCTCAGCAACTTAATTGAGAAAAGTGTCTTCACTATGTACCTAACATAAGTTTGTGTATAATAAATTTAAAAGACTCAAAACACCTTTAGATAACTAGAAAATAAATAATCAAGTATTTCTAATTTGCTTAGTGTAGGGGGTCATGTGTGTGTGTGTGTGTGTGCATGCATTTATATGTGTATATGTGTTTGTGCTGGTTGGAATGCAAAACTGACCTGTTTTCATTCTTACATTTAGTAATTGGAAATCTAACAAATAAAATTGTTTTCCATAAAGAAATAACAATTTCAGCTCTTGAATATAATATTAACATTCTACTATAGAACAAATATGGTTGTTTTGGATTTAAGTATTGTTTTCCTTTGTTCCCATAACCTTTAACTATAACTCTAGGCAACTTTTGAGTTAGCAGCATCAGAAATGCACTAAGAAATAAACCCAAGAACAGATAAAAGTTCATGCTCTTAAAAATTTTTTTAACCTGTGAAAAAAATGAAAAAAAATCTACTTTTAAGATTCTGAACACCTCCTATTCATAAAAATTAGAAAATTTCAAACTTGGAGTTTTTGTATTACAGCCAAATTTCTATAAAATCTCCTATTTTCCCCAAATTCTGACCTGGGGCACTTCACCCCCTAATCATCACTTGTGCCTTCCATTCAACCAGCATCTTGTCAAATCTGGCTGCAAGATTAAGTTTCCCAATTCAGAATTCAATATTGTAACCCTAAGGATATAAGATCCAAGCTGGAACATTCTGTTTTTTAAAAAATGGATAAAATTGTTTCAGCCCAGAGACCACAGTTGGCCCAGGCCGTAATGATGAATTGTCAAGACTGACACTAAGTGAAATGAGTTTGATGTTCTTGGCTTTACTTGTGCACATTAAGCAGCATTTTACATTTGTCCTAACTCTGAACCTTTTGGAGGAAAGGCCAGGAGTGTCTTATATTCTTGTGTTATGTAAGGCTTAAAGAATTAGCGAGCTCTGTCAAAGCAGTGTGGCCTGCCATGGGCTAGCTTTTTGTGTCTTTCTCCATTCCTATCCATGCTAGCATTCAGTGTTAAGAGAAATAAAGCTCAAGATCTAAGGATTTTTTTTTCCACAGGTCTTCAGTGTCATTGAGGCTTCTGTTATCCAGGCTTCTGTTCTATATAATACTTGCTTCTGCCTCTCAAAAACAATGCAATTTATTAAAAGCAAACAAAACACACAGATGTGAATTTTGCACCAAAACCCCTTACACTTAATAGAAACTTAAGTTCTCTATAACTGATGCACTTTGTTCTCTTCAGGGGAGTTTGCCTGAGTTTCGATGAGTGCTAAAAATCTAAGCCTTTCCAAATACACCTGTTTATCTAAGTCTCTGAATGCTGGAGAAATGATTTTTTTCTAAAAGAAAATATATTGCTTCTAAATATTCATGTGCAAACAGCATTGACATCAAATTTAGTCTCAGAAACACCCACTGTGGTCAGTTACCAGAGCATAGCTTTAGAGCACTGGTTAAACTCTTGTAAAACTCTCGAAGAATGTCTAAGACAGTGCTCTTTAATTCTGAATTTCCTGTATTTTCAACATGTAAATTCAACACAGAAGGAACTTTCTTCCTTTAATCTTCCTTTCAAGATTTTGTCTTAAATTGTTTTCACTATATGATCTCAATGACAAGATCGGCTCAAGGAGAGCTGTAAGATAACAACAACAAATAGTACCAAAGAAGCAAACGTGTTGATGGATTTGTTGGCCGTGCTTGGGCATTAGTCTCTCCTCCCAGGGTCCTGCCTTCCTGGGCTGCCCACCAAGATTCACTGTTGACTTCTTACTCATTACCCTGACCCTGCCTCACAGTGGACAAGAACAGAATGGCTGACAGACATATGGCGATGAAAGAAGAGAGTGGAAGGTCAGAGCAATGCGCTGGGGTGAGTTAGTTATCCTTCTCATTAAAGGTGTTTGCATCTTTGACCCCAGGAATGGAAAGCTGGTGATTACAGAGGTACTTCTTCACCCCGGAGCGATCTCACCCTCAAAATAGGTGAAATTTGGGTTATTCTGTTGCTTTTCTCTCCACCCCCACCCGGATCCTTTAATGAGGAAAGTGGTGTTTCAGTCCACTGGAATCAGAACCTGGTATCAAAAGCTAATCTGTCTGCTGAAGACAGAATACTTCCTATCATGGGGAGTTTACAGCTAGTGATAAAACCAAAGCTGCTTTCTAAAGACCAGCTGGGTGAAAGAATAAAGTATCTTACTATGTAAAAAAATCCATAAATTTTCTTTAATATAAATAACCAAAGATGCTTTCAATTGTTATTTATATATGCTTTCTATTTGCAAAATATTAGCGCTGAAATAACAATGTGGTCATTTATACACAAAATAAACAAAATTAACATGACTTACGTAAACCCAGGAAATGAAGCTATTAAGTAAAAACTAAGCAATATTCGCCGTCATTAACTCACCCTGTGGGATTGGAAGAATAACAAAATGTGGAATGAGAAATGAAGCCTTCCTGAAATGTAACCCCAGTGCCTTCCTTGCAATACCTTCCTCAGAGTGAGACTCAGCAGAGATGTGTAAAGAGAAAACTGACACAAATCTTGAGTCTAATCTCAAAAGAGCTCAGGACAGTGTGGCTCAATAGTGCTATTTCCATGTGCTCAGGGAAACAAGACCTGAGTTGGCCATTTATTTTACTGGAACACATTAAACCTTTAAAAAGGAGGAAGGAAAGTAAAAACGAAAGAAGGGAGAGGAAAGGAGAGACAGAGAAAAAGAAAGGGAATTCTGGCTTGAGTTTTTATTTAGAAGAGCTATACTATTGTTTACCATGAAGGCAAATTAATTTAAAAATAGTATAATATATATTTTCTATTAATGTTCAATTTATGGTCAATCTTTACCTTTCCCCATGTTGTTTCTGTGCGTCTGATCTTTTTATTTTTGCATTTTATTTCCAACTTCACTTTCTGCTTGATCAAATGTTATGAAAAAGCAAGAGCCTAAAAGGCATAAGGCAATTGAAGAGAGAAGCTTTCCCACATTTGCAAATATGCTCAAAACTAATTTTGGTAAAACAAAAAAGAGAAAGGTGCTTTAAACCCTGTAGCAATGTGAAGTGTACGCTGCAAGGCAAGTCAGTGGGAAACCGCCAGCCAGTACTTGGATTTGACGGGAGGCTTACCACAGGCAAACTTCCTTCCACATACTTATTTCACATATTATCACTGCACTGATAAGATGGCTTAATAATTTTCATGGCCACTTTAATATTAAAATATCCAAAAGACAATAAAAATTGAGACTGCCAGACAAGAATCACCTAAGCAATATTAGACTGGCCTCTAAATTACTAGCTAATGAAGCATTTGACATCAGTAAGAAGGACATAGCACAAGTTCAATATTAATGATTCTAGCAGCATTCTGTACCAGAAGACTAATCTTTCATTAAGTTGTATTTTACTAATACACTAACCACCTGTCTAGCTCCATGGGAAGTGTATTCTCAATTAAATTTGAGCAACAGTAATTTCATATCTCTGAAATATATGCATTTATTGAAGCAATGTATTAGTTTCAAAAAATGTCATTCAGATCTGCATGACTATTTCTAAAGTACACAGGAGTCATATTTGGCACATGTAAGACAGAGTTAGGTAAGCCTCAATGTTTAATTTGTATGTATTTGGAAGTTGGTGCTAAGAAGACTTCCAATGTGTGCACCATTTACTTGCTACTGGGATCTTCTTCCTAGTCAAATTCCATCTCACATCAGTTGGAATATGTTTCAGTTAAGGAGACCATTCCTAGAAAACACTGCTTTCTGGAACAAGAAAAGTAGTAAATAAACCCATATTTCATTGCTTTGATGGTAAAACGTGACCTTTATTTTAAAAAAGCATGTTTTAACACCAGAGTGTAAAAGCAAGAGAACATGCATTTAAGACACTGCCACAAGTCAAGCACAGGACACACGGTGAGAACAACCTCTCTGAGCCACTCACACAGGCTTCCATTGCACAACTGTGAAGCACTGCAAGGTGCAGAAATCTGCCTGCAAAAAGATCTGTTTTCTGGGGAAGGAAAACAGCCAAGTGCTTTTGAATACTCTTCCAATATTGTGAGCATATTAAAGTGTTGGTGCCTTAGTTCCTCCATATTCTAGTAATGCCCTCTAGAATTGCACCCATGACCCAGCTTTTTTTCTCCCATTTCCAGCAAACTCTTAGATATGCCTAATACACACTTTTAAGAAGAAATCTAATTTGTCTTCTCTGTTGTTTTAAATACCTAATTTAACATCATTTTTTTGGTGATTTTCACAAAACAGCCTACAGACTTGCACTGTCCAGACCCTCGGGGCTGTGCGTCGGGATGGTAGATATGCCAGTTTCTCTGGGGACCAAAGTGCCAGAAGGAGTATTGGACATAGTGACCAGTCTTCCTGAGATGAGCAGAAAACAAAACAGTCTGCAATCCTGATAGACTGATCTGTCACTCATAATCACATGTCTAGAAACGAGGAAAGATGAAGTAAACGTTTAATGACCATTAGAGGTGGAAATTTAAGCCTTTATTTTTAAATGGTAATTCAAGCCCATGGGTCAAAGTCTCCTTTATTGCTGAGCTTGAATGTATTTGAAATCATCTGAAAGATAAAATCCAGCCTTTAGAACAAGGGTTTAGGGAGCTTGCTACAGATAATCACTGCCAAAAATCTGATTTGATTTCTAAAAATTGTATAAATGAATCAGTTTCTTGGTCTTGATATACTAGGCAGAGAGCTTGTTCTTCCAAGTCTAGACTGCTTAATTGCTTGCTTGAGGGAGGGAAAGTCCTGGGGGAGAGGCACATATGAGCAATATCTGCTGTGTGAAGCCAGAACTCTCCCAAGCTAGATCATAGCCAGTAATGCAGAGGTCTGATCTCCCCTCCAGTGCAAGTGACCATAGATATTTGATCCTAGAGCTGAATGAAAAAAGAAAAGCAAAACTGACCACAATTCATGGGAACCATTCAGTATTTTGAGTGAAAAACAGAGCTCACAACTGCTTATTTGCTTTTCGCACCCAAAGCCAGTTAGAAACAAAAATCAGAACAGGAGGGGGGCAAAACTAAATACATCAACATGCATTCCAAACAGAAGAAGCAAACATTCGCATTATCAGGCAGGACTGTCTACACCTGCTGAGTGGGTATTAGAGAATATTTAATCAAGGACTTGAAAACAAAGCATCCTTGCTGCCTATGAAGGACTGCAAAGTAGTATTTTTTTTCCTTTTTCTTTCATTTGAAAAAATGTTCTTATCTGTGCTATAATAGTTAAAATGAATCCATTTTAAGTGTTCATCACTTCTGTTTTTGTCCTTATAAACATAGCTGGAATTTAGACTTTCATGGTATACATCAAAGACTGTATGGTATTTCTCCCTTCTTTTAGATATTTAGTGCTTCAATTTCAAATTAACGGATATTCCAGTGTGTGCCTTTGAGCACTACAATTCTTACAATCCTCAGAACAATCACTTCTGAAATTTCTATCTTAACAATAAGGAAGGATTTTTAAAAGAAATAATTTATGAAAAATAATGCCAGAAAATACAGCTATTTGGATGCAATTATTCAGGAAACGTCCATAACAAGTCCTTTGCACATGCAGTTTCTGGACATTGACTTTAGGAGATTCCTGGGGGACACAGTACAGAGCTAAGAAATAAAGACAAGTACTTAAATCTTGACGAATCAGAAGTCTTGGATCTGCAAACTGCACACTGATTCATCTCTAACAGTACATAATGGAGCCTTTTAAAAGCGTACACATTTACGATTGATTTCCAATTAAAACAATTAAATAACAAACTAAAAGTATTCCTTTTGACTTTTTTTCACCAGAAACATACAAAAAGAAATCAGAATGATTTTACCCAGCACTAAGTGCCATAACTACTTCACGAAGAAATAGAGCATGCAACTGAAAAGTTTTTATTGAACAGGACAGGTCAGATGCCATGGGTTCAAGTTTTAATCATATACAAAAACCTACTTTAACAGATATTTATTTAATCCCCCACTACAAAATCATTTAAGCTCCAATTCACATACGCTTCTGTCAGCAAACAGTTGCAATACAGCAGGTATTTGCAGTGTATGAAATTAGTTGCATATTTTCTCCTGACAAATATATGAGCACAGCCTTCACTTTAATATGTCAACAGAATAACAACAACAAAAAAACCTTAAAAGTTGAAAAGAATGTTTTTTTTCTGTTGAAACAAGCATATACTTCTTTTAGAATAGTGTCAGCTTGTGGAAATACGGTATTATATATCTGACATTTTCCATCTTGAAATGTCTTATGAGGCATGGTGGTATTAATAAGCCATATGCCTTCAGCCCCCTGAAGCGCTTTGGTATAATTTTGTTGAAAACGGAGCAAGGTGTGTGACCACCATGCAATTAACATACAGCCAACACACGTTCAGTCTTCACCTTGCCAGCTTGCCCAGATTGGAAAGTGCACAAAAACCCCAAAACTTTTTAGAGTTCATAAATATTCGTAACCACATTCTGATCTACAAGTTAACAATTCTTAAGCAAGCATGGAGAACTTAGAGAAAAATTTAGTAAAAAGCAAATTTATAAGAAAAATTGTATATTTTCCTTTTTTTTTTGCGTACCCCACCCCCATCACAGAAAAGATCACTCCTCCTCCAGCAGGGCACTGTCATTCCTTTCAGCACTTCACTCATCAGAAGGCAAATGAAAAGACAATGATCCTTTCCTCCTCTCATTTAGCTTACAACGCACACATTTAAGCACAAACATAAAGTACCGCCTTAACAGAAAGCACCAGACAGAGAGAGCAGGACTCACTGACCCATTTGGAAGACAAAGACGACAGAACAGCAAAGCTCTAAAATTCAGCTTGTGAGGCCTCTGAGAGATATTCTTCTGGCATTTCATCACAGCAGCCCCAGACCAGTTCACCTCCCTGGATACAGAGAGGAGAACTAAATAGAGCTGTTTATTAAAGCTGGTGTGCTGGATTGCATTAGGAAGCGCGGGCAGGCCACCTGGACCTCTCAGATTGTGGCGGTGTTTAATTTGCAGCCTGCCCCTCTGCAGCAGAGGGGGCGATGGCTACTACTACATTTACCAGGCTCAGACACACACCACTGGGGCTAAGAGTAAAGGCACTTGTATTTGTATACTTATATTTTCTGTATAGAAGGAGGGAGAGAGAAGAATACAGTCCAAATAAAAATATTGAGCAGCACAATAAAAAATTGTAACTACTGCCTGGGAAGCATGGCACTTTATTTTCTTCTCATACTTTATTTCTTTCAGAGATCACAATCTAGGCAGAAAAAAATAAATAAATTCTTAAAATGAAAGTTTTTCATATTCAGCCCAAGTCATAAATTTGATATGCTCTTTGAATTTCTTGGTGGTGGTTTTGTTTTGGTTTCTGTTTAAGAGCATCACACTGAAGTTTCCAGCTGAGCCTTCCTAGCCAGATTTAATGGGCGCCTTTCGCCTTTTGCACTTTCAGCTCTGCACTGGCAGGTAGCTGAAGACACAGATAGAAAGATGGTACAGTAAATATGAATTATGTGAATCATATGGTGAGACCCTTGTGGAGAAAAGGGGAGTTGAGAAATGGCTGACTCCATACCTGACCAATTACAGCTTGCATGGTCCCCGTGTCCTGCTGCGCTGGGAGATCGCAATCCATCATATGTTGTCTTTGAAAAGGAGAATGGGGGTTTCTGGCATGCATCTGTCAATCAACTTCTGCACTCACAACCATCACCAAAAGCAAGGGGGGAAAAAGTCAAGCTGCTCCACCAAGGATGAGACTGTCATGTGACCTCCGGCAGACACGCACACACACTCACTACCTTCATAGAGCGTAAGAATTTTCTGTAGATATGAAATGACATTGACAAATATCCAATACCAAGTAAATAAAGTGAGACAAACAGCTATTCACTAAAGGCAAAACGTTAGCTGTAACCTTCTGCTAAAGGTATAAAAATAAAATAAAAACATGAGAAAATTTTAATCCCCTGGAAATATATTTTAAAACAGAAAATTAACTATTTCGTGTGATAATTGAGTCTTTTTACAACATAAACTTTTAAAATTATAATTCCTTGGTGGACTTCTCTTAAGCTATCTCTTGTGATTTTTATTTTCAAAACTTCTAAATTACCTTTTGATGATATGAGGTAAGCTCTGTAGTTTCATATAAAGTCACCATTATAGAAAAGCTAAAATATTAGCCATTAGGTATCACAGATGCCCTGATATTTGCTGCTTAGAAATGGATATACAATCATTTATGTAAACTCTGGTGACCTCTCAAATATAAATTATTCAAAGTGTGCAAATAGTAGTCACTAAACTTTTCTTCTTCCAAAAGGTTAGGGAAGGATTTACTTGCTGCTCATCCAAACTTTGGTATCATAATGGAAAATACTTCCACTTTTCCTCATTGAAATAAAATTATTTGATCCCACATACTGTTGGGCCAATTACTGATGTATGACATGAAAATAATCAAGTAGCTTTTTAACCCTTTGAGGATAACCCTACAGACAGTGCAGGCTTGCTCTCTGAAAATCCCAAATCATAAACGGCACCATTTATTTAGTTGTTTTATAAATGAATGGTTCTATTTGTTCACTTTTTCAACCGGAGCTCATTGATTACTGTACTTTACTTAACTTAAAAAAATTACAAGATTTTTGTGTTATAAAATGAGAACTGTTTTTAAGACTCAAAACTAATGTTAAACTTGATAAGTGGAAAAAAATAAAAGAAATAGTTGATACTATGGACACCACAGACACACACTAGCGTCCCTAAGCAGAAGAGGACTGGAAGGTCCCACTAAACACCACTCCACTTCAGTCAGAGCTGAAGCCTCTGTCTTGAGAGCTGAGACTGAAACACCAGCACAGCGGGGTACTTCTGCAGTCACCCAAAACAGGGCCTTGAGTGTCCATCACCGCCCCTAGCCCTGAAGGCTGTCGGGACCCTCTGCTAAGCCAAACGTGCAAGGACTGAGCCAAACGTGTCCAAAACCTGCGGCCTGCTGGGCAGGGAAGGAGAGAGAGGCAGAAAGGGAGGAGCGGGGATTGTGGGGTTGGAGAGGGGCGAGGGGCGGTAATGGGCTCTGGGGACTGCTCCGCACACTCCTGGCAGACAGGAAGAATGGTGGGCGGGCCGAGTTGCTGGGCGGGTGGGCTCAGCTTCTGTCAAGACCCTGGGATTCTGGAGACTCAGGCTAAGCCTGCAGTAGCCCTGCAACATTTGGGCTTCTGCAGCAGGAGGTGCGCTGCTCTGCTTGGAGCCAACCCTGAGCCAGCCTGATGAGGACTCCCACAGCAGCCAGTTCCCTCTGGCCGCTGGTTCTCCGATTGTTCAGTGTTCCTTAGCTTCCTAAGTGGCTTTCCACAGGGTCATGAGTGGGGGATAGGGGTCAGGCTGTAAGAGGCAGAGAGCTTTGAAGCTCCTTTCCCATATTTTGGTGTTTGTGACTGGCTGCAGGACACCACTGCTTGCTCATAACCTGTGTATGATTTCAGCCCTAATTACTGTGGGTCGCCCTCAAAGAGGCCCTGAGCCAGGCACTGCCAGACCTTGCCTTAATTCATTCTCTCCTGGTGAAAATCTAGGGAGGAACAACCATTATTTCCATTTCACAGACGAGGCTCAAAAAAAGTAAACAAAGGAGATGTGATTTAAAGTTGTTTTGAATCCAAAGATGGAAGTTCTGTGAAACCAGAGTCGGCTGACACTCAAAATATTTCCTATCTTTTTTGAGGCACTGACTTCTTCAACAAATATTTATGCCAAGAACCCTCTCAGTGCTGGGGACAGGGCAAACAGAGCGGGGGAGGTTTGAAACAATAAAAACAAGCTGAGAGCGTAAAGACTCATTTGTGGGTATTGTCTGATTCTGACTCCTGGAAGAAGTTTATAATTCTAGAATGTCTCATAAAGGTATATCTCCACCTTTTACCAGAGTGAGTGGCAAGTAAGTTGGGAGACAAATAGTAGAGAGTAGGAATGTAGCCGTCTATTTCTACCCCCACAATAGAATTTAGGAAAGGAAATTCGTTAAGTGAAAAATTTAGCTTGACTACCCTTTTTTCTGCTTTCTCCTCTTCTCATCCAGTTTCCATAATATCATGCATTGTTGACCCACCTAGGCTACCTCCTTCATCATGCTGCAAGGAGACACTGAACTCCCAACACAGACCAGCTTATGTACTAGATGGCATGAACCAGACCAAAAGGAGCCTCACCATTGCCTCCAACTCTAACTCTCAACTCCTTGGATTAGAAATTACCTTAACTCCTTAACATTAAACAACAAAAGATGCAAACCTACTGGGCGCACCAAGACCAAGGCAAGGTGCTGTTTCCATAGGCTCTGTCTTTTCTTTCAATTAATGCAAATTAATGTGCTTTATTGTGTAGTGATTTGACATACATGGTTTTCAAAAATTCCATGGACACAGTATAGTGAGAGTAGATACCTGTGGCCAAGACTTCCTTTTTACACTCTCTGGGTTGTCTGCCTTACTCTGTCTTCCTTTCCAAAGTCATATGTTTGTCACATTTTCTGCATCATCACTCCTTGGGTGATCTATTGTTTTGTCTATTTCTGCTACTTCTCCCCAACATCACATTTTTGTCTAGGCATTTATATTTTGTAGAGATCTTCTCTGGGATGGTCTTTTCAATCACTATCTGTTCCTTAAGCAATATTCCACAACTTTGCCTTCCACAGGACACTGACCAGAATAAACAATCTGTACCCTGGGATCCTTGGTTATTCTTATTTCCATATTTCTAGAAAATTGAACACAAGAAAAGTATCACAAGCAGAACGATGAAAGTAGAAAGAGGAGGGAAGGAAAACTCCATCATCCCAAGACCCAGGGAATGCAAAATTGAGAGGGTTTTGATTATGCACAGCTCAAGTACCAATGGCTGTGAGAAACTGTGATCTATAGCTTTCTTCACAGTATAATTTTGGAGCACTGTTTTTTTTTCCTCCTTGAGAAACAGTGACAAGATATTGCCTTTAGAATGAGTAGCTGAGGTGTAGTTCAAGAACCTCTTGACTCTGGACAAAGAAGATCCACGAACATGCTGCTATGCATTCTCTGATTATCTGACCTCTGACTTTATTATCTTTTCTAACTGGGGACTGTATTCAGACTGAAAAGGGAAAGGGCATCACAGGGAACAAGTATCTGTTTTCCACTTCCATGATTGTCTTTTGATACAGATTGGTTTTCTTAGATACATCTCCTCTTCCAGTATACACTCAGAGGGAGGCACTGAAGTAAAAGCTCCTGGAAGTCTCAGTTCTTTGGGCAGTTTTTGTGTCTAAACCTAAATGCTAACACAATTTCTTAGGAAAGTCCTTCCTGGTAGGACAGTTGTACAACTTGTTGACTTACCACTGGGGCTCACCAGGAGACATTCTTACCTGTCTTTCATGCATAAAAAGCCACAGGTCTGATAAAGCTAACCAAGATGCCCTTTAACTCTTTATTCTTCATACTGGTAGTTCTGAAGCAGTGACATCTGTTCACTGTTTTAAAGACAGCCTGTTTTAAATGGGCGTTGGAATGGAAGCAGATCCGTTAAGAGAGCACCACCACTCCTAGGCCTTCCTTTGGAAAGTTCACTCTGGTCTAGCCTTTTCTGCGGTCATGACCGCCACCAACTCAGCATCACCAGAAACCAAGAACTGCTTCATAGGAGAGGATGAGGAAGGAGGACCAAGGATTTTAAAGGTCCTTTTATGATGTGTGGAATGTTAAACATTTTTTCCCAAATGACATTGAGATATGACCTTCCTCTGACACTCTCCTCTTCTAAAGAACCCAGAAATAGAGTTTTCCTGAGGCTGTAAGATGTATGATTGGGGACCAGCCTGAATGAAGAAGCAGATACGAGACTCCAAGTGACTTCTGGTAACCGTCCTCAAGGAGACTTGCTAAAAACGTAAAACAGTGCCATGCTTCTCATATTTTGTTTTGTAAAAACATGCTTATTTTCCACAGGACATCATTGATGGAGAATAATTTAATACCCTAGTAAATGCACTTTTTAACATAACAAATATTAATCAATACAGACTATGAAAATCAAACATGTTCTAACTAATCTTATCATTGTGAGAAGAGTTCTGAGAGGAAAAACAGAGAAGTGCATCTTGGCAGGGGGTTTCCTCAGCCACACACTGCCACACATTGCCATATACTGTCAAGCATTTCAATCACACTTTTTCAGCTACTCTCATGCCCACACCAGCACTTACCTATTTTTATCTTGACTTCACAGAATCTGCTAGGAGAATTGTTTACATTAAGTATCAAAAATGTAGGTTTCTTAAAGATCATAAAACGATAATTTGGCATATGTGTGAATTAAGACGTGTAATGCATGGGAGATCTTTCCATCTTCTTCTATTTCTTTCTTCAGACCTGAGCTTTTTTTTTTTTCATACAGGTCTTGACTTGCTTGGTTAGAGTCACCCCAAGGTATTTTATGTTATTAGTGGCTATTGTGAAGGGTGTTGTTTCCCCAATTTCTTTCCCAGCCCTTTTGTTTTTTATATACAGGAGGGCTACTGATTTTTTTTTTTTGCGTTAATTTTGTATCCAGCCACTTTGCTGAAGGTGTTTATCACCTGTAGGATTTCCCTGGTAGAATTTTGGGATTGATTTAAGTTTCTCACCATTTAGTTTGATGTTGGCTATAGGCTTACTGTATACTGCATTTACTATGTTTAGGTAAGTACCTTGTATCCCTGATCTCTCCAGGACTTTAAATGCTCAAAGTCCTTAGTTACCACAGAAATGCAAATCAAAATGAACCTGAGATTTCACCTTACACCCATCAGAATGGCTAAGATCAAAAACTCAAGTGACCACACATGCTGGAGAGGTTGTGGAGACAGGGGAAACCCTTCTCTACTGCTGGTGGGAATGCAAACTTCTTAGACAACTAGGAATAGTGTTACTTCAAGATCCAGCTATACCACTCCTAGGCATATATCCAAAGTATGCTCAACTTTACAACAAGGCCATTTGTTCAACCATGTTCGTAGCAGCTTTATTCATAATAGCCAGAACCTGGAAACAACCCAGATGTCCCTCAGTTGAGGAATGGATACAGAAATTATGGTACATTTACACAATGGAATACTACTCAGCAATTAAAAACAAGGAAATCATGAAATTTGCAGGCAAATGGTGGGACCTAGAAAAGATCATCCTGAGTGAGGTATCCCAAAAACAGAAAAAAACACATGGTATATACTCACTATAAGATAGGCTAAACATACTTAAATCTATACACCTAAAGAAGATAAACAAGAAAGAGGCCCTGGGGTAGGGTAAGATGATCAACCTTCACTTAGACAAATGGGATGGACAATGAATGTAAAAGAAAACAAGCAAGAGGACAGGAGCCTACCACAGAGGGCCTCTGAAAGACTCTACCTAGCAAAGTATCATAGCAGATATTAAGACTCACAACCAAACATTTGGCAGAGTACAGGGAATCATATGAAAGAAGGGGGAGTTAGTAAGACTTGGAGAAGACTAGAGCTCCACCAAGACCAAATAAATCAGAGCACAGGCGTCTTTTAGGAGACTGTTTCTTCAACCAAGGACCATGCATGGATATAACCTAGAACCCCTGCTCGGATATAGCCCATGGTAACTCAGTATCCAACTGGGTATCCTAGCAAGGGGAACAGGGACTATTTCTGTCATGAACTCAATGGCTGGCTCTTCAACCCCCCACCCCCCCGAGGGAGGAGTAGCCTTGCTAGACCCCAAAGAGACATTGCAGCCAGCCCTGAAGAGATCTGATAAGCTAGGGTCAGATGGAAGGGGAGGAGGTCCTCTCCTATCAGTGGACTTGGAAAGGAGCAGGGATGAGATGAGGGAGGGATGGGGAGAGTGGGAGGGGATGAGAGAGGGGGATACACCTGGGATACAAAGTATATAACCTGTGATTAACATAAAAATAAATTTTAAAAATCTCAAGTGACAACACATACTGGAGATGATGTGGAGAAAGGGGAACCTTCCTCCATTGCTGGTGGGAATGTTAACTTGTACACCACTTTGGAAATCCATCTGGCACTTTCTCAGAAAATTAGAAATAGTGCTACCTCAGGATCCAGCTATACCACTCCTAGGCATATATCCAAAATATGCTCAAGTATACAACAAGGATATTTGCTCAACCATGTTCTTAGCAGCTTTATTTATAATAACCAAAATCTGGGGCCAACTCAGGTGTCCCTTAACTGAGAAATGGATACAGAAATTGTGGTACATTTACACAATGGAATACTAGTCAGCAATTAAAAACAAGGAAAACATGAATTTTGTAGGCAAATGGTGGAAACTAGAAAAGATCATCCTGAGTGAGGTATCCCAGAAGCAGAAAGACACACACGGTATATACTCACTTATAAGTAGATGTTAGACATATAATATAGGATAAACATACTAAAATCTATACACCTAAAGAAGCTAAGCAAGAAGGAGGACCCTGGAGGGTCCTGAGGAGGATGCTCAATCCTCATTCAGAAAGGTAACTGGGATAGACATCAGAAGAGGGAGAAAACAGGGAACAGGACAGGAACCTACCACAGAAGGCCTCTGAAAGACTCTACTCAGCAGGGTATCTAAGCATATGCTGAGACTCATAGCCAAACTTTGGGCAGAGTGCAGGGAATCTTGTGAAAGAAAGGAGAGATAGACAGGTCTGGAGAGGACAGGAGCTCCACACGGAGAGCAACAGAACCAAAAAAATCTGGACACAAGGGTCTTTTCTGGGACTGATACTCCAACCATGAACCATGAATGGAGATAACCTAGAACCCCTGCTCAGATATAGCCCATGGCAGCTCAGTATCCAAGTGAGTTCCCTAGTAAGGGGAACAGGGTCTGTCTCTGACATGAACTCAGTGCCTGGCTCTTTGATCACCTTCCCCTGAGGGGAGCAGCCTAACCAGGCCACAGAGGAAGACAATGCAGCCAGTCCTGATGAGACCTGATAAGCTAGGGTCAGATGGAAAGGGAGGAGAATCTCCCTAATCAGTGGACTGGGGGAGGGGCATGGGAGGAGAATAGGGAGGGAAGATGGGATTGGGAGGGGATGAGGGAATGGCTATAGTTGGGATAAAAGTGAGTAAATTTTAATAAAGCAAATTAAAGAAAATATGTAATGCTTCCCAGGAAGTAGTATTGCAAAAAAATCAAATATTTTACAGTTGAAATTTTTTTGTTTTTGTTTTAAGAATATGTGTTCATGAGCAGCAGCAAACCTATATCCCAGTAATTCAAGAATGCTTATAGAGAAAGTGACCTCAAGTAAGATCAAAAGTCTCCATGTATGTCTGTTTCCACTCACATTTCTACTGCTGTCTCCTTTCTGAAACTGGGCCTGAATGAAGACACTGATTTTTTTTATATTTTTCTTTGTTACAGTTTATAACCATAAAACCTCTCTGCCAGTTAGAAAATACATGTATAGAGAAAATTAAAGATTAAAATATATCATCCTTAAACATTTCATTGTAAAACTAGAGGTAATACACACAAAAAATAAAAAATAAAAGAAAGGACAATGCAGAACTAAATAGTCCTGTTATTGAGGTTTATGCAAGGAGGCAAAGTAAAGAAACATGACAGCTCTATGAGATGGTTAAGGCTTTTATTGTAGATTTGAGCGAAAAAACCGTCAGAAGAATGTGAAGAGTAGTATGTTGCAGATGCAGATTCTATTAACCTTACCTTAGGTTAGTTCTAGCCCCAACCCTAGCAGCCATTCCTTACTCACCTGTGTATCAAGAATAACATCCCATAACTAATAGACTTTAAAACATTTTTGAAATCTGTTAACTTAGCAGACTATTTTTCACAAGCCCAAAAGCTAATCATGTCATCAAATAGCACCTGATAACTTACTGAAAAGCTTTTACCCAACTTGCTGTAACCTCTTCTCTGCTGTGTCCCCCAATGTATTTAAACCTGCCTTAATTCATTAGTTTCTTTATTTTGTAAACTACAGAACTTCCTTAAACTGCTTCAACATTGCATTTGAGGAGACCTACAGGTATGTTACTGGGCCACGGTCTCTCATATATCCTCCAGAAATAACCATGTCATTTATCCTTTTGAGGGGTTTCTTTCAATGGCACAATCATTTCTTTATTGAGCACAAAGGATTAACAGCTGGCTCTGTGAAGTTTCTTCTAGTCGAGAAACACCTGAGGATTGGAGTAGTTGTTGAGTTCCCTTGCATCTTTAACATGGAACATTGTAAGGGGTCTCCATATACCAGATTATTGAAGGGGAATCTAAAAGAAATTTCTTCTGACCTGTCATGTATAAAGTCTTGAGCTGGCACTGTGTATCATTATGCACATAGAAAGACTGTGAAATCAGAAACTGCCTTGAAGTCACAGACCTTTTTAGCATCACTCTCCATACCATTGCCTGCTGCTTATTCCTTCTTAACTTTACCATAAGTAAATTTAAGATTGTGAAGTCTATAGTGTCTCACGCATTGTCTCAGAAATTGTCCATTCACTCTTGTGTATAATCTTATGTTTGTTTCAAATCTCAAAACCCATCCCACACTAAATCAAACCTTGTACCTGCATCCAAGAGATAGAATGTAGGGAAAAGAAAATACAAACCATAGCTACTGTTTTGCATTAATAACAATAATCTCAAATAAGCCCACCATGCCATCCCGCCAACCAAATTCAATTCTTTGCTCAATAGCTTCCACTACAGAACACAGAAGGCCTTTTCTCCTTCCTCAGATCTTCTTACAGTAATCTCTCAACATTTCTCCTGCTCAACAAAGAATCAGAGAAGGAATGAGGAGAGACACTTATACCTTTCTCTTTCTTTGTCAAACTATAAAAACAGTGGTCAACAAGAAATTGTAATTTCCCTAGAAATCTCATTTGTTGGAGCCTGGTGATAGCCAAAGGAAGAGCTTCTCTCTAAGGAAGATATTTCACAGAGTTCTGACAACTTGCCAGATCCTTGTTGTAAAGACTAGAGCCGAGATAATAAGTCATGATGGGCTGGACCACACCTTGACCAGGACTGCTTAGTTCTACGTGCCTCTTGCCTTCTGTTTAAACCTAAATTTCATTTCGTGACCCAGAAAATGGATTTTGTGGAATTGGTCACTAGACATCTTACTTTTTCTTTCTATCAATGTGGTCACATTACTCGCTTCTTTGCTTTTCACCATTACTTATTTCTTTCACAGGCCTATTGAAGACAAATGGCTGAGAACAGCTTAAGGCTTTCAGGACTCAGGCTTTTACCCTGATAACTTCAGCAACGTTCCTGCCACCAAATCTTTCTGTCTTTTTATTTATACCTGATGTTCTGTCTTCCTCCTTCTAAAATGAATAAAACGCACTTTTTCTACATAGGAACCCTGTGCAAAAGATCTTGTTCCCTCTCAACTACATTATAATTTTGTGCTTTCAATCTTTCCATTTCTTCTACATCAGCAAAGCTTCTATCTCTACGAGACTCTTCCAATCAGCACTAGGAACATACTAGCTTATCTTTAGTGGCTGCTGTTCACAGAAAGTCAGCTATCATTTCCATTTTCCTCATGCTTCAGAAGAAAGGGCCTCAACATAATGGACTTCTTTTGCCATCTCCCCTATTCCCACGAAAGACAAGGGAAACTTGTATTATTATGTTGTTTTCCTACAAATTCTATTTCATTTAAACTTTTTATAGACAATCTGTTAAAATCTATAAAATATAAGAGACTCAAAAGTTTGCCAGATTCAGAAACAATTTGCAATAATCAACTTTATTTCAAAACACATTGTTAAGATACCAGTCTTCTCAAATTAATCAAGAGTTAATGCACTTGTAGCAGAGTTTTGTGGTAGAAGTTGGCAAGCTATTTTTACAATTTATATGAAATTGCAAAAGGTAAAGTAAATTTGGAAAAGAAGAAAAAGAATAAACCCAGGATGGCAGCACCTACCACTCAGCTCAGCAGTGAGAGCAGAATGACCAGTAGACTGTACTTTGGACCCCAAAACCCGACATTTGTGCTTCTCAGGTGAGAGAAGAACCCATGGGGAAATAGGAGGGTCCACCATCAGACTACCTGAGGATGGAAAAAATTCCCAGGCTTTCTCCTGCCACAGCCCTAGGCCAACTGCCTAAGCCCACCATCTGTGGATATCTTCCTGGTACCTACAGCTCTTGGCTCCGACCTTGGGCACTCACTGACACTGTCCATGGAGTGCATACCTTCTGGTACAGAGGGTGAGGCTCCAAATCCACCCTTACCATTCCATGAACATCTTCTGGGTACCAGTGGCTCCTGGTTCCAAACCCTGGAGTCCACTGACTCCAGCAAACACAGAGTCTAAGCAAACTGTCTGGGCTCACTAACCTCAGGGTAAGAAAGCCAGTGGCTGGGCAGCTGACTCCAGGACTTCCCTCTGCAAAGAAAAGAATCCTCACCAGAAGAATATCTAATAGATATCTAATATCTAAGAGAAAGACTTAAAGAAATGTTTAATGTCTTTAATGTCCTTAGTCATCAGTGAAATGCAAATTTAAATGACTCTGAGATTCCATCTTACATGCATCAGAAAGGCCAAGGTCAAAAACTCAAGTGACTACACATGTTGGAAAGGATGTGGAGAAGAGGAAACCCTCCTCTATTGCTGATAGCAGTGCAAACTTGTACAACCACTTTTGGAAATCAAGCTGGCACTTTCTCAGAAAATTGGGAATAGTCCTACCCCAAGACCCAGCTATACCACTCCTGGGCATATACCCAAAAGATGCTCCACCATACCACAAGGACATTTGCTCTACTGTGTTCATAGCAGCTTTATTCATAATAACCAGAATCTGGAAACAACCTAGATGTCCCTCAACTGAAAAACAGATAAAGAAATTATGGTATATTTACACAATGGAATACTACTCAGCTATTTAAAAAGGAGGCAGGAAATAATTCAATTTGTAGGCAAATTGATGCATCTAGAAAGATCATCCTGAATAAGGTAACCCAGAACCAGAAAAACAGTTATGGTATATACCCACTTATAAGCAGATACTACCCATATAATATAGGATAACCATACTGAGATCTATAGTCATAAAGAAGCTAAACAATGTGTTGGACCCTAGGGAAGATGCTTAACTCTCATTCACAAGGCAAACAGAATAGGCACTGGAAGAGGCAGTAGAGAGGGAACACTGAGAAACCTTGAGTGTGATGGGAACTTCACTATGATGATTGAGCAATGAAAAACATGTCAAAATGCACCAAATAACGTACTTAAAATATGACAACCTACTGTAGTCCAATTACACCTTTGAAAATGGTATAATTTCTGCAATATCCCTCATAAAAACCAGAGGTTAGATGAGCACTATAAAATGCTGTCTTCTGGACATGGTATGACCTTTGTAGTCATGAAGACACAGAAGCAATGACCATGAGGACATAGTAGCTGTATCTCTATAGACATATACATGCATAAAAGTAGTAGTAGTTGTTGTAGAAGTATTTGTCAAGAGGAAGGGGATCAGTAGAAGTTGTAAGACAGTAAAAGAAGGTAACAGAGAAGCATATCACAATATATTGTATAAATCATAAGCTGTCAAAACTTTTAAAAATTATTTAAAGATGGTATAATTTCCCAGTCCTCATTATTATGGCATCTTTGAGAGACTTATTTTAACAAATAATTTCAAATACTATTTTATTATTGAAATATTTTTATGCGTGTAAAAGACTAAGCACCTGGTTAAATTTTCGATGCATACTGTGGTGAAAATTAAGCACAGAAGTGCACATAGGTCCTGTTCTTAACCGTCTTACAGACTCACAGGGAATCACATCTCAACCAAATAAAACTTTCAATGAAATGTGAAAATAAACAATTATGATAATTTTATGAATGCAAATAGGGGTATGTGAGAGGCAATTTCACTGTCCTGTCATTCACTTTAACAATTCATTCATGTTTAATAAAAAGCATATTGCCACAGTATTCAGAATCACTCTATGGTTAGCTACAGTCATGCTGTCCATGAGGTCTTAAGTTACACAGATTTGCCATTTGTGAATTCCTGACTTTGATTAATCTTTAATTAAGAGAGACTTTTATTTTCACATAAAAGTTTCAGGCTATTACAATTTCTCAGTTAATGCATACTTAAAAGTATGCATTTCTGTTTCCTCAACAGTAAAACAACATTTCCCGATTGAATAAAATATTTGGGGATTACTTAGGTTTTCTTCAACTTTATTTCCATTTCTCCACAATTTCCTGCCTCTTAATACTTCAGAAGAAAGGCTTTCTAAAACATTAAATAAGTTATCTCTTTCAAATGTTTTAGTACTTAAGTTTTAGTCCTTATTCTTGATATTTGTTGACTTTACAAAGAGACATTGCTCTCTTTTGTTACTATTAGAAAAAAAATTTAAAACACAAAGTAAAAGTAATGTGAAGGGGGAGATGGAAAATGTAGGATGGAGGGATGGTGGTTTAAGTGGGATGTCACCCATAGTTTGAGCATTTGAAGACCTGATCCCAAGGTATTGGCTGTGTGGGGAGGTTTAGGAGGTAAGTACTTACTGAGAAAGTATGTCACTGGGGGTAGTGTGTCGCTTTGATGTTTCAAATGACTCTTCTCACTTCAGGTTCTCTCTAGTTGCTGTTTTCTGTTTCTGATGTGAGCTCTCAGATGCTGCTCCGCTCACCAGGTCTGCCTGTTGCCTTGCTCGCCTCCCGGGATGATAAAGAGCTCTTATTTCTCTGGAACGGTAAGGTCAAAATAAACCCTTCCTTTCATGAATAGCCTTGGTCATGGTGTTTTATCAGAGCAATAGAAAAGTAACTACTACTGGGGGTTAATTAAGAGGTAGAAGGGAATCAACACAGAAAGAGATGGTGGGAGGAATGTAAAAGAACAATAAGAATGTCTGTAAAAGTCATAAGGATTCACACTAGTAATTATCTACCTCAAAAATACTTATAATTCATATAAGTCTATGTGTAATACACATTATATATACACACAATATGAAAGTTTCTCATCTGAGCAAACAATGGTTCCCAAAGAGCCACAGACTAACAAAAACCACAGCACCAGTCTCTGCGTTATTGGTTGGAGTTGCCCAAGAGACTTCTGATATGTTATAGACTATTGCTGTTGCCCTTGCTTTCCTTCCAGAGGAAAGGTAAGTCTGTATTGCTGAAGGCACCATATACTAAAGACACATGATAAAGAAGATCAATGTTCATTCTTGCCTAAAAGCCTTCTCCCAAGGACTAGCTTCCATGGGACTAGAAGATTCCATTCTTTTAAGACAAGGAAGCTACCCAGAGGCCCACTTAGTTATGATTCCTATGAACCACAATGACAAGAGCATGGCATGATAAACCTAAATGTGCAATAGTAGTATGCATACTTTGATGATAACCAACATACTCTAGTCAGACTATCTTGAGCTAGTAATGTCAAGGAAAACCCAAAACTACCAATTTACTACAGCAGCATAATTCCTAACTACACTTAAATTATTTTTAATTAAATTTTTATTTTTATACTAATTACCATTTATTCACTTTTTATCCCAGCTGTAGCCCCCTCCCTCATTCTTTCCCAATCCCACCCTCCCTCCTTCATGTCCTCTCATGCCTCTCTCCAAGTCCACTGAGAGGGGAGGTCCTCCTCCCCTTCCATCTGACCCTAGCTTATCAGGTCTCATCAGGACTGGCTGCATTGTCCTCCTCTGTGGCCTGGCAAGGCTGCTATCCCTTCAAGGGGAGATGGTCAAAGAGCCAGACACTGAGTTCATGTCAGAGACAGTCCCTGTTCCCCTTACTAAGGAGCCTACTTGGAGACTAAACTGCCATGGGCTACATCTGAGCTGGGGTTCTAGGTTATCTCCATGAATTGGTTGGAATATCACTCTCAGAAAAGACTGCTGTGCCTAGATTTTTTGGTTCTGTTGCTCTGCTTGTAGAGCTCCTGTCCTCTCAAGGTCTTACTATCTCCCCCTTCTTTCATAAGACTCCCTCCTCTCTGCCCAAAGTTTGACTATGAGTCTCAGCATCTGTTTTGATACCCTGCTGGGTAGAGTCTTTCAGAGGCCCTCTGTGGTAGGCTTCGGTTTTGTTTCCTGTTTTCTCCTTCTTCCATTGTCCAATCCATTTGTCTTTCTGAGTGAGGATTGATCATCTAACCCAGGGTCCTCCTTCTTGCTTAGTTTCTTTAGGTGTACAGATTTTTTGTAGGTTTATCCTATATTATATGTCTAGTATCCACTTATAAGTGAGTGTATACCATGTGTGTCTTTCTGTTTCTGGGACACCTCACTCAGGATAATCTTTTCTAGATCCCACCATTTGCCTGCAAATTTCATGATTTCCTTGTTTTTAATTGCTGAGTAGTATTCAATTGTGTAAATGTACCACAATTTCTGTATCCATTGCTCTGTTGAGGGACATCTGGGTTGTTTCCAGGTTCCAGCTATTATGAATAAAGCTATTACAAACATGGTTGAACAAATGTTCTTGTTGTGAACTTGAGCTTCTTTTTGGATATATGCCTAGGCGTGGTATCACTGGATCTTGAGGAAGTGCTATTCCTAATTGTCTGAGAAAGTGCCAGATTGATTTCCAAAGTAGTTGTACAAGTTTACATTCAGCAATGGAGGAGGTTTCCCCTTTCTCCACATCCTCTCTGGCATGTATTGCCACTTGAGCATTTAAATTATTTATCTGTATACACAGATAAGTGTATTTCTCACTCCTCAACAAAGAACCTTCTCTTTGCAATAGTTGGAGATGTTACAGAAAACCACAACAGATGAAAAATGCAGGGAATCAGTGGTTGTCTGGTGCTCAGCCCAAACTGATAGATCAATAACACAACTGCTGCACTCAAGGCTCAGGAAACGTGGAAGAGGGGGCAGAACTGTTAAGAACTGTTAAGAAGATGTTTTCTGTGAAACTGCACTTCTCCTAGAAATATCCAAGGAAGATATACCCATGAAATCTCAACCACATGGCTCTCTTCACAAAGACAACACCAAAGACATGTTAACATAAAAGGGGGGATAATTCATGAAACCTCCAATTCTAAACTAAGAGTAATAGGCAACTGGGAAATGTGGAGAAGTAGAGAAAATGGTCTTGCCAGGGAACATACCCCTTAATTGGTTACACAATGTCAAGTGGCCTACCTTGAAATCACATACATACAAAAAACATTGTATAGACTGAAAAGGCTGCACTTAATGTATTTAGGAACATACATATACACACATGTGCATTTGTGCACACACACACAATAGCTGAATCACACCAAGAGGCTGAGAAGCCAGTGGTTGTTAGTCCACAAATCTGGCACTTCGGCAGTCCCAGTAAGATCAGAAAACTTGGAAGGTTCATGGCAAACCTCTCTCTATCTCTTAGTCTGGTTTTGATACCAGCAGAGGAATCAGCAGTAGCAGCCACAGCAAAAATCAACTGAGCTCCAAATGGGAAGTCCTAGCAAACAAACAGAATGATGTTTCTTGTGCCATGCCCTTTTTGATCTGGATGCCTCCCACAATTGGGGAGGGTCTTCTCGCATCAATTAAGGCAATACCATCATATTGCAAAGTTCATGATCAGTTCTTCAGGTGAGGTTTTATACTCAAGTGATTCTAAGGTGTGATGTGTTGACCTTAAACACAATGATAATAATTATGCCCTCTGACTTGTTAGCTATATTCCAAAGCACTCCCTGTGTTTATGTTCTTTACCCATATCTAAATTACATGAGCACTATTATTAAAACTGCTTAATGACATTATTTGGTAATTTTAATATTTGATGTATCTGCTGTGTAGTCAAACATGCAAAACCAACAAACTTCCAAAAATGCTTTTCTGCTATTGGTTTGATTAACTAAGACTTAAATAAGGTTCTTCTATTTTCACACATGTCTTGAATTTCTTATAAAAGTCTCAGTAGAAAACATCCTCTCTTCATTAGGTTTTTCTGCTAAAATGTTGACGAGGCTGAGTCCATTTCATGGTTTTAATTTCCCCATTTCTCCACATAGTGCTTCCTTGTCCGTTGTTATGACTGTGGATCAAGAATTAACACCTGTGGCTTGCTTAATTTCATGATCAAGTGTCATCCTGGAGCTGCAGCTTCACCGTGCCTTTATTTCAGAATGACCCTACCCCTATGAAAGGGAGGGGTCTGCGTGTTAACAGCTCATTTCTTTATTGTATGTGTTTCCATTCAATGGCTCTGATGACTACTGCCTGAAGTGATTAGTTTCTAGGAATTGTGAATGATGATGGTTTTGCAGTCCTTCTGCATACATTACCAGGCTTTATACAGAAAAGCTCCTTCCCTGCTTCCTCCTAAGGAGTTAATGCTGCCCAGGTGATGTTTTTATGATTAGTCCTTTACCTTTCATAATCATTTTTCAAGAATGAGCTCACACTTTGGCAACCTCTAGTACCATGGTTTGTTTTTATTTTCTTCTTAATACCACTAATAAGTCATATTTTTATATTTTTAGTGTCTGAACAATTGGACTCATCACCTCCCTGATGCTTGCTACCACATGCTTTGTGAGGGAGCCCATAGCCTGGCTGTGTGACTTGACATGACCCCTTTCTTCCCCCAGAATTTCTTTGAGTTTTGCACCAATACTCTGTTCCAGAATCTTCCTGTTCATTTCCTATAATACTCCTACGGTTTTTTTTTTTGGAGGAGAATGGTATTTAGAACCACAGGGAATATGTCATTTCAAAGGTCAAAGCCAGAAAAATATATGTGTTTTTTGAAGGGAGAGAAAAATCAAGATGTTTACTCTGATATTCCCAATTCAAATTTTAATATCAGAGACTTGTCCTGATTTCTTTATTTTACACTTATAACTCTTACATTTATATTTCTTATGATAAAGATTTTGTCTTATAATGACATTGAAATAATGCATGCTATTTTATTCTTGAATAAATGTTAAATAGCTCACAAAATAAAATGTAAAATTCCTATTTATTTCATATTTATTTATTTGTCCATCAGAAGCAGTGCTGATGGAAATGATTTTCATCTATGGGAAACTGACTTTTTTTTCTCTCTGTGAATGGTTTTGTTTCCTATTATAAGTATGTGTTTTCTGAAGCATCTTCCTCTGTGATTACATCTAACACTGAGTGACCTTTCATTCCTATGGATCCCTTTACTCCAGGTAATTTTCTGTGCACTGGGTTTGGCTCAGCTCTGGGTCTGTGTTCAGGAGAGTTCGCTGTCCCTGCTACCATTATTGTGTATGGAAGCTCAGTGGTCTTGTGGGATTTGAGAATAGTGAAAATGCTTTGGTACCGAACATTCAGAATTTAGGTATGATGATTCAGAAATCGTGAGAACCCCCATGCAGACAAATGTTTGAGTCTGAGTGTATCTTTTCTGAGTAGGATAAATAGTGTTCTCAGAAAACTGATGACTCTTTCATTGTGTGGCTGAGTAAAGTATCTGGTTTTCTATAAAAAAGAAAACACAGGAACTGTAGCATTACTTAACAGCATGTTTTAAATATCAACTCGGTCTGATTGCGGGGGAAGGGCATATCTGAGAAACAGAAATAAAAAGAAAATGGAAAGTTAGTCTCCAGCTTCATGCAAAAACACTGGATAGGTTTTTGCATTTGGGCATGAGGATAGCCTGGGGTTTCAATGTTTAGGAACCCAGGAACTGAGCTCTCTAGGAAATAGCTATAAATCATAGCCAGTTCCTGATACAAATCATGTCCCAGTTGGTTAAAATATGGAATCATTTTGTTTACATTATGTTGAAAGTTACAGTTATGATGAAAGTTTGCCCAAGATCCGTGTCTTGCTATGGGCATCTGACAGAATTAAATGCAAAATTATCATAATTTAGCTATTGGAATTCTCATAGGCTGAAGGTCACTTAAAATGAACTATTAATTTAAAGCTAGTTTAAAAGGTATGAGAAAAAAATCAGCAACAAAAAAGTCAAGAACATAAATAACCAGGGGATTAACACCTCATGTTCTTTAAGTTAAGATCTTATAAAAATGAATATCATAATTAAGCAAATGAAACAAATTGTGAAATCATAAAAAAGAAAATTGATGAAATAGAAAACTGTTTAAAAGAAGCCAACTAAAGCTGATGTAATGACACATACCCTTAATCTCAGCACTCAGGAAAAAATGATAAGTAGGTCTCTGTGAGTTCAAAGCCAGCCTGGCCTGCATGGAGAGTTCTAGGATAGCAAGGGAAACATAATGAGACACTGCTTCGATTAGTGAACTTACTAATTAATTAAAATTGGATCTTCCAGGAATGAAAATTAGAACTAAAACAAAAATTTGGTGAATAGTTAAACGATAAAAGGGCTTAAGGGAGAAAGTGAAAGCAGAATGAGTGAGTAGAATGACTTTAATCAGAAGAAATCTCAAAGAGATGGAGAGGTAGAAATTATGAAAAGACTTAAGAAACATGGAGCATAGCAAAAGAGCCTTCTTGTCTAACATATGTAAATATTGCTAGCAAAAGATGTGCTTTGGGAAGAAGAATGTTGAACACAACTGAAGGACCCAGGACTCAAGAACAGTAACAAACAAAAGAATGAAGCAGTAACACTTTAAAATGCCTAAAATGAAATAAATCTGACACGAGGGCTATAAAATAAGCAGAAAAATCATAAGAAGGCAAAATATCACTAACAGGAGATCAAAGATGAAAAGAAGGTGGAATTAAATTCCAAAACACAGTAACTTATAAATTCAGAGATTCAGGCAAAAGCTTGCAATGGCTTTTACTATTCAGCACAAGTACAGAAATATTGATAATACCTAGAAATCAAGAATGTATGTTAAATTTTTAATTAATTTATTTATTCAATGTACATCTCTTTCATAGCCCCCTCCTTACTCTCCTCCTAGTCCAGCCCTCCCTTCCTATTTCACCCTCCCCTATTTCCCAGAAAATGGGATGCTCCCACCAACACACACAGGCTCATCAAGTCACATCAGGACTAAGCACATCTTCCCCTGTGGTCTAGTGAAGCAGGTCAGCCAGAGGGAGGTGATCAAAAAGCAGTCAATAGAGTCCATGTCAGAGGTAGCCCATGCTCCCTTATTATGGAAACGTCATGAAGCCTGAGCTGCCCATAGGCTACATCTGTGTAGGGGTCCTAGGTCCAGTCCATGCTCTGTCCTTGGCTGGGTGTTTCAGTCTCCTCAAGCAACTCTGAGCCCTGGTTAGTTGTCTCTGCTGGTCTTCTTGCTGAACTCCTGTCATCCCTAGGTCCTTCTGTCCTTCCTGAGCCACTATTCCACATGACTCGCTACACTTCATCCAGTGTTTAGCTGTGAATCTCAGCATCTGTTTTCATCTGCTGCTGGGTGTAGCCTCTCAGAGGATAGCTATGCTAGGCTCCTGTCTGCAAGCACAGCAGGGTATTGTGTTTTCTTTAATGTAATTTATTTATTTTTATATTAGTCACAGGTTAGGTACTTTGCATCCCAGACATAGCCCCCTCCCTCATTCCCTCCCACTCTCCCCATCCCTCCCTCATCTCCTCCTTAATTAATGATTCCTTAATTAAGTTTTTTTTTTAGCAGGAGAAACAGCAACAGCATTTATTAATCCAGGAATTGAAAAGACATAAGCAGTTAGACGTACATTTTAAACCAACTTAATTTAAATAGATATTTATAACTTTGAAATTTTATTATATAAAATCTATTTTGAAGCAGGGTTGAATTATAGATAGTAAAATGTAACTTTGAATTTTTATAAAAATCCATACCAATTTAAAATGAGGCTTGTTGTTGTCCTGGTCTAAAATAAGTTAAAATAAACAGTTATGATTAAGGAAGTCTTGTAAACCCAATGAGAGAATTATATAAATCATTATATAAATCATTAGATTAAGAATTTAAAGATTATATATATGTATAAATATATGTATATATCCATATAATATATATGTATACATATAATATATATAACATATTATATATACATATATACACATAATATACACACACATATATTTAAGAGCAGAGTGTACAGAAATCAGGAAGAAAAGATTTTTAAAGCTTGGAAATAGCCTCTTAGGGGCCAGAAAGGCAGATTACAGAAT
>CM053760.1:43195042-43216748 GCA_028658305.1 Pachyuromys duprasi
ATCAGCCGTGAAATGTAGATATAAATACAATTGATGTATTACTTAGAGACTAAACTCTATAGCCATGAAAACTCTTCCCAAATCCCCACCACTTGGCATTAGAGTCTATGTATGATCCTGTCCACCTCAGTGTTTGGGCTCACAACTTGCTTATTGCAAATACAATATGTCAGGTGTTACAGAAAGGATGTAGACTCTGCTGGGATATTGTCTTTCTCACACTGTCTCGGGCTATGCTTTCTTGTGCCTTTAATCAAAAGTACCTGACAAAAGCTGCCCAGTGATAAGACTAGAAAGGCAGACATCCACCAAGAGTCAGCAAAGGGGTCACTGATGCTTCAGGCAAACACCAGAACTGAAGTCTGTCTATAACCACAGGAATGAGTATGGGGGCTGCTCCTTCTGGCCATGTCTTGCCACAGCTGCAGTTGTGGCCGGTTTGTAGACAGCAGTTTCTCTAAAGCGACAATAAAGCCTGAAGAGCCAACCGAGTCCAGACCCTTGACTGCAGAAACTGAGACATTATTGCCTTAATGCACTAAGATGTGTTTTGTAATAATTCTTAGAAAATTAATTTTTATTTAAAAAGTATAAGCTAAGCATTAAACTGAAGAATTTAAAAATTATCAGAGGAAAGGAGAGAGTAAACCAAAAGAAAACCAAGGGAAGGAGACACTACAGGTAATAAGGGTTAGAGGACGCAAACAAAATCAAATGAGGGCCAGGAAAACAAATGATAACATGCACCAAAGACATTCAGAACACTGTAAGGGAATAATTGAAAACCTATACTCTACTATGGTAGAAAACTTAAGAGAAATGGACAAATTTCTAGGTTCAGCTGAACCACCAGTGCTAACCAAGAAAAGATCAACAATGTAAAAAGTTCCTTAACAAGTAAGGAGTTAGAAAAACTAATTAAAAAAATAATAAAACAGTCCGTATGCAGATGGATTCCCAGGAGAATTCTCTCAGAATTCTATTTTCCAAGAGGAACTACAACCAATACTTCTCAAATGATTTAACACACATATTCAGACAGAGAGAGAGAGAAGAATCACTTTTTAACCCTTTCTATGAAGCCAGTATTACTCTAATACCCAAACCAGACAAAGACACAGCACAAAGAGAAAACCATAGGCCAATATCCCAATGGACATCAATGGAAAAAAAAAAGAATCTTCAATAAAATACTGGTAAACTGAATACAGGCATATATCCAAAAGATCATGCACCATGATTATGTTGCTTTATTTGAGATTCAGGAATGGCTCAACATATTTAAGTTGATAAATGTAACAAGTCATCTTTGTGGACTTAAAGACAAATTTTACATGATCATCTTAACAGATGCAGGAAAGACCTTTGACAAAAATCAACAAGTCTTCATTTTAAAAAAATCCACATGTTTTCATTTTAAAAATTCTAAAGAAAATGGGACTGGATGGTAAATACTTCAGCATAATAAAGGCTCTAGACACTAAAAACCTTTATCTAGCATCATTCTAAACGGAGAAAAACTCAAAGAAATACCATTAAAATCAGAAAAGAGGCAGGACTGTCCACTATTCTTCTTTTTATTACTATAATTCTTTATAATTTTATTATTATTATAATTCTTCAGAGAAGAGGAGCCGCACCCCCTTCCCACTGATCCCAGCATATCAAGTCACATCAGGACTGATCGCACCCTCTTCCCCTGTGGACTGTTGAGGCAGCACGGCCAGGGGAAAGTTTTGGAAAAGCAGGAAACAGAGTCAGCCCCTATTCCCCTTACTAGAGGACCCATATGAGGACTGAGCCTCCCATTGACTATATCTGTGTAGGGGGCCTAGGTCCAGTCCATGCATGGTCCTTGGCTGGTGCTTCAGTCTCCCCTGGGCCCCCTGGGCCCTGGTTAGTTGGCTTTGTTGGTCTTCTCATGGATATCCTATTCCTTCTGTGTCCTTCTATCCTTCCTCCTACTCTTCCACAAGACTCCCTGCACTCCACCATTGTTTGTGGGTCCCTGCATCTGTTTCCATCAGGTGCTGGGTAGAGCCTCTCAGAGGACACCTATGCTAGGCTCCTGTCTGCAAGCATCGCAGAGTATGGTTAATAGTATTGGGGGTTGGCTTTCCCCTATGGTGTGGTCTCTGGTTGGGCCAGTCACTGGTTGGACATTCCTTCAATCTCCGCTTTATTTTTGCCCCTGACTGTCTTGTAGGCAGAATACATTTTAGGAGAAAGTTTTTTATGGGAGTGTTGGTATTCCCGTCCCTCCCACTAGGAGTTGTATCTAGTTAGAGGGGTGCCTCTTCAGTCTCCATCACCCCAATTACTAGGAGTCTCAGCTAGAGTCACCCTCATGCCCTCCCAGGAGTCTATGCTGCTGTAGTTCTCCAGCTTTTCATAAAGAAATCCCTACTCAAGATTTCTCTTCTCTCTGCAAAACCTAGGTCGTCCACCCCCGCTCTCCCCAGGTCTAGTATCGACCCTCATTTCACTCTGTGCTCTCACTCTTCAACCACTTCCCCTGTCTATCTTATTTCTACTTCTGAGTGGAATCAAGTATCCTCCCTTGGGTCCTTCTCGTTACTCATATTCTTTGGGCCTGTGACTTGTAGTCTGTTTATCCTCTACTATACGGCTGAAATCCACTTATAAGTGATTTCATACCATATGTGTCTTTTTGGGTCTGTGTTACCATACTCAGGATGATCTTTTTTAGTTCTACCCATCTGCCTGCAAATTTCATGATTTCTTTGTTTTTAATAGGTGATACGCAGCTTGGTCTTCATCTGTATTCCCCAACAATTTGAGAGGGGTCTTTGACTCTGATGCTCTCCTTTGAACTCTGATCCTGAAATGGGGTTACCTTGTCTGGCCTCAGTGGGAAAGGATGCCCTTAGTCCTGCAGCAACTTAGTGTGCCAGGGTGGGTTGGTACCCATAGGGAAACTGCCCATTTTCTGGGAAGTAGAAGAGAGATTGGGGGTGAAGATGTGGGGGAGCTGGAAGAGAAGGGAGACTGCAATCAGTATATAAAGTGAACAAATGATTTTTGAAAAAATAGAGCCATGAATCTAAATGGAGAGTTCTATTAAAATGACTAAGACATATCTCAGAAAGTGTTCAGCAATCTTAGGAGTCATGGAAATTCAAGTTAAAATTACTTTGAGATTTCATTTTACCCCAGTCAGAATGGCTAAGATCAAGAAAAACACTGACAAATAAATGCTGGCAAGCACATGGGGAAAGGGAAACCCTCATTCTCTGCACATAGAATTGCAAACTGGAAATTACCTTGGAGAAGTCTCAATACACCAACATTAGGTATAACGCATTACCTAGCTCTATCATTCTTTAGAAAATACCCAATGAAATTTATATCCTTTTATACAGACATTGCTCAGCTGTGTTCATTGCTGATTTGTAGAGATTCACAATAGCTAGGAAATGGAAACAACTGAATTGTCTTCCAAAAGATTAATGAATAAGAAAAATGTAATAAGTGGAGTTATGCCATAACAGCTGATAATGCTCCCCCTAAAATCCATAGACTATCTAACAAAAACACCAACACCTAGCATGAGAAACTTTGGATACTACAAAACCAATATTGATTAGCATCGTCCTTGGTTTCCTCCCAGAATTTGAAGGTAACCCTCTACTGCCACAGCCACTGCATATTTCAGACACAGGACTTGAAGGACTCCAGCTGGAAAGCCTGACTTGAAAGCCTCCTCCCTGAGGACAAACTTCCATAGTATTTGAAGATGTTATGCAAGCGGCCAAGGGTGGAAAGTAACCAGGTCTCACAGAGCTGTAGCAGCTACAAATCACACTGACCATCCTGGCAAGATATCCCCAGTGATGCAATAGTGACGTTATTGTCTTGGGGGTATCCAACAACTTTATAATTGGACTTAAAGCTCATTCAGTAGGAAATAACTCACTGTAAATCTAGTTAACAACCCATAGCTGGAGAGGCCATAGACTCTAGAGCATAACCTACTACTACAACTTTTTCCAAACAATATAATCTCTAATTTTATTGTTAATATTTACCCTTATGCACATAGATAAATGTAGCTCTCATCCCTTATCAGAGAAGCATATTTTGTAGTATAGAGAGGCTTTTATTGACACTGACAGCTTGTCAACATGCAGAGGATACGTGACCATGGCAAGCCCAAGTTGGAACATCTACAGTGCAACACCTACAACCAGGAAACGTCCATGGAAAGGGCCAGGAATATGGTAAGAACCAGAGGGCTAGATGGCTATGTGAGTTTGTCCTCTGAGAGGGGGCTTTCAAGTCACTTGAGTCCTTCAAGTCCTGTGCCTGAAGTAGGCAGGGTCTTCAGCAATAGATATTGCTATTAGGTGGCATATGCTAGAGGCAAAGGTGATGCTGCACCCATGAAATCTCAACATTGTGGTGTTCATAAGTAAGACCTGGATAAAGACCACATTACTTGACATGCCAATGTAGATGGGGGAAATTTTGCAAGCCCCACCGCTTGATGAAGAACTACAGCTGAGGAGGAATGAACTTTTTCAGGGACAAGCCTATGGATGGTCCCAAGTGCTGAGCCCTAAACACATGTACGTATGAGTAATACTACACAGATTCAATAAATTCTGTATACCTATACATATGTGTGTATATATGTATGTGTGTATGTAACAATTATAATTAAAGAAGAACATGTGTATTTGAGAGGGAATGGGGGCTTATGAAAGACCTAGAGTAAGAAATGGGGATAGAAAAATGTAAATATAGGACTCATTTCTAAAAAGCAAAAATTTATATTAAAAATTAAAAAGATGAATTGGGGTCGGATGGAAGGGGAGGAGGTCCTCCCCCATCGGTGGACATGGAGGGGGCAGGGAGGAGATAAGGGAGGGATGGGGAGAGTGGGAGGGAATGAGGGAGGGGGCTACGCCTGGGATGCAAAGTACCTAACCTGTGATTAATATAAAAATAAATAAATTACATTTAAAAAATTATGTTTTGGTCAGTTCTGTTAGTAAATTCACAAAAATAAAAGCATATTATTTTTAAAAAGTAATATCAGCTTAAAACGCAAATACACAGTAAAGAAGTTAAAACTTTTGTACATCTTCCCACTCTGCACATGCTTCATTAACCAACTTTGTTTGTTTGTTTGTTTGTTTGTTTGTTTTTGAGATAGGGTCTTACTATGTAGCTCTCATTGTCCTGGAACTCAGTGTTTAGACTACTAGAATGGGCTTGAACTCAGAGGTTATTCTGCCTCTGCTTCCTGAACACTGAGATTAAAGGTGTGTACCATCATGTCTGGCTCCTCAACCATTGCTGTTTCTTCAACAGAATTATTAAAGAAACTATGCTAATTGAATTAAATATCTGGTCCTAGCAAAGGAAATTGCAGGAGCCTTCTCTGAACTCTCTGTGCCTACTCACTGTGAACTGGAGTTACATTGTTGTTATTTGAAGGAGGTATGAACTCAACATTATTTGTTTTCTTTAATATTGAAATGAGTATACTTTTATTTTCTATGTTAATTCATTGATAGAGGTACAATACTAGATTTTTCTACAGTAAGGCATTTTAACATTTCTACAGTAAACTCAACTTCATGATAAAATAATGTATTTTGTTCTATCTGGATTGTCAGTATTTTAAGATTTTTGTGTATGTCCATAAGAGATATTAGCCTTTTTGTTAGTTTTTTATGTATTTCTTATTAACAACGTTATGTTTTTATTTAGTAAATTGGGTGGATTTCTTTCTTCTTTTCCTTTGAATAAAGACAAGAATCATGTCCCATGAAAGTGGAGCAAGACTGCTTGGAGGTACTTTTCTAGATCTGTTTGTTGCTCGGGAATGAATAGGGGAGGCCTGGATTGCCAGCTCAGTTTCTTTCATGCTATTCACATATATTTCCTTTAAATTTTCTTAAGTTAGTTTTGGAAATTTATTTTTTTTCTAAAATAATTCCATGTCTTAGGGTTTCTATTGCTGTGAAGAGTCACCCTGACCATGACAACTCTTATAAAGAAAAACATTTACTTGGGGCTGGCTTTCTGTTTCATAAGTTTAGTCCATCATAATCATGGTGGGAAGAATGACAGCGTGCAGGCAAACATGGTGTTGGAGGAACGAAGATTTCTACATTTTGATTAATGGGCGGCAGAGACACACTTCCTCCAACAATGTCACACCTGCTCCAACAAGGCCATGCCTCCTAGTAATTACACTCTCTGTAGACCTATAAGGGCCACTTTTATTCACTCTACCACATTTCACTCCCTGGTTTCCATAGGTTTGTGGCCATATTGTAATGCAAAATGCATTTAGTCTAACTTCAAAAGTCCCCATAGTCCATCAAACACTGAAAGTCCAAAGTTCAAAGTGTCTTATGAGACTCATGCAATCTCCTAACTGCAATGCCCTATAAAAATCAAAATCAAAAGGCAGATCACATACTTCTAAAACATAATGCACAGGATATACACTACCATTCCAAAAGGTTGGAAAGAGGACATAGTGAGGAAATACTGCACCAAAGCTTGACCAAAACCCAGATGGGCAAACCCAAAGCTCTGCCATCTCCATGTTTGATATAAAATTGTTCTTAAGATCTCCAACCACTTTCAGCTTTATTGGCTTCAACACATGTCTTTCTCTTGGGCTGGTTTCACTCCCTGTTAGTAGCTCATGACTCTGGCACCTTCAAAATCTTGATCAATGGCAGTCCAGGCTTCACCTTCACAGCTTCACACAATGGCCTCTCCGTGCAGGGATATCCCTTGACACATGCCTGGCCTCAACAGCTTTCCTTAGTCATGGAGGAAGATTCCATAACCCCTTTCTCCTATCCTTGACTTTAAAGCCAGAACCACATGGCCAAAGCTGTCATGTTCTGCTTCTTGCTAGGGCTAGTACATGGTACCCTCCTTCAGTTACATCATTACCAGCTTTCTGTTTTTAATGGTTTCCTTCACTGCCTAAGGTTGGTTTTCCTGGAACTTGCTCTGTAGACCAGGCTTGCTTTAAACTCAGAGATCTGCCTCCCAAGTGCTGAGATTAAAGGCATGCCCCACCACACCGGTCTCTAAGCTTTTTATTTTAATTTTCTACAGAATTTTGTTTTTGCTTTTGTTTTTTGAGACATGGTTACTCTGTGTAGCTTTGGCTGTCCTTAACTCACTTTGTAGGCCAAACTGGCCTCAAGCTCATAGATCAGTCTGCCTTTGCCTCCCTAAATATTGGAATTAAAGGCATTCCCCATACTGGTTAATTTTGTTTTGTTTGTTTGCTTGCTTGCTTGCTTGTTTTGTTTTGTTTTGTTTTTCTAAGCTTTTTAAAAAATTCCTTTTGACAAGTTGGAAGTTTAGCTGGATGGGATCCTGCCCTGAGGTCACCACATCCGTTTGGTCCATTTAACATAAAACTTTTCTTTAATCTATTTATCTCCTTAAACACAGATTTAGCTCCATTCCACTTCCCAGTGCACATTTCTTCTTGAACTGTATATTTTGTATTTTTCTTTGTTTAGCCTCCTCATTGTCATTATAGATCTTCCTAAGAAAAACAGTACAAACCACACACAACAGAGTCAATACTAGGCTATTTTGAAAGTTTCTCTGCCAACACAAGTAACCCAGAACTCTTCATTTAGCACCAGGCAGATTTTCTGGACAAGGGCAGAAAACAGCTGCATTCTTCAACAAAATCTCACAAGAAAAGTCTCTAGGCCACAAACTAACATTTTTCTTCTCTGAAATCTCTTGAGCTGCTCCATCCCACCAGTTCAAATCACCCTGAGCACTACTGTCTTCTTTCCTCCTACTAGTATGACCCATTAAGCTGTGTTTAATGTATTCACCTGCTTTTCTCATCCAAAGCCCCAAAGTCTACATTCCCATGAACAAAATGGTGGTCAGGCCTATCACAGAAATATCCCAGTCCCCGGTACCAATTTTTGTCTTAATTAGTGTTTCTGTTGCTTGGAAGAGACACCATGACCACAGCAACTCTTATAAAGGAAACAATTTTAATTAAATTTTTATTTTTATATATTAATTATAGTTTATTCATTTTATATCCCAGCTGTAGCCCCCTCCCTCATTCCCTCCTCATTCCACCCATCCTCCCTCATCTCTTCCTATGCCCCTCTTCAAGTCCACTGATAAGGGAGGTCCTCCCCCCCTTCCATCTGACCTTAGCCTATCTAAAGTCAGGATCTTCCATCTGACCTTACCTATCTAAGTCTGATGAGGACTGGTTGCATTGTCCTCCTCTGTGGCCTCGCAAGGCTGCTACCCCTTCAGGGGGAGGTGATCAAAGAGCCAACCACTAAGTTCATGTCAGAGACAATCCCTGTCCCCCTTACTAGGGAACCCACTTGGTTACTGAGCTGCCATGAGCTACTTCTGAGCAGGGGTTCTAGGAAATATCCTAGAATAGTCCTTGGTTGGAGTATCAGTCTCAGAAAAGACCCCTGTGCCCAGACATTTTGGATCTGTTGCTCTCCTTGTGGAGCTCCTGTCCTCTCCAGGTCTTACTATCTCCCCCTTCTTTCCTATGATTCGCTGCACTCTGCCCAAAGTTTGGTTTTGAGTCTCAGCATCTGCTTTGATACAATGCTCTGTAGAGTCTTTCAGAGGCCCTCTGTGGTAGCCTAAAGGAAACAAACATTTAATTAACGCTGGCTTACTGGTTCAGAGGTTTAGTTCATTATCATCATGGTGGAAATAATGGCAGAGTAGAGGCAGATATGGTGCTGGAGTAGCTGAGAGTTCTCAAATTCAACATTATTTATAACTTGTAAGATAAATACAAAACTATTTGTGTCTTTTTCATATTTGTTGTAGCTTTAGATACTCTTACACGTTTCGTTCTTTACATACTTTGATATGTTTTAGACTACGTTATTTCTACATTTTTGCTTAGAATCATGTAACTCTGTACTTATGCACAAAAATAACAAGTTATTTGAGTTTCTGTAAATGGAAATGTGTTATTTTGACCATACATCTGTGTATGTAACTGTCATCATCATTACTACCAGTTGTCTTAGCATTGAGCAGCTAAGCCTGGCTTTCCAGTGCATTAGCATACAAATCCCTTTCAGATAAGGAGTTCTGGCTGAGATTCTCATTAGGATGTACTGTTTCCTCCTCTATGCATTTTGAAGCAGTGTGCAGTATTGACAGAACTCTAGAATCTTATTTTCATCTCCAAGTATACAAATTAGAGATGTAGCTTTGTAGGTATGTTATTAATTATTTGAAATAAGTAAGGTTATTTTTAAGGAAAATGAGACTTTCCTCAAAACTAGAGGAAAATAAATAACAAAAATCTTTCAATATATAAAAACCCTCTATAATAGTTTAAGTTGTTCACTACACAACTCTAGAGTGCTATTCATGAAGGCTGAACTCCCAAAGAAGTGTAACACAATGGACTCGCCATCTACAGCGAAGAGAGCAGACCCCCCACATTCCTGTTTGTTGCCACTCAGCATACAAAGCAACTTTCAGTCTATTCTTGTGCCAATACCATGCTGCTTTTATTAATATAGCTCTGTAATACAATTTGATATTATGAATGGCAATTCTGTTATTATTTAGGATTGTTTCAGCCATCCTACATTTTTTGTATGTCCATTATCAAGCTGAAGTTGGCTCACTTGAGATTTTTGAAGATTTGTTTTGGAATTTTGATGGTGATTGCACTGAATATGTAGATTGCGTTTAGTAGGATGGATATTTTTACTATGTTACCCCTACCAATTCATGAGCATGGGATACCATAGTCTGGTATCTTCTTCAATTTCTTTCTTCAGTGTCTTAAAGTTTTTGTTTTGTTTTGTTTTTATCATATAAGTCTTTTACTTGTTTGGTTTGAGTGATCCGAAGATTATATATTATTTGAGGCTACTCTGAAAAATATTATTTCCATAATTTCTTTCTCAGACAGTTGTCATTTTTATATAAGAGGACCACTGATTTTTTGTGAGCTAATTTTGTATTCAGCTAGTTTGCTTAAGTGTTGGTTTGTCAGATGTAGAAGTATCCTAGTAGAATTTTTAGGGTCACTTACGTATACTATCGTATCATCTACAAATAAAGATGCTTTGACTTCTTCCTTTGCAATTTGTATACCCCTCATCTCCTTCAGTTGTTTTATTTGCTCTAGCTAAGACTTCCAGCACTACATTAAACAGATATGGAGAGATTGGATAATTTTGTCTGTTCCTGATTTTAGAATTGCTTTGAATTTCTCTGTTTAAGTTGATGCTGGCTATGGACTTGCTGTAAAATACCTTTATTATGTTGTGTTGTATCCTTTGTATCCTTAATTTTTCAAGAACTTTACTATGAATGGGTGTTGGATTTTGTCAAAGACCCTTTCTGCATCCAGTAAGCTGATCATTTGGGGTTTGTCTTTTAGTTTATTTATGTAGTAGACTACATTTATCTGTTTACATATATTGAATCATCCCTGCACCACTGGTATGAAGCCTACCTAATCATGGTCTGTAGACTTAGATTTTTCAAAAACTTATTTAGGGTTCTTAAACGCTTTTACCTCCTTTCCAGTCCAATAACCAGAGGTAGGGGAGTAAGGAGGTGATTAAGAAAAAGGGAGTTGTGGGCCTTTTGAGACATAGTTTTTTAGGGTGATGTACTCTTCATTGTCCAGATACCAGCAGTCCGGTCAAAAAGCAAACACCAAACAGCAACGGGAATCAACAGCAGCAGCATGATTCAGCGGAAACAGCAAGAGCCAGCCAAATCAAGGTCAATAAAAGCTGCATGGGTCGGTGAAAGCAGCACTATTTAGACAGTGTCAGGAGAAGTTCTCTGGAGCACTTCTCTCTGTGAAGTGAAGTGAAGTGTACAAACTATGAAGAGCAGAGAAGCAATGTGAGCCATTGCAAAGCATAGCGATTCAAAAGCTGGTCTCTGTCCATGGACCTCTACAAGGCAGGTTTTCCAGCCAGAAACAAACAAACAAACAAACAAGCAAACAAAACCCACCAGACCCCTTGCCTGAGAAAGCTTCCAGCAAAACATCACGTGCCCTCTCACATTTCTGTTTTCAGCTGACCAAGATCATGTGCCTGCTCACTAGTTTGTTTTCATGTGAGGATGAACTAAAAATATTTCCACATCCCACATGTGAGACCAAAACAAAAACCATATAAAAGAAACCAAAACGTTAACCACAATGGTGGATGCTTTTTTTTTTAAATGTGTTCTTGGCTTTGGCTTGGAAGTATTATATTGCAAATTTTTGCATCTATTTTCATAAAGGGAACTGGTCTGTAATTCTCTTTCTTTGATGGATCTTTATGCTGCTTGGGTAACAGGATAATTATAACTTAATAAAATGAATGGGGCAGTGCTTCTTCTATTTCTATTTTGTGGAATAATTTGAGAAGTATTGGCATTAACTCTTCTGTAAAGCTTGGTAAAATTCTGTATCAAAACTGTGTCTGGGGCTATTTTTGGTTGGGAGACTTTAATGACTGCTTCTCTTTCACTAGAGGTTATAGTTCTGTTTAAGTGGCTTATCTGATCTTGATTTAACTACCCTATTGAGAACATTATCCCTTTCTTTTAGAGTTTCCAATTTGGAGGAGTACAGGTTTTTAAAGTATGTCCTATGAGTCTCTGGGTTTATTGATTTGGATAGTCTCTCTCCACCTATTAGTTAATTTAAATAAGGGTTTGTCAATCTTATTAATTTTCTAAAGGAATCAACTCTTTCTTGTTTTTTTGCGTTGCTTTGTTGTTTTATTTTAATGATTTCAGCCTTGTGTCTGATTATTTGTTGCTGTCTACTCCCTTTGGGCATCATTTTTTCTTTTTGTTATGGACTTTTCATATGTCCAGTTAAATTACTAGTATGAGTTCTCAATTTTTTTCCTGTGTGTACTTAAGTGCTAAGAACATGCTTCTTAGAACTGCCTTCATTGTGTCCCATAATTCTGAGTATATTATGTGTTCATTTTCATTCAATTCTAGAAAGATTTTAATTTCTATCTTTTGTTTTTGTTTGTTTTTTCAGTTAGTAGTGGTTTGGTCATTCTCCATGACTTTGTTAGCTTTCCATTGTGTCTGTTGTTGTTGATACCCAGCATTAATCTGTGGTGGTCAGATAGGATGCAGGCGGTTATTTCCACTTTCCTGTATCTATTCAGACTTGCTTTGTGACCAAATACATGGTCAGTTTTGGAGAAAGTTCCATGGAGTGCTGAGAAGAACGTATTCTGTTGTGTTTGAATGAAATGTTTTCTAAATCTTTGTTAGGTCCTCTTGATTTACAGCACCAGTGACCACATCTACATTTGTATTTTGCATGAATGACCTGTCTTTTGGCAAGAGTCTGGTATTAAAGTCTCCCACAAGCAGTGTGTAAGGGTCAATATGTAATTTAAGCTGTAACAGTGTTTCTTCTATGAACTTCAGTGTTCTTGGGTCTGGTGTGTAGATGTTAAGAGTCGCAATGTCCTCTTAATTGATGTTTTCTTTGATGAGTATACAATGCCCTTCCCTATTTCTTTTTCTCAGTTTTGGTTGCAGTCTGTTTTGTCAGATATACAAGTGTATCTGTCAAATGAATCTTATTTCTTAGGTCCATTTGCTTGGTATATCTTTTTCCATTATTTTATTCTGAGGTGATGTCTATCCTGAGGTATGTTTCTTAGGTGAAGCAGAAAGATGGACCCTGCTTTCACATCCGTTCTTTTAGCTGTCTTTTTATTGGGGGAATTACAACCATTGATTTTGGGACTTATCAAGAGTGCTGACCCCTGTTATTTGGTGGTGGTGATAGTAATGGTGGTGGTAATGGTGGAATAATGTGTTTGTTTTCCTGCTTTTGATTTGCTGGCCTGAGACTATTTATTCTTTGTGTTTTAGGGGACATGTTTAACCTCTTCAGGTTGAAGTTATCCCATTGCCTTCTGTAGGGCTGGATTTGCAGAGAGATTGCTTAACCACTTCATTTAGGGCTCTTTGTATAATCTCCATTTTGGGGTCTCTATGTTAATTACTATCTCATGCAAGGAGAAACTTTCTGATAAGTGCTGAGTGAGGCACTGATGTATGGGTATAGTAATATATTAGGAGTCATTTTAGCACTATGATGGTTTAGCAGAACAATATTAGTAAGTTTTTCCTGTGGCACATGGCCTATCTTGTCACAGATTCATGGCCCTTTAGCAGTGTCAAGTATGTGTCAATACTCCATCTCATCAAGTGGGTCTTAAATCCAATTTTTAATAAGTTGCTGGTTACTCCAATAACATGTGTGACAATATTGAACTAATATGTCTTGTAGGCACATCACTATTGTGGGTCACAGGTTCAAATATAGGTGATATTGATGACACGAGTACTTTTTTCCTGGCTAGCACACATAGTACATAATTCATAGTACCTAGAACCTTCCAATTTCATGAATATAATCAGTAGATCAGCAGCTCAATTTCTCCATATTACATGACATAAATGGTGTTTTCAGAAAAAAGGGGGAGGGCCTGGCATTTTGTAGAGGAAAACTAATAGCACAGAGAATCATGTTTTGTGGATTCTTTGGGATTCCTTTGGCCAACAACTCAATGGGATATAATTCAGTACTTGTAATGAGAGGTTTTACTTATTAGAATAAGAAATACAATTAGAGCATTGTATCGTTTGTTATATAATATCTCCATTTAAATTATGTTCATATATGTATATATTTTAGGAAGCAACTACATTAGTAAATTTCCATATAACTTTTCAAAAAGCCTTTAGTTTCATTGTTCCGTTCTTTTTTCCCTTCATTTACCCTACCCTCTCATGCCCTACCCATTTCATCTTCCCACTCTAGTATTTTCTTTATTCATGTTAAGACTATATTCTATTTCCTTTTCCTTAGAAGATTCTTCCTCCTTCCCTGCTCTCTTACTAACTACCTCACCTCTGTGGTGATTCTAAATAAAATACATTTCTAAAACTAGAAAGCAAATACCCATATATAATAGAGAACATCCAATGTTGTCATTTTGGTCAGGTTTACCTCACTCAGGATGATTGATTTTTCAGCTTCATCCACTTATATAAAAATTCATTTTTCTCATCAGCTGAATAATATTCCATTGTATATTAATATAACATTATCACATTTTAACTATAGCTTTATCAGTTGATGAACATCTAGGCTGCTAGGAATGGGTCAGCTATGAACATGGATAATGAAGTATCTCTGCAGTAAGATTATCATATAGCCCTAATCCTTTGGGTATATGATCAAAAGTGGTATAATTGGATCTTGTGGTCAAACCATTTCCAACTTTTGAGGAAGAGCAAACACATAGTGGTTGTACCAGTTTTCACTCTCAAAAGCAATAAATATTCCTTTTTCCCTGCATCTTTGCTATCATCTGCTGTCATTTGTTCTATTAATCTTGGCCATCTGATTTGGTAAGAGGAAATCTCAAGACAGTTTTAAAGTACATTTCCCTGATTACTAAAGTTGCTGAATATATTTTTAAGTGTTTTACAGACACAAGTGTTACATCTTTTGAGAACGTTCTGTTTTGTTCTATATCCTACTTTAAAATCGAGCTATTTGTTTTCTTTGTTTTAAGTCTTTTATTTCTTTGTACTTTCTAGATAGTAACCTCCTTTCAAGTACATAATTGGTAAATATTTCCCCCATTCTTTAGTCTTCTGCTTTGTTTGAATAATGGGGTTCTTTGTCATACAGAAGCTTTTAAGTTTTATGAGGTATCATTTATTAATACACCCATTAATTCTCAGTTTTCCAGATTGTTAGAATACAGATTTTGAAAAACAATATTCTTATGATTCTGTGAATTTCTTTGATGTCTTTTGTAATGTTTCCCTTTTCATCTCTAATCTTATCAATTTGGATCTTATTATTTATCTGGTTTATTTAGCTAAAGCTTTGTCAATCTCTGTTGCATTGATTCTTTATATTGTTTTGTTGTTTCTATTTAATTGATTTTAGTCTTGAATTTGTTTATTTCTTCCTATCATCTCTTCTTGGATGATATTTCTTCTAGTTTTTCTAGATCCTTCAAGTGTGTTGTTAAGTTATTAATATGAGATATCTCATTTTTTTCAATTCTTTTAAGCACTTAATGTCTTGCCTCTCAGAACTGCTTTATTTGTATCCCACAGTTTTAGGTATGTTGTATTTTAATTTTTATTTACTTATTTAAGAAATAATTTTTTCTCCTACATCCAATGTCCATCTCATTTGTCTTTCGAAGCGAGGATTGATCATCTTACCCCAGGGCCTCTTTCTTGTTTATCTTCTTTAGGTGTATAGATTTAAGTATGTTTAGCCTATCTTATAGGTCTATATAAGTTGAGTATATACCATGTGTTTTCTTCTGCTTTTGGGATACCTCACTCAGGATGATCTTTTCTAGGTCCCACCATTTGCCTGCAAATTTCATGATTTCCTTGTTTTTAATTGTTGAGTAGTATTCCATTGTGTAAATGTACCACAATTTCTGTATCCATTCCTCAACTGAGGGACATCTGGGTTGTTTCCAGGTTCTGGCTACTATGAATAAAGCTGCTACAAACATGGTTGAGCAAATGTCCTTGTTGTGTACTTAAGCATCTTTTGGATATATGCCTAAGAGTGATATCACTGGATCTTGAGGAAGCACTATTCCTAATTGTCTGAGAAAGTGCCAGATTGATTTCCAAAGTGGTTGCAGAAGTTTGTATTCCCACCAGCAATGGAGGAGGGTTCCCCTTTCTCCACAACCTCTCTAGCATGTGTGGTCACTTGAATTTTTTATCTTAGCCATTCTGACAGGTGTAAGGTGAAATCTCAGGGTCATTTTAATTTGCATCTCTCTGATGGCTAAGGATGTTGAACATTTCTTTAAATGTTTCTCTGCCATTCTGTGTTCCTCTACTGAGAATTCTCTGTTTATCTCTGTACCCCATTTTTTAATTGAATTGCTTGATTTGTTTCTTTTTAACTTCTTTAGTTCTTTATATATTCTGTATATCAGCCCTCTGTCAGATATAGGGTTGGTGAAGATCCCTTCCCAGTCTGTAGGCTGTCGTTTTGTTCTAACAACAGTATCTTTTGCTTTACAGAAGTTTTTCAGTTTCATGAGGTCCCATTTATTGATTGTTGATCTTAGAGCCTAGGATGTTGGTGTTCTGTTCAGGAAGCTTTCACCTGTGCTAATGAGTTCTAGGCTCTTCTCCACTGCCCCTGAATGACTCTACCTAGCAGTGTACCAAAGCAGATACTAAGACTCATAACCAAACCTTCGGCAGAGTTCAGGGAACCATAAGAAAGAAGGGGGAGTTAGTAAGACTTGGAGAAGACTAGAGCTCCACAAAGACCAAATATATATGGGCACAGGGGTCTTTTATGAGACTGTTTCTCCAACCAAGGTGTGGATATAACCTAAAACCTCTGCTCGGATGTAGCCCATGGTAGCTCAGTATCTGAGTGGGTACCCTAGTAAGGGGAACAGGGACTATTTCTGACATGAACTCAATAGCGGGCTCTTTGACCTCCCCTACCCACCCCAAGGGAGGAGCAGCCCTGCTATGCCACAAAGGAGGACTTTGCAGCCAATCCTGAAGATATCTGATAAACCAGTGTCACAAGAAAGGGGAGGACCTCCTCCCCTATCAGTGGACTTGGAAAGGGGCAGGGAGGAGATAAGGGAGGGAGGGTGGGATTGGGAGGGAATAAGGGAGCGGGATACAGCTGGGATACAAAGTTAATAAACTGTAACTAATATTTTAAAAAATTAAAAAATAATAAATAGTTTTTTTATTTTCATTGACTCAATTTTCATTCAGTAGTGAGTTGTTCAGGTTCCATAAATTGGTGTATTTTTTTTTTTTTGCTCTCTCTGTTGTTGATATTCAGCTTTAGTTGTTGGTAGTCAGATAAGAGGTGTCATGGTTTCTGTCCTAATATGTGGTCTATTTGGAGAAAACTCATAGCCTTCTGAAAATATATATTCTTTAGTGTTTTGTGAAATATTCTGTAGGTCCATTTGATTTATAACATTATTTCATTCCAGTGTTTTTTGTTTTGTTTTGGTTTGGTTTTTTTGGTTTAGTTTTTGTCTGAATGACTTGTCTATTGGTGAGAGTATGTTCTTGAAGTTACCCATTTTCACTGTGTTATAGCCAATATGTAATTTTAACTGTAGTGATGTTTCTTTTACACAGCTGAGTATTCTTGTGTTTGGTGCATAAGTGAATAGAATTATAATATCTTCTTAGTGGATTTTCCCTTTAATGACTGTATAGTGTCCTTCCCCCATTTCTTCCGATTAGTTTTGATATGACGTCTATTTTGTCAGATACTAAAATTGCTAAGCCTGCTTCCTTCTTAATCCCATCTGCTCAGAATATCTTTTCTCCATCTGTCCTTGATGGTAATGTTTTTCTTCGACGAAGCAGAAAGATGTACCCTCTTTTCTATGGGGGAATTAAGACCATTAATTTTGAGAGTCATGACTGAGTAGCTCTATCAATTTCTGTCATTTTGCTGTGGTTTTGTTTTCCTTTTATTATAGCTGAAGTCGATGTTGCAGTATGGCTGATTTCTTCTCAGATCCCCTTTCTTGAGCTGCAAATGGCCATTTTTCTTGTCTTGCCATCCACTTCTTTGTACGTCTGTGCGTCCTCATGCTCTCCTCTATAAGAATATCAGTCGCGTTAGATTAAGGCCCTACTTCATCCTATCTTCCTATTTTACCTTAATTGTCTCATGGAGTCCTCTGTCTTAATGAAAATACAACCTAAACTAAGCACTCAAGTGAATGGAAGAATCTAATTCAGCCCACAGCAGTTCTTTGCTCAAAATTTTATTTCCTAGATTGAAACTCTTCGCTATTACTCTCCCCCATAGTCATTCATCTCTAACCCACCAGACCCCTTTGTCTTCCAGGGGCACAGATACCTTTTCTGCCCTGGCTTTGCACACATTGACTTTCTTCCGGGGTTGCTCTGCCTCCTGCTTTGTCTGGCTGCTTACCAATATTTAATCTCAGCTTAAGTGTTTCTTCTGAAAAGACTGGAATCTCAAATTAGCCTCTCTTCCTTTGTCATATTTCAAATTTTTATTTCATAGTGCATAGGTATACTTGTTTATCAGATCATGTAGTAATATTTATAAAATATCTATAAAGGATAATTAATTTAATTAAACTCATAGGGTTAAAAGGGAAAAATAATATTAATAGTTTTGATCACATATTTTCATTTCTAGTTCCTTCCATTCTCTTTAGTAGATCCAAATTTCATTCAGTCCTATTTCTTTCTGCCTAAAGAACTATATATCACAGTTTTACTATGCTAAAAAATAGATGCTATTATACTTCTGGTATCCACAGTCATATCAGTCATATTTGATTAAAACAAGCAATTTCTGGATGCATAATTTTATATTTCTGCCTTTTGCTTGTGTTGGCTAGTTTTAACATCTGTAGGATCTGTACCTTTTTTTTTCTTTCACTACCAATGCTGGTGATTTGTACTTTCTCTTTCTTTATCTTACAAGTTTAAGGCATGACAGATATAGGTCTTTTCAGGGTACCAACTTTTAACTACACTTATATTATTTATTCATTTTATACTTATTTGGGAACTTAATTTTTTCCCTTCTTGTGACCTTTTCAAATTTAAACTTAGGCCACATATTTTATCATCATTCTTTAAATATAACTACTCAGAAATACATATTTTCTCCCAAAACACTATTTGTGCCACTATTGTACCAGTGGGCATATTTTGCCAGGTGGGTTGCTATTGTAGCTGCTGAGGTTCATAGCAGAATTAGACTGATAATTATTTCTCTTCTCTGGTAGCCTGCATAGCATCTACCAACACTATGCAAGCTACTTAATAGGAATGAAGCTTACAAGTTGATACCAGCTTTATTAATCCATGTTTTATGACTCAAGTATGTGAAGCCTTCAGCAATAGGGTCTTACTATCATGTTCTGGGGGAGAAGCCAAAAGCAATTGCTTTAACCTGTAGTATTCCAGGGTTCTATGGGACCTCAATGGCCAACAACTTCAGTAGAAGTAGCCCATTACTGACATTGCATATTTTTAATACACCATTATCACATTAGTTTCATGATATGTGAAGGTTCCACATATACAAATAAATAAATGAAATCTACTATATATATATATATACTAAAGGAGAAAAACCATACAATCATCACATTAGAAGTAGAAAAGGCCTTTGACAAAAATTCAATGTTTCTTCACAATAAAAGTCCTGGAGACCTTAAAAGTACAGGGGACACAGCTCAGTATAGTAAAGACAATATACAACAAGCTCACAGCCAACATTATCCTAAATAAAGAAAAACCCAAAGGATTTCCAATAAAATCAGTAACAAGACAAAGTTGTACACTCTCTCCTTTCATGTTTAACATAGAACATGAAATGTTAGCTAGTGAACTAGACAAGTAGAAAAGATCAAGGTGGTACAAATAGGGAGGGAACAAGTCAAGTAGTCCTTATTTACAGGTGATATTATTGTACAATAAGATTCTAAACACCCTGCTAGAAATCTCCTATGGCTGGTAAACACATTCAGGGACAATGGCAGAATACAAAATTAACACACAAAACCCGCTATCCAGCCTATATGCAGACAACAAACACACCCAGAAAGAAATCAGGTAGATAGTACCATTCAAAATTACCTCAAAAATTTCAAATACCTTGGGATTAAATCTAACCAGGGAAGTGAAAGAATTGTACAAAGAACCTGACCCTTCTTTATGGATCAGGATATGAACAAGGGTTTTGTAATAAGGTCAGAGTAAAGAACACAGGGCTCCTCTGATAGGACTAAATTTGAAGAAATGATTTTTTTCTTTTTTATTTTTTTACTTTTATTAATTACAGTTTATTTACTTTGTATCCCACCTATAGCCCCCTTCATCTTCCCCTCCCAATCCCTCACTCTTCTCAACCCATTCCCCTCCCTCATGATGGGGAGGTTCTCCTCCCCTTTCTTCTGATCTTAGACTATCAGGTCTCATCAGGAGTGGTTGCATTGTCTTCCTCTGTGGCCTGGTAAGGCTGATCCCCCCTCAGGGGGAGGTGATCAAAGAGGCAGCCACTGAGTTTATGTGAGAGACAGTCCCTGTTCCTATTACTAGGGAACCCACTTGGACACTGAACTGCCATGGGCTACATCTGTGCAGGGGTTCTAGGTTATCTCCACGAATGGTCCTTGGTTGGAGTATCAGTCTCAAAAAAGACCTCTGTGCCCAGATTTTTTGGTTCTCTTTCTCTCCTTTTGGAGCTCTTGTCCCCTCGAGGTATTTCTATCTCCCCCTTCTTTAATAAGATTCCCTGCCCTCTGCCCAAAGTTTGGCTATGAGTCTCAGCATCTGCTTTTATACCCTGAGGAGTAGAGTCTTTCAGAGGCCCTCTGTGATAGGCTCTGTTCTCTGTTTTTTCCCTCTTCTGATGTCCATCCTCCTTGCCTTTCCGAATGAAGATTGTGCATGTTATGCAGTCTTCCTTCTTGATTAGCTTCTATAAGTGTACAGGTTTTAGCATGTTAGAAGAAAATATTTTTAACCATTGGGTGATATGCATATCCAGAAAAGTATCTTAGCTGATATATATGAAAGGCAAATGGCAAATATATATGTATGCTATATATGTATGCTATATATATATGTATACATATATGTATATATATATATGTATACATATATGTATATATGTATATATATATATGTATATGTAACATTTTCTGCTGTCTTCTATTATGCTCCATTAGTCAGCATAATCTAGACCTGAATAGTCAATGAATGGAATCAGTATGAATAAAATGCTGAAGGAGTTAGATGTGTTCTCATATGTTTAAGCAACAAGAGGACTATTGAGTGAGTATTGGATTCTATAAATACTTATCAAAATACTATTTTTGATATAATTTTTTATATATTATATTAATTATAATTATTTAGTTTGTGTCCCAGCTGTAGCCCCCTCCCTTAATCCCTCCATACCACCCTCCCTCCCTCATCTCCTCCTTGCCCCTCTAAAAGTCTACTTATAGGGTAGTTCCTCTTCCCCTTCCATCTGACCCTAGCTTATCAGGCCTCACTAAGACTAGCTGCAATGTCCTCCTCTGTGGCCTTGCTAGGCTCCTACTCCCACAGGGGGCTGGGGAGGTCAAGGAGTTAGCCATAGAGTTCATGCCAGAGATAGTCCCTGTTCCCCTTACTATAGAAGCTACTTGGATACTGAGCTGCCATGGGCTACGTCTGAGCAGGGGTTCTTGGTTATATCAATGCATGGTCCCTGGTTGGAGAATCAGTCTCTGACAAGCCCCTGTGCCCAAAAATATTTGGTCCTTGTGGAGCTCCTCTTCTCTCCAGGTCTTGCTAACTCTCTCTTCTTTCATATGATTCCCTGCACTCTGCCCAAAGTTTAGTTATGAGTCTCAGCATCTGCTTTGATACACTGCTATGTAGTGTATCAAAGACCATTTGTTCTTTCAGCCAAAACCATTTAATGATAAAAAGACAGCATTTTCAACAAATGGTGCTGGACCAACTGGATGTCTATATGCAGAAAAATGAAAATAGATCCATATTTATCACCCTGCACAAAACTAAGGTCCAAGTAGATCAAAGACCTCAACATAAAACCAGGCACATTAAATCG
>CM053760.1:43216848-43228704 GCA_028658305.1 Pachyuromys duprasi
ATTGTGCTTCCTCAAGATCCAGCTATACCACTCCTAGGCATATATCCAAAATATGCTCAACTACACAACAAGGACATTTGCTCAGCCATGTTTGTAGCAGCTTTATTCATAATAGCCAGAACCTGGAAGCAACCCAGATGTCCCTCAGTTGAGGAATGGATACAGAAATTATGGTACATTTACACAATGGAATACTACTCAGCGGTTAAAAACAAGGAAATCATGAAATTTGCAGGCAAATGGTGGGACCTAGAAAAGATCATCCTGAGTGAGGTATCCCAGAAGCAGAAACTCAAGTGACAGCACATCAGTATATATACTCACTTATAAGTGGATAATAGATCTGTAAGATAAGACAGCATAAACATACTAAAATCTGTCCACCTAAAGAAGCTAAACAAGAAAGAGGACCCAGATCAATCCTTACAAAATACTATTTATGCCTGTTTTCCCCACATTTTGACCAAAATTAATCAGTCCATACGAGGTTGTCAATCACTGTTAAAAAGTTCAAGCTTGTCTGCCCCTTACACTCCCTGGCTTCATCACTGGCATTTATTCACCTATCCCTTAGGGAAATGCACACAGGAGATACCCTACTAGAAACTGTGCCAATACCTCTTGGTCATGAAAAAATAACTTGGACTTTCCCGTTATACCCCCAAGGACTGAGTATTATTCTGCTGAATTTATCATTCATTTCAAGGTAAACTTTCAAGTTCAATCTAGTGTGCTGAATCTAGCTTCATCCTTCTCCTTGAGGCATAAAAGAATGTAAAAGAATGGCATGAATTTATCTATCCCATACTTTAGATATTATTAATAAAAATAATTTGATAAAATTAATTATTTTGTGCATTCATCAGATGTGTTTTACTAGAAAATTTAAAATGTCAACAATGACAATGAATACTTGTAAAATTTGTAAGACTCTGTAACCTTGAATAATTCTTTTATCTCATCAATCTACTTAGCATCTCAAAGACTAGATTGTATCTCAAAATTGATGATGTCATAGTTTAATGGGGAGGTTATTATTTTTCTTTAGTATGGTTTGCAATCAGTTACAGATTATGTTCTATGAAACAATTCTGAGTATAATCAGTTTGGGTATTTTTACACAGAGGAACTGAAACAACACGCTTATCACAAACGTTAGGATGGTATAATGGATCTTTAATTTAGTATCAGGGTTATCAAATTCAACTCTGAAATTATCTGCCACAAGAATACCTATAAGGGCAGTCAGATGGTGTGAACAGGAGAGATTTGTGAAAAGATCTCCTGTCCAAATGTAGACGAGCACAAAAAACCCAAAAATATATTGTCTGTCATATATTACTTCTTTGTTCAGGAGCTTCTGTATTCTCTTCACTTGAACCTTTGTTTCTTTATCATTCACAACCACCCATTATTGTCTTAAAACACAACTCTCACTACTCCGATTTAGTGTATAAAACTGTCCTGTGCCTTGTGACACTTTCTCAGTCATTGAATTCAAACACCACAAAACTACTTTACTGACATTTTTTGGATAAGACCATTCACATCTTAGAAACGAAAGTGAGCTTTCAATTTCTTCCTTTCTAATGCTCTCCGCCAGGTAAATGGATACAAGCAAACACTGCATGTACTTAAGTGGAATATCACACATTTTATTTATTAGTTTGGGAAGCAGGATCACACAACATAATCACAGGTTGAACCACTGAATTCCACCCCCTAGCCCAGACCAGAATGTTTAGGCACATTTAAAAGCAAATAAACTTAACAGACAGACAAATGTTATTAATGACTTAGGAAATAATCCTATTTAGGGTGAGAAAATGCTTACAAATGATTCATTTATGAATAAATGTAGTCCCAAAGTCACAATTTAGACCACCCCAGAATAGTCACTATAAAGAAGTTTTTTAGGATACATTTCATAGTAATGTGTATTTTATGATCTCAAAGACAAGTTAAGTTCGGAAGGCAAAACATGTAAATTTTTTTTGGTTGTTGGTTTGTTTGGTTTGTTTTTCAAGACAGCCTTGGCTGTCCTGGACTTGCTTTGTAGACCAGGCTGCCCTCAAACTCACAGAAAACCACCTGCCTCTGCTCCGAGTGCTGTGATTACATGTGTGTGCCACTGAGCCCGGCTACAATATGTATTCAACAGTATTTACTTTTCTGAGAGCAGAAATTTGAATACTGCCACAGCTGTCTTTTTCTTTGTGTATCTTCACCACTCAGTACATGGGAGACCCGTAGCCCTGAGCAAGCATAGAGACAGTGCAGATATGATTTGATACTGCTTTGCATTGTATGTGAAGTTATTTTGAAATAAAAAATTAGTTTTTGGAGGGATGGAGAAGAGAGATGATTTGGTTACTGAATACAAAGCTACAGCTGGATAAGGAAAAGAGTAAGTTCTGGCATTCCATTACATAGCAAGATGATGACAGTTAATAATAATAATAATATATTTTAAATAGCTAAAAATATTTTAATTGTTGGCGAAAAAACTAACAAGTATTTGTGATTAGGGATTAATAAATAAATAATTTACTAATTCACTCTGCAATATATACATGCACTGATATATCATATTACACCCGTAAATATTCCCTAACTATTGTTTACTAATTAAAAGTAAAAAGTGTTTTGAACACAAGCATACTTTATTCATAGAAGTTTTGTTTTATGAAAAAACAAATTTTCCATCTATTCAGCAATTCACTCTTTTAATTAAATAAAAAAGTTTTGGCTAAAGTCCATACATTTTAAGACTGTCAATAGTGAATGAAGCTTTTCCTAACCTCGCATCTAATAAGTTCAGCTTGCTTGTTGTTCTAAAACAAAATGGAGGTGCTTCAAAAAAAATCTAAAGATCCATTTTATTTAATGCAAACTTCTAGGTCTAGAAGGTCCTATTCTTCCAGCCTCCTGGAACCCTTATTCAGTTTCAAGATAATTGTAATATTTCTGATGTGTATCGTATTGTAAGTAGTTAGCCTTTCTTGGGGTTTTGAAACTTTCAGAGGGTCTTCACAAATTCTTGACATCTTCTGTTTTACACTGTGCTTCTATTGAACTTATATTCTTGATACTCATGGGTAAATGCCTGGGTTGCTGTCTTCTCAATGTGCCGAGCTGATTCTTTGTATTACCGCCCCCCCCCCTTGTTTTCTAAAAGGAACATTAACCACAACATTGTGCATAGACATTTTTGACTGCTTAGGCTATGTACAAGCAGATGAAGATCAACCGGCAGCCTTATAAAACTGAAGATCAGCACTGACCTGTCTGTTCTAAGGATCGTTCTGTGGGAGTCTCATCCCTGCAGACTTCAGCTGTGCTGCTTCCTTCTCTCTGCGGTGTCCCTCCTTTCAAGGCTAAGGTATCTTGTCCACCCCTCCCCTGTCTTTCAGTTCTGATTCTAAGTTGGAGTCTTTTGCCTTTTATTCAAGGGAAATAATGTCATTTACTTTGTAATATAAAACTATCATATCTTTATTTGCCTAGATCTTGTCTCTTTCTTCGCACTGTACCCTACAGATTTTAGTGTTATGTAGGCTATTGTTCTCTGCAAAAAGAAAAGTGTACCCTAAGAAGGATCTTTCCATTCTTCTAGACCTACCAGCTTAAACTGAAAAGAAAAAGAAAAGATAAAAATAGAAGTGAGGAAGAAGAGGAAGAGGGGAAGAGAGAGGAGAGAAGATGAGGGAACAGGAAGAAGAGCAGAAGGAAAATTAATGGTATCTTCTCAAGTAGAGTTATCATTAAAGAACCTGTTTAACACAGATCATCATGAAGAAGAAGCACAGAGTCACAGAGTCTGAAATTCTTTTTAGAACTGAACAGCATTCAGAAGAGATGAAAAATTTACCAAACTATATAATCTATCCCTGTGTCATGACCTTTATAATTTTCTTTGAAAAGCTTCAGCACAGACAGCAGGATGAAAATGAATGCATGTGCTAATTTTAATCCACACCATAGGTGATATCACCTACCCCAGCCAGGAATTTATTTTCAACATAAAATCAACTAGTAATAAATTGGAAAGGACACAACATGAGGCTGTGGAGACTTTTTTTTTATCCTCAAGTAATTATGCTACGAGTTTAGATATTGAGTTTTGGAATGGATTTATGTTGGTGAGATTATTGGCTTGGCCGATAGAACAGAGAGCACAAGGAATGGTAAAAGTAAGGTAACTGAGTCACAAGAGTAGTAAAGTGAGTGCAGAACTTTACACATTTCATTGACACGCCCACAGGCAACCACGGTTAGTCCTGGAATAAACAATGGTAGAGTGCCTACAGAACATACGCAAGATATTGGCTCTATTCCCATGAAAAAGCAAAGGGAACTAACAGTTGTCGGCTGCCAGTTACCAGGAAAATTATCACTTCATCTTTGGACAGTTGCTACAGTTGGCTGGATGAGGACCTCTGTTCAAGGGGTTTGCAGATTCTTTTAAAGAAGCAGGAGCCGAACTTTCTTGGAACTCACAAGAGTGAGTTCTGTGATGGCTTCCATGTCTGCTTGTTTGTACACCGATTTTGTTCTCAGACAGCGTTCTCTAAAATAGACCAGAGAGGATTAGCAGTGAGCCTTAGTTCTGGTGATTGTAAATAACTACCACAAAGAAACTACTAAGTGTGCATGAGTCCGAAGATTCAGATGGGCCAAGCAATAACTGTGTCAGTGGCATGTTACAGGATTGAGCATGGGACACAAACTTAATAGTTGTCTAATAAATGAGTAGCTACGGGCCGCCATAGGTGTAACTAGGCTGTTGGGGAGATAAGAATGAAGCCGAAAATGGACTGTATTTGTTCATTTTGTTACTTTGGCTTGTCGGAAGCAGTCCTAGATACGAACACAATAGAAGTGAAATTAGGCAGACTGACAAGATCCAGGCCAGGCTTTGCCAAGGGACACCTGAATTCGATGCTCTGTTCAACAGGCAGGGACAATTATGCACAAGAAGCAGTCTTATAAAACCTAGTGTCTAAATACCCAGGTATGTTCCAGAACCACCTGATTTTTCCCCTTTATAGTAAGAAATAAAAATTATATGAGCCAAAACTCCGGCTTCTACATGACCAAAAAAGCACTAAGGATACAAACCTTATTAGAAAGACAATTTAAAATAAAACATTGATTGAAAACCATAGGTAAGCAAATAAACATGTAAATGTGCAACAAAAGTTCTATAAATAGACTAACACCGTTTCATCTTATCCATCTCTACATTAAGAACCCACTTGATTACCAATGCTTTAGGTATAAGGTGTCTCTGTGGATCTGGAGAGGCAGCTCAGAGGTCTCAAGTGGTTAAGAGCATGAGCTGCTCTTCCAGAGAAGCCAGGTTCAATTCTTAGCAACCACATAGTGGCACACAAACATCTATAACTCTGGTTCCAGGAAGCCCAATATCCTCTTCTGGCCTCTGCAGACACCTGACATGCCAATGGTGCACAGATATTTATACATAATATAACGTTCTGCTGAAGGCTCAGATAGAACTGGGTATGCTGGCTGTGATCCTAACATTTAGAGGGTAGAAGCAGGAGGATCAGCACTTCATGGTTATCCTTAACTGTATAGCAAGTTTGAAGGCAGACTGGGTTTTATGAAGCATTGCCTCAGAATTAAGTAACTAATTGGCTAACTAATTAAGTAACAAAAGGCTCATTTTTGAAGGCTTCATCCCAACTATAAAGATAATTCAGAGATAAGGTTTTGAAAGGTCGGTGGATCACAAAGTCTTGCTCAATATAGTCTCACTGTAAATTCTGTATTGAAAGGCAGCATGTGGAAGGTGGGGCCTGAATGGAGGAAATAGGCCATTAAAGACTACTCTTGGAAGAACGTGATTCATCTGACCTTCCTTTCTGTCCTTCTTTGATTCCTGGAAGCCATGGGGTAGGCCAAACTACCATGCCACATGTTCTTGCCATGATATTCTACCTTACCATGGGCCCAGAAACCAAGAAAGCAAGTGATCATGGGAAGGATATAAAAGAAACCTTTCACTGCTTTACGCTGTTTTCTCTGATGTTTCTTACAGTGATAAGGAAAAAAAATGACACAATGGTCAATGATCTCTCTTCAATCGCAGTTCTTAATTTTGTCTCTCTTGAAAAGGTGTAACATAAGCTTTGTTACTGTTGAATGTTGGCAAGCTCAAGTCTGTCAGTTTAATTTATTGCTTGTGCATTTCTTTCACAATATTGTGTGTGTGTTTGTGTGTGTGCGCGCATGCACCATAGAATGCATGTAAAGTTTAGAAGACAATGTTTAAGACTCAGTGCTCTCCTTCTACCATTATAGAACCACAATTTAATTCAGGGTATCAGGCTTGGTGGCCAGCCTCATAACCTGCTGAGCCACCTCCTGATGCCTAGTTTTGCATTATTTCTTGTATTTTTATTGTGACACATTAGGCATCCCCAAGATAGGAACCAAAATATTCAGATACCACCCTTTATTTTAAAGAAGCAAATGCCCATCATAAGATCCTTCACAAGTAACCTGCTTTGCTTTTTATATACTTCTGATAAATATGAGGTTCTGAACTACAAATCCTGAAAGGAGACTTGAAGTTAGTCTAAGTGACCTTCTCTCTTAATCATGAACATTAAAGTAATTCTGTTCCATACATTTGCTCACTGATTATTATTATGAACACCTGACACTGATCCTTAAGCTCTGTTAAAAAGAGGCACCAAAGTTTAATTTATACTCAGAATAAGTCTTTTGGAAAGCTTGATTCAAATACACAACACAACTAGAAAAGAATTAATAGGAAATACCCTAACCAGCAAATAATCTAGTTTGGGACTCAAAAGTTTCAGTCATTGAAGATTTTATAAATGCTGCTTTGTTTCAAGAATTGTAATCACACAGAAAATTATAAAGGTCACGGCGAAATGGAATAAAGTAAGACACTTCTTGCAGAAAGAGATGTGAGGGAGAGCTCACAGGCCAGTTAGAGTGAGGAAGGGGTTGCAAGGATCATTCTTGACTAGGTATATATATAGCAGAGGATGAAAATTAGTACAGTGAATCAAAACTGTAAGAAAACCCAAGACTGTATAGGGTACAGCTACAGCTAATGTCCCTACAATGGTGAAAAACAGCACTTCAGGCTCTGTGTTACTATCATTTGAGGCTTCACAAGATCGGGAATAATAATATTAATACACATTTTACTAAGGAGACTAATCACACACACAACCTCCAACAGCAGAAAGTAGTGCAAAAATCTGTAAGAGGAAACTTTCTGCATCCCAGAAACAGTCAAGCAGGCTCCTCTGTCATTCCAGACAAGAGGCCTGTTGTCATTAGGCAGAGGTCATATGCTGGAGAACCACCAGCTGCAAGGATGTTTTATCAACTTGTTCTCTTTGATTTCTGTAATTTTTATTTTCTTTTATATTTATCCACATCTAAGTGAAACAAAAAGATCCCTCCTCCTGCATGTGTTCACATACATGTAATAGTCAGAAAGCATCTCTGGGTATCATTCTCCAGGCACTGTGCATTTTTTGAGACTGTATTACCGTACCTCTTACTTGCCTGCAATTTACCCAGGCTGGCTAGTCAGCAATCCCCAAGGATCCCCCATCTCTGTCTTTCCAGTCCTGAAATTACAAGCATAATGCCCATGGTTTTTAAATATAGATTCTGGGATGAAACTCAGGTCACGAGCTTTACCAACTGAACTCTCTCTCAGGACCAGGGCATTTCTAACAGAAGCACCAATTGCACAGCCACGCTACATCTGTATTCCAGGGAGAACCATAGCCCCAAACAAGAGCTGCTTCCGGGGAAAAAAGGTGTCTCTACTCATATCTATAGCTAAGTCACACCCTCAGTTTTATCAAGTATCTCTATTTGGGGTAGAACCTTTAAATGCTACACTAAAATAACGCTTTAAAGTTACATGCATATATATGGAGAGGTTCTCTCCTTGCTTTTCCAAAACCCTCTATCATCAGCAATTTCCTTTTACTGCTTGAAATTCTCTCTGCAGAAATCAGGCCTAGTATAAACTGATTTTATTTCATCTCCTAGGTGAATGTGGTCCCTTTTTCAGCAAATTTCACCTGTAATACCTGCCATGCTATGTGTGATGGCGTATTGCAATAGAATATGTAGGAGAATGAATACAAGGCCATCTTTGGCTACACACTTAGGGCTGGAGATTTGGCTCTATCGTTAAGAGCCCTCACTGTGCTTATGAGAATGAAGGTTTAATTCATAGAGCCGACATAGTGCCTCACAACGGTCTTTGACTCCACTTCTAGGGCTCCACTACTCTGTTTTAAGCTCTGTAGGTACCAGGTAGGCATGTCTTTCATATACCTATGCACAATAAAAACATTATATATATAAAATAAAAATAAAGCGACTAAAAAAGATCTGTCACAGGCCTGAAGAGATGACTCACTGATTAGCAGCACATGCTGCCTAATCCTGAGGACCTGAGATTAGATCCCAGCACCCAAATGACAAGCCAGGCAGCATGCAAGTATGCACCTTGCTCCAAGGAAGGCAGGGATGGGAGAATCACTGAGACTTGCTAGCTTTCAGCCTAGCTAAGAGAACACAAGGAAACGATTGTTTCAAAACTGATAGAGGAAGAGTGCTAGAGAGGAGAGTCCAATGCCTTTTCTGGCACCCAGCACATGCACAGACATATAAACCCACAAGTATATCTGCACATGTAGCATGTACACACACACACATGCATTTACACAAATAAGAAGTAACTCTTTTTAAATTATCATTTATACAGCTGCATTCATGAGCTTGTGGTACCTGGAGTTGCCTGCACAAGACCTGTATGAGATCAAGCCAATCACCATTCTATTATGGATAACAAAAGAGCTCAAAACCCCACCCATAACTGAGGAGCTATGGGTACTTGTCGGCTTTTGAGAGAGGGAGAATCAGTTTACTTTAAGAGTAGCCACTGATAGATTGGGCATTCTCCAAGGATAACCCCATATCAAGGAATATATGGACAGCATAAATTAGAGTAGGAAGTTATCTTAAAGGAAATTAAAAAGAAAGAAAAGAAGAAGGAGGAGGATGAAGAAGTGAATAAAGAGGTGGTGATGGTGATGGTACCAGGAAGCATGGTGGCACACTCCTTTAATACCAGCGCATGGGAGGCAGATGCAGGTGGATCTCTATGAATTAGAAGTCAGCCTGGTTTACATGAGGAGTTCCAGGACAACCAGAGCTTTGTAGAGAGATCGTGTCCAAAAAAAAAAAAATCCAAAAAAAAATTTTTTTAAAGACACAAACCTAGGGTTGGATAGGGAAGTAGGTTGGATCTAAGAGGAATAGGGAGTAAATATGATGAAAATACATTATATGAAATTATCAAGTAACTAACTATGATATTCCATATTTTTAGAATTACCTGTCCTAGAAATTCAGGTTGACCAGCTGGTCTTGTGTAAAGATGAATTGATAGGCAAACAGAAGCTGCAGGAATTCTCAAACAATAGAGAGTGTCATCCTCACAAACGTGCCTACACATTGAGGTAGGAAGATGCTGGTGTCAAGTCTTACATGCAGAACAACTGGACAGGAATCCCAGTTGTGTCATGGGAACAGGAAAATAAGTGCTACAGATCTGACATGTGTTTGACCCTCCTGTTGTTTTAATGCCATTCTCAGCCTCTGAAGAGAATAGATGCTGATTTTTATTGCGAGATGATATAAAATTGTTCCATGGAGCTTTAAAGTGACTTCAAAAGACATGAGATATTGCATTTTATTCCTAAAGCAGCTGGTACAAAATGCAGAAATTGTCATATAGGACAATTTTCTAAAAGCTTTGAGCACATGTTCTAGTCAAAAAAGACATTTTTTGAAAGTAGAATCATTAATTTCCTTTTCCTCACTAAAAAGCATGTTTAGCATCTACTTAAATCTGATGCTGTACTGCTCCTTTTGCAAAGAGAAATGCTGGTAGTAGTGAAAGTGACGGGCAAGTACACACCTGTATTCTCACACCAGGAGGATAAAACCATCACCTTCAGTCCAGTATCATCAATCAGTTTCAGATGACACAATTATAATCCAAGTTTGTCAAGTAAGTTACATGTGTTGAAAATAAAAGAAATGTGCTTTATCTAAAGGTCATTCTCTGCTTTGAGGTCCTGGCCACACTGAGGAAGGTCCAGCTGGCCAAGATGGCCGGATCTTACTCTCTGGGGCTGCTGTGAGCCTTTCTGCTAATATGGCACTCCACAATCGCAAGAGATTAGCCTCCTTCAAAATGCTCTTTTGGCTGGGCAGTGGGCACACACCTTTAATCTCAGCACTTGGAAGGCAGAGGCAGGCAGATCTCCGTGAGTTTGAGGACAGCCTGGTCTACAGAGTAATTCCAGGACAGCATAGAAAAACCCTGTCTCAAAGAACAACAAACAAACAAACAAAAAACCAACCAAACAAAAGCTCTTCTTGCCCCGTTGGTCATTACTACTGTGATTGTCCCAAACAGCCTGTACTTATACAGTACCCAGCCTTTCCAAAGATAATTCCTAAGTTCTTGCCAGAGTTGGTTGTTAATATTTCAGAAATCAGCTTTGAATCAGGAAAATTGAAATGTGTCAGTTAGTGTTTTAAGTTTAGATTTCTTTTAACAGGAAACTATATTACATTCAACTCATACGTTTTGGAGGGATTCAGCTTGACAAAATTTCACCCCTCTCTAGCCATTTGCTGCAACAGCCACCTGTGTGATTCAAGTCAAGATTCTCTTGTATTATTTCCCTGAAAACTACACTAGGGAAACACCTTAAGAATCATATGCAGAAACACTGTCAGAGTCATTTGCAGAGCTTAACAGCAAGCTGTTGACTCCGGGAATGTGTAAAGTTGTCACTATTAACAGATTAACCTCCTACATTCTGGGTGCCATCACTTTTGCCCTAACTCATAGATAGGCTTGATTTTGGACCCAAAATTGTGGGGATCTACACAGACCTGCTCCCAGTCAGTAGCCATGCTTCTACTACACCAACAACTCCATCTCCCCCGACACACACAGACACACAAAATAAACTACATACAGTCCTGAGTCTATCTGTTTTTGTCTTTGTACATTGGGGCCTGATACCCAGACTCTAATCCAGGGGTTTCTGAATCATGTTCATTGGTGAGTTAAAACTCTCTTGTGTGAATTATCATTTCTGTTTCTATTAGAATGGCTTATTCTTCTTCCTTTTCTTCTTCTTCCTCCTTTTTTTGTTTTTGTTTTGTTTTGTTTTGTTTTTCTTTTTCTTTTCTTTTCTTTTTTTTGAGACAGGGTTTTTCTTGTGTAGCCCTGACTGTTCTGGACTCTCTTTGTAGACCAGCGTGGCCTTGAATTCAAAGAAATCCACCTGCAAAAATACAGATGAATCAAAAATAAATCACTTTTAAAAAGTCATTTATTTCATTTGGTTTAATCATAATAAGATATATGTATTCACAGAACATAGAAAGTCATCTATTTCTCTTAGATTTAAAATATATATTTTAAAAATGTGGTCTCATGCTTTTCTGAATTTCATTGGTATCTGGTATAATGTCTCCCTTTCCATTTTATTAATTTGGTTTACTCTCTTTCTTTTGGTTAATTTGGCTAATGTCTATATTGCTAATTATTTTTTAAAAACAACTTTCTTTATATTTTTTGTTTTATTTCATCAATTTATGCCCTGATTATAGCTATTTCAATGTATTTGTTTTGTTTATTTTAAATGTCTTAAGGTAAGTCCCTGATTTTTTTCGTGTAGGTACTGAGAGCTATAAATTTCCTAAGTTAGCCTTCAAATCTGAAGATAGCCTACGTTT
>CM053760.1:43229204-43273238 GCA_028658305.1 Pachyuromys duprasi
CTTTAACCTGCATTTGTCATGGAAAATTTAGAAACTTTTTCTTTCTCCTTCATTTTTTATAGATAGTTTTGACTAGTATATTAGGATTGTCAGTTGTGATCTGTCAAAATCTGAAATAAATCTTTTCAAGACTTCCAGCCTTTTCAAGTTTCCATTGAAAAGTCAAAAGTTATTCTGTTGAGTCTACCTTTATGTGCGACTTGGCCCTTCTCTCTTGTAGCTTTCAATATTCATTCTTTGTTCTGTATATTTCAATTTTTAACTGTAATGTAAGGAGTTTCTTTTCAAGTTTTTTTCTATTTGGTATCCTGTCTGCCTCTTGCATCTGTATGGTCTTTTCTTCTACCCAAAGTACTAAACCAGAGCTAGGGCCACAACTGTGGCCTATCTCCAAATGGTGAACCAGGACTTGCTCTGTCTACCTAGTACCTTGGTCATCCTGTCAAATGTGTCCTATTCATTATTGGAGAAACTCCAGCAATTTTTTTTAATTCAGTATTTGCTTTGTTCTCGTTGCTGTCATATTTCCCTAAAATAACTAAAAATATTTTTTCAGGTTCACAGGTTTCTCCCCATTGTGTTCTGATTATCATAAACAGAGAAAATTTGTGGTATGAGTTCACTTAGTCAAAAATCAATATCTTTGAAGAACGAGAAATGGCATGATGTGTGCTTCAGTGAAATGTTTACCTAGGAGAATATATTGTAAAGACAAACATAGCTATCATTTATTGAATGCTTGTTATGTGCTGGAACTCCATGATAATGCTGTATATAAGTGAATGGTAGCACACAGGTAGCTTGGGCAGAACTAATGTTAGTTCAGAGCCAGGCTGGCAAGACAGAAACATCCAGTCTGAAAAATAATATATATATTATATATATAAGATATTTAATATATATCTTATATATCTTTTATATATATCCATATATAGAGATATATTATCTATATCTATAACTAGTCTCTATGGTCCTGACAGCTCTGGTGTAAGAAACAGTATCATTTCATATTCATCCACTAACATAATTTTTACAAGTTCTTTGTTGATGTTCACTTTCAAGATTTCTTGCAAGATCACACACATTTCTTTGCTAAAGATTGCTGTAAGGCTGCTGGACTATTGTCTCTACTAGGTGTTATGAGAACATAAGGAGTTAGGCTTTCGCCTAAATCTGTTTGGCCCATTGTTAGCCATGAGAAACATGGCTTTTGACTGGGCATCTGTGCTGACAGATTCTCATGATTATTCCCCAAATATCACTGGCTTCTTGTATTCACACTCAGAAATTCCTTTCCTTTGGGTTCACAAGAAATTCAATGACTTGTTTGTATGAAACAGTTTGTAGGAAGAGATTGAGTGCTGCTTACAGGATTAGGCTACAAAAACTCACCTACATCTTGAATGTTCACTTGCTAGATGGCTAAGGAAATGAGCTGAGGAAACTTCTAGCCAACAGCCAGCATGAAACTGAAAGCAACTCCAGAAGGAACTGAGTCCTGGGTCAATCTCCAGAGTGAGTTTAGATACTGTTCCTTCTCTGTCAGGTCTTCCTTAAATACATACCAGGCAAGCCTGCTCATGAAATCGTACAAGAAACTTTAGGCTAGAGGATCTTAGAGAATTGGTAACCAAATGTGTGACTAAAAGATAAATGTTAGTTGTTATAAGCCACCAAGTTACGGAGTAATCTGTTATGTTGCAATAGATGACTTGTAAAAAGCCTGTCAAACTCCTTCATTTTCAATGCCCATTTTCTCAAACCTCAAAACAAACAACCTCATGCTGGTGAGCTCAATCTCTTCACTACTCTCAGCTAGCTAGTATCTCAGCCACAAAGATGAGGAAACACCCTTCTCAAATTAAAAATAAATCACGTTTTAAAGAAGGGAAATATACATTAACCAATGGTTCCAGGAAAACTGGATTTACCTACATACAAAAATGAAGTTGGAGCTTCAACCCATATTCTCTATAAAAATTAATGCCATGTGAACGAAAGACCTACAGAGACCAAAAAATAATTAGGTGAAATCATGCATGTTGGGACTTTTTTGTTGCTTATAAAGAGATGATATAATCTCTTCTATAACTACTGCTGGGTGAACATGAAGCAGTGCTGTGGAGACAGAATGCCTGGGCAAGGGTGTTCCCAGAAAGGCTAGAATGATGGCCAAAGAACAGGCGGGGGGTGGGGGGACACAACATCTGTTTCACTGTGCTACCTAGGTTCTGTGGGACCACCCAGGGCTACTGATGTCGGGCAGCTTTGGAGCATGCTTAGGCTGGACAGAAATTCCATCAGAAGCATCCAGGGCTGACACAGTTGGAGAAGTTTGCAGTACACAGTTAACTAGAAATCTGCTGGGAGAGAAATAAAATACCGACAAAAGGTAAACTGAAGGTGTTTAGGGAAAATCTTTATCTCAGGTACCTCCTTGAAATTTCCAGGCCCACAGTCCTGAGAGTTACAGGAGAAGAGTTCCAGGACCAAGGCAAATAGAGAAATCCCATCCTCAGGAATAGGCAGTTAGGGAAACCTAAGCTGTTAATTGACAGGAATACTTATGTAGATGGAGTCCGTTTTACCTTAAACAGGTAGATCCAAATCTCTTGACTCCCTGAATCTTACATAAATTTTTAAGTTTACAAAATGAGATAAAATTTCAGCTGGCAATGGTGATAGTGCACGCCTTTAATCCCAGCACTTGGGACGCAGAGGCAGGTGGGTCTCTGTGAGTTCAAGGCCAGCCAGCTCTAAGGAGTAGGTTCCAGGACAGCCAAGGGTACACAGAGAAACCCTGTCTTGAAAAAACAAAAGAAAAACAAACAAATGCTTTTGAGGTATATTCACTTTGCCAGTGATTGTTATCTGTACTGAAATCTACCTTAAAGAAAAAGCAGAATCATGCCTCTGAAATATAGCAAAAGCTTGGGGAACCAAAAATGATTCTAAGTTCAGAGCATAAACACTCTTTCCTCTGTCCAGAGGGCTGGGTACATAGACTGAACAGAGAGTTTTAGCATGATTGAGAAACTTTTTTTTGTCTATACTTAGAAGACAACCAAAGAAAATTTAAAATTTTGAGCTTGTGACTATGATAATATAGCAGTATTTTGCCAGGGCTAAATTAATAGCTTACCAGAACTTCCTTGGCCAGTGTTAAAAATTGTGAACTTCAGAAGTTTCAATCTGACAATAACATAGATAAGGACAAATTCCTGGAACTTTAAAAAATTATATATACCTTAAATCACTTCCTAGACCATTGCAACATGCATTTTGTAACAAGTATAAACATAACTTACATAAACTTTAAACCTTTTTCTTTTTAATACCCCATCCAATCATTTATCAAGGGACACAAGAGGTTGATTACTGAGAGCAGTCCTTATAAACCAAGTTTTGTTTGTTTGGTTTGATTCTATAAGAAATAATACAAAATTACTGGTAGCAAATTGAAGCCTCACTTTGGAAATGGTATGTGTCTCATCCTGTTATGCCCAGATCTTAAGGTCCCCAAAGACTCCCAGGAGTCGGGCTGACCACGTATGCAAAAGCAAAGAGCTTTATTCGAGCTCAAGCTCTGTCTCTCCACTGTCAGCAATACAGCGGATCAGAAAGGAGAACCCTCAGCAGCTGCACAGTAGGGTTTTTATTGGGGTTTGAGGAAGGACTGAGAATTTCCAGTTTACCACAGTTACACAAGGACAAGCTTGTTACAAAGTGATTGGCTAACATTCAGTGAGCTAGCTGTAGACCCCAGGAATGTTAGGTGGGTGGGCTGCCCAGCACAGATGCTCCACCCTGAGATAAGATACCTTCCTGTTCTTGTGGTTACCTCCAGGCTATTCCTTGGGTAGGGAATTTTATGGTTTTCTTATTCCTGGAATTGGTGACTGATGGTTGACATCCTGGGACTGGTGACTATTGGGGGAGTGGGTCAGACCTGGTCCTTTCAACCCTCTGGTAGGGAGTATTATTTCAGAAGGTCCTTATTTGTGAGAGCACATCGGGGGAAGGGAGTTTTTGGCAGTTGTAGGCCATTTAAGGCTCTCCCAGTTTCCGTGCATGTCAAGGCATCCTATAACTTAGAACCTCAATTCAAGGCCTTAAAGCACTGTATGAACATGTATAAAGAGGTGAAGTCAAGGAGTGTTTCAGGAAGTAGAGGGCTGTGGTATGGAGGAAGTCAACTGAGTGAAAGCTAGAACACCTCCCCAGCTTCCCTATGCATGCTCAGACCACAGCTGCTCCAAGTGTGAAGTTTTCTTCAGCCCTAGTCTACAGATCGCCTACCATGTCTGCAGTGAGGTAGGTTCAGAAATCCAGAGTAGGTCTTCAGATACTCTTATAGTTGTTGAACATATCTGTAACGGTACTAGGCACATATGTAAAGCAAGCACATCACACTCTATATGGTTTCCCACTGAGGAATATTCACCTATAACCAACCAAGGTGGAAATGTGAATATTGGTCAACAGGAGGCTTATTTCATTAATGGTTAATTCTGCTCCTGTGCCCCTATCCCCACTCCAATTAAGTATAAAACACACATTGCAAGATTTGATGCCAGACCATAAAGGCTAGAGACAAGCCCTGCCACCCAGCAGTAAATATTAAGGGAAAGATTTAATGTAAGCGGCGGTGTATGGCAGTGCTGATGATTTCTTATAAGCTACATGGACTAATTTAGAAAGGGAAAAAAAGGCAGAAAAGCCTTCAAGGAAGTAATAACCCAGAGGTAAAAAATATTGATTAGGGAAAAATATTATCTTAATCAAAATATGTCTTTTAGCTGGAAGTTGTTTAGACTCCAGAAAGAGAAAACAAAATATGTTTCTAAGATGCACTTTTTTTTCTTGTGCTATTTGTTGAATAATGACCATGGCTATCGCTCTTTCTTGGGTCTTTGCTATATAAATCAAAATACAGGCTTTAAAGATTCTGTGAGCAACCTTATTTATTAGCATGATAAACACTAAGAAGGAGTAGCTGTTTTCTAAACATCTCCACACACACCTGTGACTTTTGGTGTTTGAAATTACATGTCCTGATAAATTTTGCAACTCTGGCCACATGCCTGTATTTTCTTCTAATGAGAACTTGCTGCTTCTGCTCCTTGTCACCTGTCTTCAGAAACAAATAATTCAAAACAACGTTGCTTCTACAGTGTTTGTGTTGTGTGTGAGCAACTCCTTTCTAATCTGCCTTCAGGGGTGGGCTTGACCTCTTAGACATTGTGATGAAATGATATTTCAGTATGCCACATAGTCTTAAGTTGTTATGTATCATAATGTACATGGAGTTTTATGTATCATAATTGTTTGCCATTTGGACGTCAAGTTCACCCATAGGAGATACCGTCACCCGATGCATGTTCGCTTTCTCGCACTCCATATGTGGAGAAACCAATCAGGATATGCTAAGAGGAACATGAGAAAAGTGACATTGGTGTGTGCTTTCTGTCTATTCACTCTGTGCCTGCATACACACACACACACACAAATAATTCGTAACTGATCCAGTGGATTTAGCTTTTATAGCCCAGAAAATTTAGGTTCAATTGATATACAGGGACTCAAATTGTTCAGGGAACAAATTCCCTTGGAGCCTTTAATTCTCATGTCCTGCATAAATACTGGATCTCCCTCTATCTTTCTTCAACTGGCCTGTGCATTTCCTTGCTTTTCTCTGAACTTGTTTGCAAACAAACAAACAAAAACAACTCCCCACCAAAAAACAGAAAAAGCAAAAAAAAAAAAAAAAACCACAACTTTTCTGTTCCTTTGAAGAGACAGTCTTCCCTTGTGCCTTAAAAATGAGAGAGAGAGCTAAAAAAAAAAAAAAAAAAAAAAATCATTTTGAATCATTTTTCCCCTCATCAAAATATGCAGAGAGCACCCCCTGTTGGCTGCCTAGCAGCAGGTAACACACAAAGCAGTCTACCTAGAGAGCCCTGGTGATTTGGATCCTATATCAAAAGGGGGAGGGGAAATCAATATTTGCTTAATGGAAAAAAGCAACATTGATAGGAAAGGAAGTTTTATTTTCTAACTTTTAATAGGCTCTTACAAGCACTGGGGAGGGAAACACTCTCTTTATTTCTTTATTCTTTGTTTTTTAAGCTTAAGATCAAGTCCATTTCCATTATTAGATAGTTTTCTGAAAAGAACATTGGGTAAGGCCCCCTAAAATATACATTTGTTTTTCCTGAGGCCACACTTGGTTCTTTAGGTTGTGTCTTTAGTCTGCTCCAGTCAAGGCAAAGACTCTGGAAGTCTTGTGCTCACCCCTGTTTTCACCTGGGCAATGAAGAGAGGAAAACAGGAGAAAGAGACACAAGCACATATGTTTCTGTTTACTGTCCTGCACCCTGAGTTAATAGAAACATATTTTCCTTGTGTTTACTGTGAACATACATCTCAGTCCTTTAGCTCACCTGCTAAAATTTGAGCTTACTCAAATTTTATGGACCAGAGATTCTTTTCTTTTAGAATATTGTTTTAAAAGTGTAATGCTAATTTTTTTAAAGAATGTTCTTTACCAATCTTGCCAAAGCAATGCTTTTCTCGAGAAAGTATCTTCAGCTTGTGATATTTAAATATCCTTGCTTTTAGCTTTTACTCTCAGTTATGTCTCTACATATGACTTTTAGGGTGCCTATCAAAGGACATGATTTAATATCCAGAGACTGAATCTTCTGTCTGTAGTAGTGCAGGTCATAAAAACTTTCCATGTTTCCACTTACTCGTGTGAAAAAGTCATGGACTTGATTGTTGGGAAATTAGATGCATAGCCAGGTGCTTGAATAGGGTAATGTGTGTGAGGGGGACTAGGGTAATGTGTGTGAGGGGGACTAGTAATTGTAAATGAGTTTCTACTGCATCCCCATTACTTGGAAGGCCAATGACTGGATTCAGCTTTTGTGTCTGATGGACTAGGTCCTGACCCCATTGTGCCATTGACCATGTGCAGATGTTTGTACATGTTGCTGATATTTAGCTTTCTTTTACAGAAACACTGAGTTGATTTTCCCAAGTGACATTTCTAGCTGATGGCAGACAAGTCTAGACCACATTCATACACAGGAGGACCACACACCTGGAAAGAAAATGTGTATAAAGTTTAAAAAAAATAGTCCTTTGACTTTCTTCCTTTGTTTTAATTTCCACACTGTGAACATCTACACTGTGGATGTCATACTGAAGGATTTAGATTTTTATCTTTGTCGTGTTACTTCTTCTGAATTGTATATTTGTACCCATCTTAGATAGGGCAACAACAGAAACAATCCCATTCACATTCAATTTGGTAAGCCCAAGATTCTTGGGGATATTTAAGGAGTGTGATGAGGGAATACCTCCAAGAAGCATGGGGGAGTCTCACACAGCTGCATCAAAAGAGAGTCTCTTGTACCAGCCTGTGTGACAACTCATAAAACTTGCATCCCTGCAGTTCTCCAATCAACCACAAGCAGCTACAGCACTGCAGGTGTGTCTTCTCCTCAGGTAGGTAACTGTTTGCTGCCTGTGTGACAGCAGAAAAGGGCCTCCTGCATCATCTAACTTTCCTTCTAATTTCATGAGCTTAAGGGGGATTCCTTCCTCACTCCAGAAGGGAAAATTGCAATGCAGAGGAAACCATTATACAGCAGTCTTAGAGAGAAAAGTTGGTGGGATATTTTAACTAGGGATAAAACATAGTCATGACTAAGGTACCAGAGCATCAGAAAAACTGAAGAAGTGTTTGAGAGGATCACTCAGTGAACTAGACTTCTTGCTGCTCTAAAAGAGGACTAGGGTTATTTCCCAAGCATCCACATAGCTACTCACTATCATCCCTATCTCTAGTTCCAGAGGGTCTGAGACCTTCTTCTGCCATACTCAGACACCAGGTACACACATGGCACACAAAAATACATGCAGACAAGTACTCACAGACATGAAAATAAAGGTAAATATTCTTTTTAAAATGTAAGAAGCTACCATGTATGAACATTAATACAGTTTTACAAATTACTATGATTTTGTTTATCAAAGGTGAGCATGTACTGAAAAGACACACACTGTGTTTCTGACTCTGATGTTAGATACTTGTGTTCTAATGTGATGTCCTTAGGATATAAAACAAAGCTATTTTAGGATGAGTAATAAATTAGAAATCAGAAACAGAAGCTTAATCCATGGCCACAGGTAAACCTTTCATGTTTTCATTCATCTCTTCTTTTATCTCTTTCCTTAGAACTGGTAGAAATGTCTGAAAACTATATACAGTGATGTGGAAAAGGCCATCTGCCAAAAGAATGAGCTGAAGAAGGGCAACATGGCCTCTGCCAAGAGAGGAGCCAAGCTTTATAACAATAGAGTATGGCTAGGAAGCATTTATACATTGATAATGACATTTTAAATTTACTAGAGCCCTGGTTTTTTGGGAAAAGTCAGTTGCCATAATCACATTGCTCCTCAGTCTGGATCATGAGCTCATAAAGACTTACAGAATCTCAAAATTTATAGGATGAAAAGAATGTAGAAGAACTGTTGTCCAGGGGGAGACTGTGATATTCTTACAGTAACTGGTTCACTCAGTGCCTTATCCTGCAATGCATTTAGCAACAATACTTCTCTACTTAAAAGTGTGAGTTGCAGAGACTGGAGAAATGACCCCGTGGTTATGAGTGCTTGCTACTCTTGCTTCTCACTCAAAGCTCATTTCCTACCACCCAAGTCAGGCAACTCACAACTACCTGTAACTCCAGTTCCAGGGAATCCAACAACCTGTACTGGTCTCAGAAAGCAACTGCACTCATGCGAACTCTCTTTCTCTGTCTCTGTCTCTGTCTCTGTCTCTGTCTCTCTCTCTCTCTCTCTCTCTCTCTCACACACACACACACACACACACACACACACAAATAATCCTAAAACTTTTTTATGTGTGGATTGTTATGTGATCTTTAAAAACAATGTGTGTTCTTCCACTTTTGAGGAATTCATTCCTGTCTTCAATTAGGAAGCTTATTCCCTTTTCTAAGCAGGGCAGATCCCTCCTTTAGAAGAGTGGGAGTCCATTTCAACTATCCTGGCAGCTGGTGGCCTAGTTTTTAATTTCCTGAAACCTACAAATATACTCTACACTTTGAAAGAGGCTCTTAGAGCTCAAAATGTATTTCTTTAGAAAGACTCAGAGAAAAAAAAATCCTACCACAAGCCATGTACTTAGGCAGACTCTTTCAAGCACCACTTAATGGTGCTGAGCTGAACCTTGGATCAGGGTCTGAAGTCTGACGTGGTGACTCTCAGCTCTACAATCACAGCTGCCCCAGGAGAGCGAGCTCTTGTGGCTCTGGGTTAGCCTCTATTATTGAGGTGGTTTGGGGAGGGAGAGAGGAAATAGGAAGGAAGACTATTTCTGTGAAGAGCAAAGAACTGATACTGAAGCTGGAGTGAAATCATAATGAAGGGTGCTGCCTTCCCGTTGGTCAGGAAGTCCCAGGGAATGGTGGCCCTGCCCAAGGCAGCCTGTTGCCATGGGAAAATGGATGACAAGCACCTGCCTTGGAATTTTTTAGTGGGGGGTAGGGGAAGAAGAAAAGAGGAAAATGTAAAATAAGAAAAACAAAAAAAAAAGAAAAACAGCAATAATCTATAGTCTCTGTAAGTTTAGTTTGATATTCTCACACTATACATTTAGTTTTCTATGTAGCTATTCTCACACTAGTTCAGCAGTACATAATCTTTGGTTCATGTTTTACACTTACTACAAGGTAACAGTTAAATTAACAACTACTATAGATACATACAAAAATATGTGTTGTAAAAACATGCCTAAATAAATTACATAGTGATGGTGTATTATTAATAATTTGGAGAAGGAAGTCCAGATCTTAGACACACTTCATACATGAAAGAATCTGAACAAGATTCCAGATCTAACTCATGGAAACTCCTGGACAAGTGCTGTATCATGAAATTCTTGGCATAAACCAGATGAAAGCCCAACAGGAAACCCCTCTGCAGTAAATGGTGAGAACAAACATTAAATACACTCAACTGGACACTACTGTATGTCACTGGCATTTGGTGCACATGATCAATAGAGCTTAGATTTGAGGTGAAGTTTAGCATTGTGCAATCAGTATAGGTAGCATGAAATTTGCAGGCAAATGTATGGAACTAGAAAAGATCATTATCATCTGAGGTTAACTCAGAACCAGAAAGACATTCATGGTATATACTCACTTATAAGCAGATATTAGCCATATAATAAAAGATAGAATCTTCAGACCTAAAGAAGCCAAACAACAAGGAGGACCGTAGGGAGGATAGGACCAAACAAGTCATTTACTTTGCAAGAATATACATCTCATTTAACTGTTTCACCTGGTGGAAGTTTGCTCGTTGAAATTCATGATACCCTTTAGGTAGCACAAATCTTGCAGGGTCTGCTTGTTGTCTTGGGAATAGAGTTGAGGCCTCTCCAAAGAGCAGAACGTTCTTCACCATTACAGAATGAAATGGCTGTAACAGTCTACAGACACGTTAAAGGTGTCGACTAGCCAGCAATTTGCAGCACTGTGGGACTCAGAACACAGTTTATGGCTGTAACTCCAGTTCCCTCCTATGGACGACATCATATTAAAATGGCCACAGATCTTTGAAGACTATCACTATCAGAGTCTGAATATTTTCTTCCATCCTGAGGCTAGCATCTAAGAGTCTTTGATGGTATTTGCAAATTGTGAACCAGAGTATAACCTGGCAAGGTTTTCAGATAGTTAGAAATAGAAGAAAATCAATCATCCTCCCTAGGTCCTCCTTGTTGTTTAGCTTCTTTAGGTCTGTAGATTTTATCTTATATTATATGGCTAATATCCACTTATAAGTGAGTATAAACCATGAATGTCTTTCTGGTTCTGAGTTACCTCACTCAGGATGATCTTTTCTAGTTCCATCCGTTTGCTTGCAATTTTCCTGATTTCCTTATTTTTAATAGCTGAGTAGTATCCATTGTGTAAATGTACCAAAATTTCTATGTCCATTCTTCGGTTGATGGACATCTAGGTTATTTCCAGATTCTGGCTATTATGAATAAAGCTGCTGTGAACATAGTTGAGCAAGTGTCCTTGTCATATGGTAGAGCAACTTTTGGGTCTATACCCAAAATATTGAGCTATTCCTAGTTTTCTGAGAAAGTGCCAGATTGACTTCCAAAGTGGTTGTACAAATTTGCATTCCCACCAGCAATGGAGGAGGGTTCCGCTTTCTCCACATCCTCTCCAACATGTGTAGTCACTTGAGGTTTTGATCTTAGTCATTCTGATGGATGCTTAGGTCTTACAGGATAAATACCAGAAGCTCCAGAAGAGAGGGAACAAGAAGGGAGTCTACCATAAATGTCCTCTGAAAGACTACACCCAGCAGGGGATAGAAGCAGATGCCGAGACTCACAGCCAAACTTTGGGCAGAACTTAGGGAGTATCATGAGATAGAAGGACCAGAGGGGACAGGAGCTCCACAAGAAGACCAACATAGCCAAAAAATGTAGGCTCTGGGGGCCTGCAGAGACTGATGCATCAACCAAGAACCATGTATAGAGAAGACCTAGACCCCCTGCTCGGATGTAGCTCTTTGTCAGCTCAGTCTCTGTGTGGGTTCCCTAGTAAGGAGTACAGGGGCTGTAACATGAACGCTGTTGCCTGCTCTTTGATCACTTCCCCCTTGGCGGGGCAGCCGTTCCAGGCGCCAGCGGAAGATGATCCAGGCCATCGTGATGAGACTTGATAAGCTAGGGTCAGGTACTAGGGGAGAAGGACTCCTCTTTTTCAGTGCACTAGGGGAGGAGGATGGCGGGAAGAGGGAGAGAGGGTGGGACTATGAAGGAGATAAGGGAAGGACTATAATCAGGATACAAAGCCGCATACATCCTCTTGTCAAATAGAAATCATCTTTAGCTTACTCATAATTCCTAATGCAATGTAAATACTATGAAAATTGATATAAAATAGCTTTTAGTATTTTGTACAGATGCACTTGTTTTGTTTCTTTTGCTTTTGGAATATTCTCTATTTGAAATAGAGCTGTACCATGAGAGAGTCTGATAAGGTTTACCTAAGGGCACTGGGCTGGCCTTTCTATGTTACTTCCTATGTAACTTTACCCCATGTCCTCATTTCTGGACTTTCTGTGCTATGTTGTTTGCCTTGAGATGTGTTCTAGTTGAAGGGCTACAGCCCGAGTAGTAGTGGTCAAATCAGGATTTTGCAACTAAAGGTTAATTTTACTGTGATAATAATGGCACAAAAAACAGCTGAGATTCCTGCTGGCCTTATTCCAGTCTTGCTAGAGCAATAAATAATAGGACACAGCAGAAACATAATAAAATAGAAAAGAAACCCTGTGGTGCTTAAATTTTATTTTCATTGGAAACTACTGTTTAATCAAGGTCCAAAATTATTGAGCTAACAGAATGGTTTTTATTCCTTTAATTTCTTTTACAGAGACAGTAATATGCTCTGTTATGTTCATATCATCTGCAGAGTTTGCTGTATTGTGATTAAGTGGTTACCAGACTATGAATGTTTCATAATGCTATCTTCTAAAATGAGAAGTTCAATCACTAACATACTGGACATGTTAAATTTTAGAGCGTAATTGGGGATAACCATTGTTTTCAATTTGTATAGCAACCCCTTTTAATTTCCTCCCTACTCATCTTCTTTTATAATTTTGCTATTTTGTTTTTATGTCAGAAGGACATAAAAACATGGAAAAGAAGCTGGGTTCATCTGTAAACATGTCTTAACCTAAAATGCTACTGAAAAGCAGACCCTATTTTGCTAATAGTATTTGGATCTGGTGGCTGGATGTGTTGAGTATTTTGTTTCAAAGTTTTGATTGAAAATGAAGGACTTTATTAAATAATACCTTTTCCTGCTCGGTCTAACACCTGGATTCAGGACAGATTGAATTCATGCTTTGAAAAATTGTTTTGTGTTCTTCTGTCAAAAAATCTGTAAGCAGTTCACTAAGTGGGTTGCAATGCACAGTCTGTGTCATGGTCTTTGCAAACAGGTGGTCCCTGAAGTATCTGATAGAATGACACACAGTAGGAATCCATGCTTATTTTGCATTTAGTTCTCCAAAAGTTGTATCCTCTAAAATTTGTCCCTTCTAGTGTTCTGAATGTCATTTTAACATGTAGCTTGAGAAGACCTTAAGTACTCCATATCAGTATGTATTAGTATTTAATGGTTCTTTAAAAGGCATTTTGTGATATTTACAAAAAGCTTTTTTGATGGCTTAAAAGGTGTCAATGACCAGACTATCACCTTTTCAACATATGTTCTTAAAGAAATATTTACCAATTGGAAAAGAGAAATGTTACTATACTCAAAGCACAGAACAAAAAGAATGTTTATCACTATTAGAATTTTTCATAGAATAAAGCTGTAATAAGTACCACTGAATATTTTTAAACAATAAATAATATTAATTTAAAGTGATCCTGAAATAGGACTAAGTGAAGAAAGCAGATGACAAAATGTGGTTACATGTATTTGTTAGAAAACAAATATTTAAGCTCAGAAAAGGGCAGAAAGGAAAATGGGGCTAGTTAAAAAGAGGAGGAAAGTAGAAAGATGTGTGTAGTAATGGTGATATGCATAGAGGAATGACTAATAGCTCTTGAAGTGTATTTCATGTATAGGTTTTATTGTTCCAATTACACATGTGAACAATGTATTATGTTTATAATTAAAAACGGATTATTTTTAAATTCTAAGGATTTACTCACCACTGTTGCATGGATATTAAGTGTCTCCTAAAAATTCAGGTGGTGAAAGAATGTTTGGTCCTGAGCCTGGTGCCTTCTCATGTCCTGGAACCTTTAAATATTGTGATCTAATGAGAGGTGTGAGGGGTTTGGGTGTGACCTTAGAGGGAGCAAAGGAATCTTGGTTTTCTTCCACTTTTTTTGATTTTTGATAATGAAGTGTTTTTTTTTCCACCCCCACTGTGATCCGCTGCCTCTTCACAAGGTCAGGGTTTCAGGGTTGGGGGTACGACACATGGATTATGGAGTAGAATGCCCTAAATTTTGAACCAAAATAAATACTTTCTCTTTATAACTTGAGTATCTAGGTATAAAAAAAGGAAAACCAACAAAGAACAAAATAATACTAGAGGTAGGGAGCTGATGTTTGACATTTCTAATATGCTGTATGTTTAAATAACATTTGTAGTAGTAGATAAAGGTTTCAGTGTGTTCCGTTTTTAAAAAACTAAAATGTGAAATAAATCGACAGTTGTCATGAAAGCTAAAGTCATATATTTTAGCTATTTTGGAAGAAAGTTAATTAAAGAAAAACTAGAGGGGTGCTGTTTGAAGCAGGTAGCATAATGTGCTGTGTGTTTGCTTGTCATTTGCTGTCATTTCATCCTAAAGAATTTGGGATGAAAAAGGTAACAGTCTAATTCATCTTCTCTCCAAAATAGATTGAGCAGAAAAACAACAACAACAAAAATAATAGATTGAGCAGAAAAAAACCAAAATACCTCAAGGAGACTGTCATGCCGACAATGAATAGAGTCTCAAGATTGGGAGGTTTCTAGAAACTGCCACAGAGGTTCAAGACTGGGGCCATTTCTTGAAACTGCCACTTTGTCAGAAAGGCTACAAGTATGAAGGTTTTTGTTGTTTTTTGTTTTTTAAGGTCACCTTCTCACTTTGCTGAGTTTTCATTGCTAGACTTAGAAGCACTTTTTAATAATGGTCAATGTTGAAGCCATTCATAGTGCTTAAAATGAGTTAAGGTGATTATGAATAGAATAGCTATCATAATTTACTAACTAACCACACTGTTTCAAACCTGTAGTGACAACTTTTAAGACAGATCTTTCAAGTCTTCAAACCACCGTGAATATGCAGGCTAAGGTCTGGTTGCTAACACCTCAGTAACAAGTTTCGAGTCCTATCCAGGAAGGGTCAGGACTTGAACACAGGCTTTCCTTCCATAGCTTAAAGGAAGAGGGTGAATGAACAATGTACACTTAAAAAGTAAGTGATCTGACACAGATTAATGGCTCTTAGGTCAAACATTTTCAAGCTTTAACCTATGTATCTATAATCTGGGGTCATTATTGAAATGCAATCATCTTTCAATAAGTCACTCAGAATGTCTTCAATTATTCAGTTTAACTAGGTCTTAGGTGGTCTGTGGAGAGTACTTTGGGTAGCAAGAAGAAGCTTTAGGACCTTTCAGATAACGGGAACTCAAACTCCCAGAGGAGGAAACTTGAGGTTCAGAGGTCACATGCCAATTTCATTCTGTCTAGTAGTCCAGAATGAACCAAGCCTAGAGTAGGTTTCAACTTTGCCTGCTTGTGTCTCTTCATCTTCTCTTGTGCCCAGTGGAACCTATGTTCATTGTATTTTGTTATAGTGAAGACAGCAGATGTGGAGTGCATTATCTGAGGGCTCCCTGGAGTTGGGTGAACAGAGAAGGATTGCAGCAAACTTCAGCTGCTTCTTCAATCCATCCCACGATATCCCCATTGAGAGAGAAAACAGGTCAACCACTCTTCATTCCAAAGAGTTGAAAGAAAGTCCACCATGGGCCAGAACTGATGACTGTCTGCCAGCTTTGCTTCCTAGACCATCATAGTGTGTTAGCCATTAGAATGTTTCTAAGAGCAGAACCAGTATTGTTGATGAAAGGGATGTGAACTTCAGAGGTTCTTTGTAGAAAACTCATTCAACATTCAAATATAGAGTGCCAACTGCTGGAAACAAAAATCAAAAGACAGACAGACAGACAGGAAAAATCAGCAATAAAATCAGACCTGCAGCTCTGGCTGATTTGGGTTATCAAAAGACCTTTTGTTTCCTATTATAAAATTATCCTTTCTTTCTTTCTTCCTTCCTTCCTTCTTTTCTATCTATTATGTAGTTACTGTGGATGTGTCTGTTTGTTTGTGTGAGTATACAGCATATGCATATGGGTCTGTTCTGGCTGAGTCCTGAAGACAGTAATGGCAAACACTATTAACCATTGATCCATATCTCCAGTCCTCAGAAGACTTTTCAAGTGCCCTCCTGCTCCAATTCTGCCTTCAACATAAAGCTAGGTAAATATATATATATATATGAGTGTGTGTGTGTATCAAAAGCCAGGTGGGGTTAAGAAGAATGCCAGCCTACAAGGAAAGAAGACTGACATGGAGATCCATGCCTTCAACCCCAGCAATTGGGAGTCTGGGAGTTGTGAGTCCAAGGGCAGCTTAATCTGCATAGTGAGATCTAATGAGATCTAAGCCAGGCAGGGTTGCACAGTAAGATTTGCTCTCAAAACTCCTTCAGCTGATAAACACCTTCAGCAAAGTGGCTGGATACAAAAATAAACTCAAAAAACCCAGAAGCCCTCCTGTATACCCAAGCCAAAAGGGCCAAAAAAGAAATCAAGGAAACAACACCCCTCACAATAGCCACTAATAACATAAAGTACCTTGGTGTGACTCTAACCAAGCAATTGAAAGTCCTGTTTGAAAAAAACTTAAAATCTCTGAAGAAAGAAATCGAAGAAGACATCAGAAGATGGAAAGATCTCCCGTGCTCATGGATCGGTAGGATTAACATAGTGAAAATGGCCATCCTGCCAAAAGCAATCTACAGATTCAATGCAATTCCAACCTATAGATTCAATACCAACACAATTCTTTACAGACCTTGAAAGAAAAATTCTCAGCTTCATATAGTGAAACAAACAAACAAACAAAAAACAAACCCAGAATTTCCAAAACGATCCTGGAGGTATCTCCATCCCTGACCTCAAGCTGTACTATAGAGAAATAGTAATAAAAACCACATGGTATTGGCATAGAAACAGAATAGTGGATCAATGGAACTGAATAGAAGACCTAGAAATAAACCCACACACCGATGAATACTTGATTTTTGACAAAGAATCCAAAACCATTCAATGGAAAAAAGACAGCATCTTCAACAAATGGTGTTGGTCCAACTGGGATGTCTACATGTAGAAAAGTGCAAATAAATCCATATTTATCACCCTGCACAAAACTAAAGTCCAAGTGGATCAAAGACCTCAATATAAAACCAGATACACTAAACCAAACCGGTTAGAAGAAAAGGTGGGGAAGACCCTAGAACTCCTCGGCACAGGAGACAACTTCCTGAACAGAACACCATCAGCACAGGCTCTAAGAGCAACAATCAGTAAATGGGACCTCATGAAACTGAAAAGCTTTTGTAAAGCAAAGGACACTGTTGTCAGAACAGAACGACAGCCTACAGATTGGGAAAGGATCTTCACCAACCCTACATCTGACAGAGGGCTGATACCTGGAATATACAAAGAACTAAAGAAGTTAAAAGGCAATAATTCAAGCAATCCAATTAAAAAATGGGGTACAGAGCTAAACAAAGAATTCTCTGTAGAAGAATATACAATGGCAGAGAAACACTTAAAGAGATGCTCAACATCCTTAGCCATCAGGGAGATGCACATCAAAACGACCCTGAGATTTCACCTGACACCCACCAGAATGGCTAAGATCAAAAACTCAAGTGACAACACATGCTGGAGAGGATGTGGAGAAAGGGGAACTCTCCTCCATTGCTAGTGGGGATGTAAACTTGTACAAACATTTTGGAAATCAATCTGGCACTTTCTCAAACAATCAGGAATAGTGCTTCCTCAAGATCCAGCTATACCACTCCTAGGCATATATCCAAAAGATGCTCAAGTACACAACAAAATCATTTGCTCATCCATGTTTGTAGCAGCTTTATATGTAACAGCCAGAACCTAGGAACAACCCAGATGTCCATTAACAGAGGAATGGATACAGAAATTGTGGCACAACGACAGTATTAGATTGAAGAACATTTGTTATAGTCGTATTGGGCATGGAGAAGGGATACATTCTAAACCTTGGCTTCTCATGTAGTATGTTCTCTGAGCTGCTATGCCTTCCCCTGTTAATGGGGATAATAATAAGGTTTGCTGAGAGGACTGAATGATATAATTCATAATTTTACTGTAAAGCAAAAGCAGAACCTGAAATGAAAAGTGCTTAATAGATAATAGATAAAATAATAACAGAAGATAGACCCACAACAAAATAAAATTTAACATTAACTATAGATATATTGGAGTCTCTTAAACAGGATTCTGTTGTGCAAAAATTAGAGCTGGATACGGAACCAAACTGATGCGGGAAAAACTACATTTCCCAGCAGGCTGTGGCAAAAGGGCTCCTTTCTCTTACTTCCGGGTATGTCATATGACTCTCAGGCTGCGCTATGGCGGAAGCAGAGGAGCAGGTAAATGCTGGCAGAGCTAGTTTGGGACAGCCGGGATGTGGAAACCTGAGCGAGTGGTTCTGGGACGCTGTGGGCCGGAAAAGAGTGGGTCCTGTCCCGGCGTGTTGGGGCGACTCATCCCCGTGCGGATAGCACCATGCCCATCCCGTCTGTCCGAGCTGGCCTTGCTTAGGCTCAGCCCTTCTGTTTTGTGTTAGGTGGAAATTTTCGAAGAAGGGAAGTCAAGAGTGGACTGCTATACAAGGCTTAAGAGATTATTCCTGCCGCTGGCAAGACTTAGATGGCAAGGTCCAGCCTACAGCTGAGAAGTGGCACTGAGGTGTTAAGTAGAAAATATTGCTTTGTTTTCATACAGCTGTTCTGATAGCTACACATTAAAGCAAAGGACAAAATTAATTGAAACTAACAAAATAGAAGACTAAGGCCAGAACTTGGAAGAGACCCCCTTAAGTTTCTGTTTCTAGTGTCTCTTCATATGTTTATACACACACACACACATATCATATCGTATATTCCCCTCGTACATTAATGCTAGTTTCTGTGATACCCCTTAAGAACTGCTATGGAGATGAACTGTTTGCTGTCACAGGAGATGTTTACATGTAGTGGTGATTTTACCATTCATGTCCATGCTTTATTCCGAGTATGCCAAAAGTTAAGGAATTTGAGTAGAAAGAATTTGGGCTCCATTAACAAGAGCCTCTCTGATCATTTGTACAAAATATCTTTTGCACTGCAGGTTCATGGGAAAGATAACTTACCTTCAGAGCAGGCCATGCCCTGTTTGACTACTGTGAGATGGCTTTTCATATTGAACATTTCCTTATCTTGTGGTTTTGTAGAAAAGCAAAAGTCCAAGTTCCTTAAGTTCTTAGATCCAGTGCGGTAGAAATATGGAGTAGCCCCTATATTTCCACTCATGCAGAAGAGGAGTTTGTCGAAGCTGATGTTAAAAACTGGAATATCAGGTAGATAATAACATGTTTCACATTTGCACAGTGCTTACAAACTTAAAAAGACCCTGTCATATGACATTTGATGTTCCTAAAAGAAATCTGTGAGGTAAATGTTTATTCTGATACTGAAGTCGTAAAAAGCCTCGTCCCTCCCATCCCAAACTGTGGTAAAACAGTGCCCATATTGCCCTAACCACCCCTTCCACAGCTCTGAGATTTCATTTCCCACTGTGGTCTTCTTCCCTTCTGCCACTCTCTGTCTCATACTGCCTTTCTTGCTTTCTGTAAACAAGCCAGCCATGTTCCTATGTAGAACCTTTGCGTACATGGGCCCCTTACAGGACTTCTGATAGCTACAGGACTTTCTCCCTTACTTTTCTGATGCCTCTGTGGCATTGTGCTTTCTGATGGCTATTCCCTGCTCATTTTTTGAAACCACCTTCTGACATTATTCTGCATAATACTAATGCCTTAAAAATTTTGTTTTTTTAAAAATATTTTTACTATTGTATTCCACATAATAAGAATTTATTCACTGCTAATGACCAATATTGGGATATTGCTTGATACTTAATATATTAGATGATTGAATTTTATAGATAAATGGATTGAAACTCAGTCAATTTGAACCTTTTTATTTTATGACTGCTTTAGTCTCATGTCTCCAAAGCTCACATTTTTTCATTAGACCAGTTTGCTTCTTAAAGTATATTAAAAAACGTAATTTTTTATATATGAATATATATGAAATATATATATATATGAACCTTATGAAGTGTAAATAGTCCTTATTATCTTAATTTAGCTCTTATTCTCTCTGTGGTGTTTTAAAAGCCAGTGTACTATTTAAAGAACATTTTCCCTCCATTCATATCATCGTAGCCTTAAAAAAGGCCAGTAGTCTATTGTCTGTTGCAGAAAGAAGCAAACATTCATAGATCATTTTATGAATTTATAAAAATTACTATTTTAAAAGAAAATAAATAAATAATTGTATTTATATTATTCTTTGAAGATTAAACACGACTAGGTTTTTCTTATTTTCTGGATTGGTACTGCTAATATTCTTCCACTGTCAATATTTCTGAAAATCATGACGTCTTTTTTCTTCCTCCTCGGTATCGTAGGAGGTAACGTGTGTATTATATGAACCACCATGACGAATTACAGAGGGAGACAAAGCATTTTCTTGGTATGCTGTTCTACAAATGCAAAAATTCTTGCAAGATGAATAGCACAAAATTAAACCCATTGGCTTATCTTTCCTGAGTGTTATGTTCTTTGATGATTGTCTCTACTTTAATTTTATGAATAGCCGAATTGGTGACATCTGCACCAAGTTAAAATTTACAGTTTAAACTAAAATCACTGTTTGAGTAAGGATAAACAGATGTCTTTAAGTCATAATGAAAGCCTTGATTTTGCTGAATATAGGAAAAGTACTTTGTAAAAGCAACATTTTTGTTTTATAGTTCAGAGAAAGCTAATAGCCTCAATTCTGCCTGGAATTCTTGTAACCAGCAGTTTTGCTTAGTTCTGGAACGATTTATAGGTGGCTTTCATAGTCACAGATGCCCAACAGTGTTTGTCCCGACCTCTCATGAATAACACTCTACTTGAAGTGTGGTTGGTGGTGTATTTGTCTCCTAGGGATTGCTGAGTCCTCAGAATGTGGACTATAGCTTACTCATGTCTGTATCTTCCCAGGAGCTAGTAGTTTCCAAACCCAAAGTGTTGAAATGAGTTTAATAGCAGGAGAACACTCATAATTGTCATGTTGTGAATTCTGTTCAGTAGAGTTTATGTGAAGTCATTGTCTCATATTGAAAATGTTGGATTGTTACTAATTCAGGTATAATATGGATCACATTCTCCCATTTCTTCCTCTTAGCCTCTGCACACTTTTATCCCCCTCCTTCCCATCCTGACTTAGCCACAAAATTAACCATAGTTCCTTGGCTGGATGGGAGAGTTTTTATTTTGCTTTCCACTACTGCATCTTAGACATTAGGGAAATTCCATTTTTATTGCAGTTGATCAGATGGCACAGTTCATAAGAATATCTCATGCATCTAAAAATGAAAATCAGGTTTGAGTATACTACAGTGCCTCTATTCTTTTTCTTGTAAATTTATTCTCTAAGATTTGTTGTTATGAGATAAACCCATTAAAGTGGTTAAGGGATTATAATTAACTTATAAATAAGACGATGATTAATCGTCCAGAGCCAGGTTTGGTTGGGGCAGCCAAGGCTGGGCTGTAAAGGAAAGTAAATGTTTAAAAACAGCCAGTGCTTTTCAGGTTTAAATCTCAGGTTGGTACCATGATTTAGGTTCATGAGAGCGATGCTCATGTTGAAGGAGGAGGAGGACGCATGCCTGCTGTGAAGGTTTTCCTCATTGAGTTCCATTGCAACTAGAGGTACTACTTTAAGCTGGGAAACCAAAAGGATCCCTGTGCACCTGAACCAGGGCTAAGTGGAGGGAATACCCTAAGGAAAACCCCAGTGCGGATCACAAACTCAAGGCCAGTGCCCATGCCCTATGTGAGGTTGGAAGTAATGTTGAGGGGTAAAATGTCTTCTATCCTGGCATTACTGCTCAGTTCCAACTGAAGTTAGGCCGGAAACTGATGCTATGTAAATTTAATGTGACTTTTCTGAAGTTGAAAATACAGACTTTTATAGGGATGTTTCAGAAAAACATCTTCTAGGTTAAATAATACATCTGTATGTCACATTCAAATCCTAGCTGCCATTTTGGAGCTATAGCTTACTAATGTCTCTGTCTCTCCAGGAGCTAGTAGTTTTCAAACCTAAAGTGTTGAAATGAATTAAATAGCAGGAGAACCACAAAATTAACCACAGTTCCTTGGCTGGATGAGAGAGTTTTTAGCATGGAGACATAAGCATGCAATTCTTAGTGGTAACTTAGTAGCTAGAGGGATATAGATTTTATAGAGGGGCTGTAGAGAAAGGTGAGAAGTCTCCTGGGGTCAGACTGTCCTACCCTCCCTCCCTCTTCTCCTATGCCTCTCCCCTAGTCCACTGATAGGGGAGGTCCTCCTCCCTTTCAATCTGACCCTAGCCTGTTAGGTCTCATCAGGACTAGCTGTGTTGTCTTCCGCTGTGGCCTGGCAAGGCTGTCTCCCCTACTCCCCAGGGGGAGGTGATCAAAGATCCAGCCACTTAGTCCATGTTAGGGATAGTCCCTGTATCCCTTATTAGAGAAACCGTATGGAGACTTAGCAGCCTCTGGGCTACATCTAGGTCCTCTCCATGCTGATGCTTTGGTTGGAGCATCAGTTCTGCAGCCCTGGAGGGCTTTTTTTTTTTTTTTTTTTTGTGGCTCTGTTGGTCTCCTTGTGGAGCTCCTGTCCCCTCCAGGTCTTTCCATCTTCCTCTTCTTTCATAAGATTCCCTGCGCTCTGCCCAAGGTTTGGCTGTAAGTCTCAGCATCTGCTTTGATACCCTGCTGGGTAGATTTTTTCGGAGGCCCTTTTTGGTAGATTCCTGCCCCCTTGCCCTGTCTTCTCCTGTTTCAGATGTCTATACTGTTTATGGATTAAGCAACTTTCCTAGGGTCCTCCTTATTGTTTAGCTTCTTTAGGATTTTACTATGTTTATCCTATATTATATGACTAATATCCACTTAAAAGTGAGTATATAGCCTGTGTATCTTTCTGCTTCTGGGTTACCCCACTTAGGATGATCTTTTCTAGTTCCATCCATTTCCTGCAAATTTCATGATTAAATAAAACAAACTGCGAAAACATGCAGAAAAGATTTCAGGTTTATCCCGGATAATGACACATGTGTCATAAAAGTCTTAATTGTAGAATATCTCTATTTTTTACATGGTCTTCAAGGATAAGGACTATATTTTCCTTAAAACTTAAACCTCCTCTAGAAGTTACCTGTCTCTTTCCAAGCTTTTATTGTTTTTTTTTGACATATAAAATAAAGCTGTTTTTGAGCATCAGATTTACATTTATCCTGCTATTTGTCTTGAATTGAGTATAATGTGCATCTGACTTTAAAATGTTCTTTTTAAAAAAATATGTTAGGTCTAAAACATTCTTACCCTACTTCTTTGTTGTTCTCTTTGTTTATCTCATGGATTGTAAAATGCTTACATTCGGTGTCAGCATATTAGCTGTAACTTTTTATTGCTATTGATATCTATAAGTACGTTAAGTAAATCTTCATTTTGCTGACCTCTTTGAGGATGCGTGGCATCAGCAGATTCTTTCTTTCAGTGGACAGGTGAGAGATTATCAGGACCAAGTCCATTTTTTCCCTTTTTGCTTTGTTTCTTCCAGAGCAGCAAGATTCATTGTGCAGCAGGAAAGGAACTGTACTAAGTGGAGGAGTTTGTCTTAGAGTTACTGGTTTATTAAAGGGCTATATTGTGTCTGATGAGTACCGCTGGAGGAAGATTCTTTTTCTAAGAACTGTTCTAGAGTTGACCATGTGGCTTAGTTGTAGAGTGCTTGCCTAGCACACACAGAGCCTTGAGTTCAATCCCTAGCATTATATAAAACCAGACATGGTGTCACGGGCCTGCAATCCCAGCACATAACATGTAGAGGAAGATGATCAGAGATTCAGGGTCCTCATGAACTACATAGAGTGTTCAAGGCCAGCCTGGAATACATAAGAGCCTGTCTCAACAAACAAACCCAAACCAGCCCCCCCCTCCATCTCTCTACAAACTTTTTGCAAGACAGTAATTCTGATACTTTAGCATAAGAGATTTCAGTGTGAAAACTGGCTCATTTGATGTGGTGGTTTCTTGTTCCTTTGTGCTATTAGGGAGGTTTTTGCCAGATGGATTTCCACTAATGTCAGGTCATCCACACCCACCCTACCTACCCCTAGCATGTACCAGGCCAGCCAGGTTGTGAAGTTGTAAAAGGTTTGTGAGAGTTGAGCATGTGGAATCCTCTAAAATGTGGTTGCAAATGACTTTTCCAGAAAAACAGGAAAGAGTACGACTCTTTCCTATTGCAATTATTTTTGTTTTTGTTTTCTTCTTCTGACCCCCTTTCTTCTCTATGCTTGCAGGAAACCGGGTCTCTTGAAGAATCGACAGATGAGTCAGAGGTAAGGTGGCACTTGAGATTTGTCACTCACCTTGATGCTGTCTTAGGTTTGCTTGGCAACAAAGGCTGGCATTATCAGGGGCTAAAAGATTAGAAAAGGAAGGCGATAAAGCATACACTTTAGGAATAGTGTGCCTATTGTCTATAAAACATTAAATGGATTAGTTTAAACATTGAGAAACAAACAAAGACAATAACGACTACACTGGTGGACCTCTATCTGTTGTCTTGAATGGTGTTTTCACCTGGGAAGACTAACATAAAGTTTTAGAAACCAATCCCCACCTATTAAAAGTCTTTTTGTTTCACAGTTTTTGCATTATAGTTTTACAGTATACATATTTTCTCTCAGGGCTATGAGGATTCTGCCTAGCTCCTCATATTTGTTAGAAAATGTCTCACCACTGAGACACACCTCAGTGCTGATGTTTATTCATTTACTTTTTCCATGAATGTGAATGATCATATATCCTGTGCTTACTACACTTATCTATAATATTTCCTGAATCAACACAATTATAGCTCAATTATTTAAAAAAGGATTGTAACTCAAGGGGAATAAAATCATTCTTTTAAATTTGTCACTGCTTTGAAAACCTCCTTTTCAAAACTCTGCATAAGAAATAGGTTGAGCATAATGCAAATTAATTAGATTACAAACATGTGATTGTACTAATAGCTAACATGTTTTCTTTTAAATTTCCATTTAGGAAAGGCAAATTAAAATGTATCTTGCTAACCTTTAAGACATTTCTACCAGTGTGACTGAATCTGATAATTTTTCATCTTTGATTGATACATATTGCATAGTTTTATTTGAATTTTGCTTTTCTTGTGAAATGCTGGGTTTATGTATCTCCAAGGGGAGGCATTCTTTAGAATGTTGGTGCTGTCCTAGGCCCCACACACATACGTACAGATATACATCTTGGTCATCATGTAGGTCCCCTAACAATTGGAGCAGGGGGCTGTCTCTGACTCTTTGCCTGTTTTTAGATCCCTTTCCTCTAGCTGGGCTGCCTTGTCTGTCCTCAGTGAGAGGTGATGCACTTAGTCCTGCTGCAACTTGATGTGCCAGGCCTGGTTGGTACCCAGGGGATGCCTCCCCTTCTCTGAGGAGAAGGATAAGTGGGAATGGGGGAGGGGTGTGTAGGTGGGACTAGGAGGTGAGGAGGGAGGGAAGCTTGTGATTAGGATGTTAAGTGATTAAATAAATAAATTAATGAAGAAAAGAGAAGTTTGGTGTGGAAGGAAAGTGTCAGTAGAAATTCAAAGTGTCCCTGAGTACTCATGACATAATCAGGGGCCCTGACTTTCTCCGTCTCTGACAAAAGGTGCACAACCAATCCTCATAATCTTAGTAATCCACCCAGGTCCTCCAGCTCCTTCCTAGGAGCTGCTGCGCTTGCTATCCCAGGAAACCCAAGCCGTTTAACAAACTGGAGGCACACTTTATCTCCTGGAAGTTACTTATTGAAGTGAGTTTGATGGGCAAGGTCAGGTTTGAGGACACAGCCAGCCTTGGGAGAAATTTTCATGGGTTTTTTAATGCAGTTTGAATTACTGTTCATCCTAGGAATAGCATTTTAGGATATCACTAAGTAGACCAAATAATGTTTCTTCATCCTGTTCTCCTTCTCCTCTCTTATTCCTATCAGATTTTTGTAACCCTTGAGCTTTTGAAGACAAATTTGTGTTACATACTTTCATTTCTGTATTGAAGGCTTCAAAACTTCCTTTTTAAAAAATAATAATTAGTGTTTTCAACAATGTATTCAATTAAGTTGCCCGAAATTCCTATAATTTCCTGAAATCCCACATTAAATCAAATCTTATGTTACATCACGTTTTTCCAAGGTCTTATTTTCTTGGCTCTTTTGAGACTTTTATACGTGAGTACTGCATCTATATTACTTCCCACACTCTTCTTTAACTCCCTCTGTGTACCCCTCAACTCCTCAAATTCATAATCTCTTCAATTACCAATTTTATATATGTGTACATATAAATACAACCTACTGAGTCCGTTTTTTAAAAAGCATTGCTTGTATGTGCATGTGTTTAGGGCTGACCACTTAGGATTGAACAATGTAACAGATAGTGGGATAGCCCCAAGGGTGCAGTAGTAGAATTATAACTCGGGGCTTAACCCACAGCCATCTAATTAGACTTAAGGCCTGCTCAGTAGCATAGAATTCATGCCTGGTACAATAAACCTGGCCAAGTACCCGTGTCTGGTGACGAAAGTCATGGACCCTAGAGGAGAATGCACCACGGCTTTTTTCAACTAGTGTGATTCCTAGCTGCAGTCTATCACCCTATCCTTCTGTCCTCATTTGCACTCAGTGCAGCTCCCAGCCCTCAGCAAGTTCTTACTTTAGTATATGTCTAGGAAAGGAACACTGTCTTCTATTGTCTGTGATTTTCATTAATTCTGAAAAGTGAAACCAAATGAAAAGAGTTCAGCAAGGGTAGTATTGTTGACACAATTGGAAGCTATACCAGGTGAAAGGAGTGGAATTTTATAGGTTATTAATCTTTGTTAAAAACCACCACATCGGTTTTAAGAGGAGATCCAAGAAGCAGCAAGAACATTGGGGTTTGTAGACCGAAACATTGGGGTCTGCTTTGTATGAGTGAGGCCTACACTGGCCTTGTATGATTTAGACAAGCAATTGGCTAGCTAAGTTTTGACTGACTTTGTCTGCATCCCATGAGGCAAGGATTCAGCTACACATTTTGCATCTCTGCATCTCTTAGGCCCTGGTAATGCTGTGTAGTAACAGAGCAGCTAATTCCTGTCCTCTCTATCCTTAGAGTTTTTGCTATTGCTATTAAAAATAAAACACTTTTTAAACATGATGACTTCAAGGTGGTTTAGGTTTTTTTTTCACAGTTCAGAGGGCAATGATAAGTTAAATATATTAAATGTTTAATATTAAACATTAAAATGAATTGACTGCTGAAGCTATTAAAATAATATGGTGAGTGAGAATTAATCTTAAAATAAAATCAACTTCTAGGGATTTCAGCCACATGGAGAAAACTCCCTTTCAATTTTTTTGAAGTGAAAACCAGTCATTATGAGAAATCAGGAGAAATTATTTTTAAGTCAGAAAATGCACTGTACAGAATCATTTATCTCACCTGCTAGACAGAGATTATGAATCATTTATTGAAAATTAAATTGATTTTTTACACATATTAATTTTAATAAACAGGTTTCTAGCAACTAGTACCTAAAATGGTAATTACCCTGTTCTGAGATTGATTGCTATGGAGAAAGTAGCATGGGGTTACTGTGTTCCATTTTTCTAGGTAGCCCCTGGATTAAAAACCTGTTTTTTTATTTAAGGAGCTATTAATATTAACAGGCTCAGCTGATTATTGCATCATTCAGGCATAGATAAATATTTTCTTTGAAGCAAATATTATAAATATTATCCCTTTAGAAACTTGTAGAACTTTCTGGATGAAAGGTTTTTACCCTGTATTTCTGCCATTTGTTATATATGAAAGATAAATATGGCATAATAGACCTTTGAATGGAATTTATAATTTCACTGCTTGGAAGAAAAATTATTTCAGACAGTTCAAGATTGAAGTATTGATCACTCAAATATTTATTGAATATTAGGATACTGCCATGCACTAGTGTTTGATTAGCAAGGTAGACAATAGAAAGAATACTTATCAGGATATGTCAGATAATAAATATAGATTTAAAAACGTTGTGGGTGGAGAAATGGGATCTGGGAGGAGTTGAGGGGGTAACTGTGGTCAGGGTGTGTTGTATAGAAATTCTTTTCAGTTGAAAAAGCAACAATGACTGAGGGGACTGTGCAGCAGTCTTGGGGGTTGAAGGTCTACCTTTCCTTGTTAGGGATGGTTTTTCTCCTGTGGTGATCTGTGTTCTTCTTTTGGAGAAGGTAAAGCTGGTGCTTTGAGAGCCTCTGTATCAACCAGAAGCAGTGACAACCCCAACCCCTAGCTCAGAATGGGAACTGTTTGATTCTTAGATTGGTATCCACAAAGTATCCACAAAGTGGAAATAACTAAAGAAGCTCTGGACATGCAAACTCCATAGCCTACTATTTTCAACCTTCTGATTTTTAATGTTAGTTTAGTAGCAGAAATATGTTTTCCCGTAGCTACGTCTATCCTTATCCCCAGAACTTGTAAATATGATGAACTAAAGAACAAGGAGGAGTTAAGGTTGTCAATCAGCTGCTGAGAGAATGGAGATTTCTTGGCACATATGAGCAGAACCAGTATGATCATGAGAGTCTTTCTAGGTAGAACAGAGAGCCAGGAGAGGGCATTGTCTGTCATGGTTTGGTGTGGTGTGGTGTGTCATGGTATGGTGTGTGATATGTGGTGTGTAGTGTTTGGTGTGTGGTATGATATGGTGTGGTGTGTGTGGCGTGGTGTGCTGTGGTATGTGCTGTGAGATGTGGTGTGGCGTGGTGTAGTATATGGTATGGTGTGTGTGGTGTGGTCTGTGGTGTGGTGTGTGTTGTGTTAGACGGTATTGTGTAGTGTGGTATGGCATAGTGTGTATGTGAAGGAGTCTGCCTGCCTTTGAAGCCAGGGAACTTGAGCAGCTTTCACAACCTGGGAAAGGAAAAAGGAAAAGAAAGAAGAAAGGAAAAGGGAAATGGAAAGAGGGAAAGAAAAGGGAAAGAAAAGGATTTTTTCCTGTTGCCTCTAGAAGAACTCTGCCCAGGGTTCCTTGCTGTAGACTTCCTATTACAGAATTGTGAGATAGGTGTGCATTGTTTTAAAGAGTAATATTTATGATCATGTTTTATAGTAGTGATAGGAAACTAATGCATCAACTAATTTGGTTGCATGACCTTGTTCTTGCAGTTCCTTCAGATGACTTAGTTTAGTTTGGGGAGCGAACTATATCCAGGCAAGAGAAAGCAGACTGGAAACGCATGGTATTTAAACTGCTTGTCCTGGGATGTCATGGGGAGCTGTTGTAAAGATATATGAGTCTTTCTGGTGACGCTTCTCAGCTGCTATTCAATCATTTCACTTAACAGTTGGGGTCAAGATCTGCTTTGTAGAGGCTTGAGGGCTCTCTTTTCTGCAGACTAAGAATGTAGTGAGGAATCTGCATAGCTCAATGGTTGATGTTTTGTTTATAAATATAGAGACCCCCACTTACCTCTCCTGTCATGTTTCTTTACTTCAGAATGTGACTGGTTTCTTTAGCAGTCTCAGTGGACTAAGTATCTGTACAGTATCAAAGAGAGACTGGACAGTGACAAGTTCTGAGAGAGCTTGATGTTTTAGGCTGTTGTCAGCATTTTCAGCACCAAGGGACTGGTGCAGTTTTGAAGTGTTTGGCTTTGTGATAGGTGTGTGGGTGAGGCTCTCCGTTAATCCATAGGGGACATCAGTACCTCTTCTCCTTTTCCCACTGGTCAGACACTTAACTGTGTTTGAAAAAAAATTTTTTTTCTTCACTGATGCTCAGGATCAAACCCCAGGACCTGAGTGTGCTAGAGAAGTGCTCTGTCACAGAACTGCATCCTGAGATGAAGTCAAAGGCGATGATGTATCATTGTTATAAGTAGTCTAGAGCAAAGAAGTAATTAGATTCCAAGCATTTCTGTTCATTTATTATGTTCTGGCAGTATACTAGGATGTTAGATTCCAAGAAGAGATATGAGTTCTGCAGTTTAAACTTGGGGCATTGTAGACATTATTGATAGTATTTTTAAAAAATGGCATTCATTGGATATTACACTTTGTGTACAGTTTTTACATTTAATGTTTACAAACATTCCTAAGTATATATTAATCATCCCTTTTAAAAGTGGGGTGACTCAGGTTTTAAGATACTTGCCCAGTGTGTATGGATTGTGTGGGATACAGCCCACACAGAGTAGAGGGGCAGAGTAGAGTTAGTTTAGGATTGGCTGCTTGGCTGTGTATTTGAGTAAGATGTTGGACAACTCTGACTTTCAATCCAACCTCTGTTTTTCTCCCCAACTTCCATTTTAAGCGACAGTGGTGAAGATATACATACATACGTACATATATATATATGTATAAATTTTCTTTAGTTCTCATATTGTTAACTGAAGCCTCTGGATTTCCCTATTATTTGATTACTGCCTTAAAAATATGTTTAATTTACAGAATTTGGACCTATGACTTTTCTGAATCCTTGGGAAATGCTCTTTGGGCTAAAGAGTGGGGAAGGGTGGGCATCCCGGAGGGTGGGCATCCCCGGGATCAATCCTCCCCAATTAGATCTCTGCACTCCAAACCAGAGACCAGGAGCCAGTGCAAGTGCAAACATCTTAGAAACCTTAGAGGGTGTGCTACTCTTAGATACAGAGAGGGGAAGAGAGGGCTCCAAAGACAGAGAAGGCTTTCGTGTTAATGTTATTGTTAGTTATGCATGGGTGTAGAAATGATTGCATTTTAAGAAGTTTTGGTGGGGCTGGCAACCAAATGCTTGTATACATTTAGAAAAGGAATATGCACTTAGGCCTGCCTGAGAAGTATTAAGTCTCTGCTAAAACAGTGAATTCAAGGACTTAACATTTCTCTTTTATATAACAGAGTACAAATTTTAAACATAATGTGTTTTGAAAATTGAATTTGCATGACCTTTGATTTCTGTCTCTGCTAGAAAAAGAGGAGCGTCATTTCCATACATTTGTTTAAAATTCTAGTTTACACTGACTGCCTTCCATCTTTTATTGGAGCCTCCTCTCTCCCATCTCCCTATCCGAGAGTGACTCGCCCTCTAGGGTTTCTGTGATACCTGCAGAAGCTTTGGTCTCCAGTCTCTGACTTAGATCTAATTGAGGATGCCTTAGGGAAGCTGCTTACTGAACTTGGGTCTGCTGTTACTACCGACGTTTGTTTTGACTGGTCTTTATTGGGTACCCACAGTTTTGTTAGGTGAAGTTCAGAACAATGGAAAGGCATAAACCCTGCTTCTAAGGATCTTGTGATCACCAGAGGATATTGGGAAGAAAGGAAAAGAGGGTTATGTTGGCTTTAGTGACGGAAATTGTCCACCCGAATGGCATATCTTGAAGATTGGGAAGGTTATTCCATATGGCTGAGAGGAAATGAAAAGCTTATTTACTTTTCACATTTTCCTCCTCTTCTATATATTCTTATCGCCTTCCCAATATAAAATAAATGATGAGAGTTGATCCTGTTTATGGTATGTGGCTTAGGGCACGGGAACCTTCACCTTATTTTTTTCTCCTTGAATTGAACATGAAATTCTGATACTCCAGGGCAAAGGAGAGAACAGCGTTTATGAAGACCGCCTGAATTGTGCATCTTAAGCAGCACTCCTCAATTTTTACAGGCTCCACTTTTTCTCCTTTTCCTAGTTAGAGTACTTGAGTGAGGAGAGAGGCTCCCCAAAACACAGGGATTTCAGTTCAATTGATGTGGTCTGAACAGGATTGAACAGTGGCATTTATTTTTATTTTTACTTTTTAAAGATAGCATAAAACAGAATTTATTTGATCGGAACTGCAGCACACTTGGTTTTAGAGTGTGAAGATACCAGAGCAGTGGTCCTCCCCCCCCCTTAAGATGACACAAGCCAGGTTATCACTGGCATCCCACAGATCAAGAACATGAAGCTTGAGGGAGCTTATTATTTGGCATGTATTCTTCAGGTTTTTTCCTTTAGCAAGTACACACACATTTCTGAAAAATTTTTACATTGTGCAGAGCGCTTTCTGCTGGTTTTCACATGACAAGCATCAGAAGAGGGCTTTCTGGAAATGATGTTAGTGTCTATAAGATGTTTTAATCAGGGGAAACTTATTAAGCTGGTGTCTGACTTTGGCACTGTGGGCTTTTTGAATTGAGTGATTCTGTTTTCTGGGGCTGTCTTGGACATGGTAGGTTATCTTACACCCACACTGGCCTCTCACTGGAAGGTGCAAGGGAAACCTTCTCTCCACATGCGCAAGTTTTGGCCACAGTAACATCACGCACTCACTGGGGAACAGAAACCCCCAATTTCAGGTCGTGTGCTGGTGTGTGTTTTATGCTTTTAAAATAATGTGTAGATGTGAGGAGTCATGGGCTGACTTTTCTGTACATTTGAAAAAGCAGACCTGAGCCATCCATGCTACTTTATCGATTCGAATTTTCAGTGTTTTTTAATGAGTTCTTTTCATATTAGCAACATTGCTTAAAAGATGAAAATACAACATTTTTGCATTCATGTAAGAATGCAATTGCTTCTGTGTCAGAAGCATGATAGAAAAGTGTTCTGGAAGCCTTGACCACAGTTATTGTGTTGTAGGCGGGGCCTGTTATCTTCATGTCACTTTCTTGAGATGCGCGGTCACTGAGGCAGCTGTAATACCTCGTATTATTAATGGAAATCAGAAATTACTCTTTCAGCTTCATTATGTAGGGTTTTTTTATTTTGCTATGTTTTGACACTGTGGAAGGAGCTGTGAAGTTGTCTTTCTTGTCAGATGTTCATCTTTTTTGCATAAATAGAATGCTGCTTCTGTAATACAAGTGTAGCAGCAGTTAACAGTGCAAGGTGCCCTTTAAGGCAGTCACGTTCATGTTGGCATTTTGGGGAGGGGCATTAGAAAGCTGGCTGAAGGCCTCAGCCCTTGGCTGACTTTGAGCTTCCTGCAGTGTCTTCTTCATAAATCCCTTTCCTTCCCATCACTCTACTCTACCCTTTCATAAGGGTAGAACATGATTTAAGTTCTGAAGTTGAAGGAGACCTGTGTTGTGCCTGTACATTTAGAGATAGCATAGTTCAAGTAAATGAGTATGTACAGTAATATATGATTTTCATTTGTTTATAATACTCTGTGGAAGTGGCTAGATATGTTCCTTAAAATTTTTTTAGGGTTTTGAGTTTCAAATTGTGTTTGATTGACATTAATTTTAGTAATATTTTAACATTTACTTATTTATATATAGTCTTTGTTTTCTTTAATAAATTATAATTGATCAGAAATATTAGCATATATTGTGGATCTTATGAACTGTGTTATTAGTAATGAGAAAATTTAAAATATAAATATTCTGAAATTCAAATGTTCTGATATTGGATCTTGATAGTTTTTTTTTTTAATATTGAACTTGTAAGAATGAGTACAATTTTGAGTATTTCAGTTTTCCTCAAGGTAATTAGAGTTCTAGATAGAATGTCCTAGAGGAAGCAAACCTTTATTTTAGACTTCCTACCCATGGTTGATTATTGATTTGCTTTTTATTAACACTTGGTTTTTACTGTGGAAATTCAAGCTGCATGAGAGTAGTTTATTTTTATTTTTTTTTCCTTTTAACACTGAGAAATTCTTTGAGGATGTTAGTGTCTCCCTATTGTATCCAGCTTTAAAAGACTGGATATTTATTAAAAGGATTTGCCCCTAGTCAGATGTAGCTGATGACAGGAAACTAGGTAAACCATTCATCTGATTAAATTTCCTAATGGTTGAGCTGAGGTGTCATGGAAGGGAAGCTGGGAAGGCTATCTGCACAAGTTACGGGCTGCTGAGCACTGTTTACCTGGAGATGATTTTACAAGCTTAATCCGGGCTTTATGTGATACCTCACCTCTTAGTATATCTAGTGTCAAGTCTGATTTCTGAAGTTAAAATGGAATTTAACAAAAAGTGGTATCCAGAAATTTAAAAAAATAATAATTTCTGAATAAATAGTAGTAGAAGAAAATGTAATGGTTGATGCTTGTTCCATGTAAAAGTGAGGACTGACCTGGCTATGAACTCAAGTGTAGTCCAGGTAAGCCTCAAACTTGCACTATTCCCCCTTCAGTTCTTGAGTAGTGCGGATTATAGGTCCAAGCCCACATACCCTTTTTTTTTTTGACTCTAAGTGAAATTGAAGTCTTAATTTGGACTATAACCGTAGTGCATTATGTATTAATGTGTGAAACAAAGACCCTGACAAAATTAAAATGGAATGAAAATATAGAATCCATTAGCTGGACTAAATTTTTTTTTCTTTTTCATGGATTTTTTTGTGACGAGAAGGATGCAGTTGATACCGTGTTGGTGCACAAGTCCAGATGAGATGCCCTGAACTGTCCTGCAATTGCCATCCTTCCAGGACACACTGACAAAAGGAAGGGCTGCCAAACAGCATCTCGCAGAGAAACCCTCAATAACTTTAATGTATTTCCTGGAGTGATTTCTCCCCCATTAAGTTCAAAATTCAGTAAAAGTGACCCTGAAATGACATTTATTTTCCGATGGTATACTAGAATTTCATAGGATGGTTTAAGGATCTGTAATTAAAAGTGCTATACACTTAGTACCTATCTGTGTTTGTTGAGAAATTGATTCCTTTTGAAGGAAAGCTGCAAACTTTTCTTGTATGGGTAAATGTCACTCTATTCATATCTTCACTTAGCTGCAAGTCAGTACGTGTTCTGTTCCACCAGGTTGTCATAGTAACACAGTTAACTGTCATATCAGCTCAGACTGTTGATGGTTTTATTTGTAGGTTTGTAGGATTGTTAAAATTTAACAAAATTATTGATTTGCTTTTTATTAACACAGAGTTATTTACCATGAAAGTTCAAGCTTCATGAAGGTTTTTTTTTCTGTTTAAATTTTTCCAAAATTAAAGTGAAACTAGATATTAAATCCTTGTGATTAAATTTTTTTATTTAAAATGTAATATAGAGCCTGCACTAGCAGAATAACCTCTGTGGATTGTAGTTTTGAGTCATTTCCTTTTTTTTTTTTCTTCTGACAAGGAGGCAAGGAAAAAAAAGCCTTAAAATTCACCTTTAGCTTGCTTTTAAGTAAACATAAAGGATACCTGTCAGGAAAGCGTGAAATGGTACATAAAGTGCCCAATACTGAGTTTTCACTTTATTTATGGTTTTTGAAACCTTGTGGGAATGCTTCACTGAACTGTGTTGTAAAAGTATTTATTTGGGTATATTTATGTGAGAGAAATTACTTAGTTTTCACTTATAAATAAGGCAGGCAAACCTTATTTACAGTAAGCTTATCTAATGGTCCGTGGATGAGTGCTTTTATGCAAAATAGTCGGGAGGCCAGAATTAACTTTCACATTGAGTGCACATTTGATGTCCACACTTGAGCAACATGTGGCATCTTATTCTAAGGGCTGCTGTTCAGGATTCAATTTATATTTAGCACATTTACCTCGGAACACACAGCTCACCTGCGTGACAGCTAGTGTTTCCTCTGGAGCATCTCTTTCTTCCCAGGAGATGCAAAGGGTTTATTGGCTTTATAATCTTCCCTGTTTATTTTTTTTTGAAAGACTTGGTTAATTAGATGTTTCATATCACAAGTATTAAAATAGATCAGTTTGGAGATGTTACAGCTTTTTCAGTCTGGGTTGATTATTGTAAAGCATCATTTCATATTCCTGTAGAATACTGTGTATTGTACTGTATATTTTGTTGCTCTTAGTTCTTAGTCAACGAAAGTTAATTAATAGTATGTGCGTCATCCTTGGTGGTACACTAACTTAACAGCTGGCAGCTTATGTGCTGTTGAACTCAAGAATGTTCATTAGTGTACGTGGAATGTTTCTTTTAAATATTTTAGTAATATTCTTGTAACTGCATAATGCCCCTCCTCCACAGTCCTCATACCCTGTTGTTTATGTCCTTGTGTCCTCTCCTCCCATACTGAATCATGGCTGACCCATATAATTAGTAGAACATTGTAGAAATGAAATGTGCAACCTTTGAGGCAAGGCCAAAGAAAGCATAAGGCGTTTTTGTTTTGTTTTGTTTTGTTTTGTTTTGTTTTTGGTTCTTTCTCAGATTCATTTACAGTGAGAGAAGCTGCCTTTCAAGTGCTCAGGCAGTCCAGGAAAAGGCCCATGAGTTAGGAAATTAACCAACATCTCCTTGCCAGCATTGTATGAGTCTCATGCCTTCTTTATTAGAATTTCATTCATGAGCACAATGAATTTTCATCGTATCCCTCCTCTCTCCCATTCCAACTTCCTTCCTCATCTCTCTTTAATATATGTAACCAGTTGAGTAGAATTAGTGTTGCCCATAGTTCATGGATGTAGGGCTGACTTCTTGGGCATGAACTTATCAGGCAGCTTATCCTCGAGGAGAACTAACTTTCTCTATCAACTGTTTGTAGCTTTTCAACCAGGGCTGAGTGTTCATGAGCTGTCCTCTATTCGTGCTGGAATGATGACAGGCATGGGTCTTTTGCAGGTATTTTGCATTTTTCTGAGAGTGCATGGGTGCAACATACATTCTATGTCCAGATGACACTAATTTTCAGAAGGTCTCCCAGGCTTCTGGGTCTTACAATTTTCTGTACCATTTTCTGAGCCTTAGGGGTAAGGGTTATGTGGCCACTCAACAGTTGTTATTCTCTGCATTTTGATTAGTTGTGTTTTTCTATAATAATCTCTTTCTGGTACAAAAAGTAGCTGCTTTGGTGTGGGTGGGTGAGCTGCAAGTGTCTGGGAGATCAAGCTCCTCCATATTGAGTAGGCCTTATACCGTTCACATTAGCTACTCCCATGTTACTGGTGGCGCTAGTTGCACTGCTGGGTATGTCTTCCTGGGCCAGTTATTATTGTAGTTTACAAGAATACCAGCTGCGCAGAACTTCTTTCCCTCGGCCCCGTGCTAGCATCTTCTGATATAGTGAGAGTTATCCTGTAGGAAGAAGACTTCTAAGTCAGTACCAGCTTGATTTCACCAAGTCCTCTGACCACAGCGTATGGTATCTTTCGTACTAGGATTTTACTCTCAAGTTTTGGGAGGCAAGCAAGAACAGTGACAATTAGTCTGTAATGTTTTAGGAATTTCCAGCAAACCCCTGACCAACAACTGCAAGAAAGGTAACCCTTGTCAAAAGGGCTTTTGGTTGATTGTCTTTGGCTTCTGGGGAGGGTGAAGAGCATTGTCTACCTGTGTGTAATGGGTTAAATTTATAAATACATATAAATTATTTGTGTGAGTGTATTTAAGAAAACTCAAAATAGGTTGCCTTTGAGGTTTTAAAACATCTTTAGTGTTATTTATTCCTTGGCCTCATCCAAATGTCTTTTTTTTTTAATAGCACCTGTGTTCTATCCACTTTTTAGAGTTCTTCCCCTCCAGTGGTCAGATTCTACTTTCTTAATGTCTGTGATTTCTCCAGATTATATATACTCAAACCTAAAGATTCAGAGCTAGGATCTCCATATGAGTCTGGGTCACCTCACTGAATATAAAGTTTTTCAGTTCTATTTATTTACCAGCAAGATTTCTATTTTTTATAGATGAAATATGATTTATTGTGTTATGTATCACATTCTCATTAATTAACTCTAGTCATTAGTTGATTAATTCTATTCATTAGAATTTATTAGTTGATGACATCTAGGCTGCTTCTATGTAGAGCAGCAGCGAACATGGATGAGCAGGTATCTCTATAGTAGGAGATAGAGTCCTTTGAGAAGATGCCCAGATGCTCTAGTGATGCTTTTTAACCTTGTGTAGATTCTCCACACTATTTCCATAGTGACTGTTCTAAGTTTCACTCCCAGCAACAGTGAACAAAGGTTTCTTTTCCCTGTATCCATGTCCACTTTGTTGTCTTTTGTTTTCTCCATCTCAGCCATTGTGACTGAGGTAAGATGAAATCTCAATGTAGTTTTAGTTTGTATTTCCCTGATGGCTACAGATGTTGAAAACTTATGTGTAACATGGCAGCTTCGGCTGGCATCTTGACTGTAACTCCCTGGAAGATGCAGGACGACCCACGTAACTAAGCCCCCATTAAGTCCTTTCTACAGTAATTGTGTAAAAACAACATGTGGTTATTGTTTTAAATCAGAATGTGTTAGCTCAAGTTGCTCTACAGTAATAGGTGACTAATGCATGCGCTAAATAAGCACATTTGAAGACATTTCCTGTTGGACAGGCCAGCTGTGGTCATTTATAGGCATATCAATTGCAGAGGTTTCTGCTGTGTTGTATAGACTCATTTCATAGGACAGTGAGTAATAGGTTGATTTATATATTGACATGGCATTTATAACTGAATTAGTATCTGTAATTCAGAGACCCTCTTTAATAATTTTTTAATTTAAAAAAATCTATGTAATAGGATAATTACCTGTAGCTTTTCGTAGGTTTTATTGAGTTTGGATGAAGTGAGATAGTTGATGTTGAACTTCTCTCCTGCTGCTTGATAGATCACATCCTTGCTGTTTGCTTACAGATCTGTCCGTTTCTACATGAACTTGCCATTCTGAGAGAGGGGTGGAGGAGACAGACTTGTGCAGCCTTGCTTCCTGTGTCTGCTCTGTGGCTCTTCAGCAGGGGACACTTGCCACTGCCACTTCCCTTTTCCCTGCTCTTCTCCTTATGATGCTCTCCTCAGAGAATTTCATTTGTGTTTCTTGAGTTGCTGAGATGTCCTACCGGTCTCAGCGATAACTTTTAATGCTGTTCCACTTCTTCCCATTTCTCTTTATTCGTCTAGGACAGTTAACAGTTACGGTAGTGAGTGCATGGCCTTAAGAACCCTTGATGCCGTCATATGTTCCAGAAGTTGAATAAATTATGTATCTTTTAGGCTGTAAACTAGACCTTTTCAGCTGTGTAACATGACACATACATGTTTCCTCCTGTATTTCCCCTCCACGTGTCTGCTCTGGACTGCCCTTTGGCGACTTACATGGGCTATGAATATATGCTCTCCATTTCATTAATCCTATCATCTACATTGCTGAAATTTTTAAGCTTTAAGCTACCTGTTGACTTCTTCATAAAAACCATTACATTTGTCACTTGTACTTTCATCTGAGAAATATTTATTTGATTCTTTTCTAGATTAAAGGTTTTAGAAGAAGTGTTCTTTTTATCAAGTTGTTCTTATGAGTTTCTTTTTTATTTTTTAAATATAATCATATTAAAATACTTTTCTCCTAATTGTAATATATAGCCCACTTGTTTTTTTTTTTATTAATCAATTACATTTTGAGATGGGCTCTCACTTTGTGGCCCCAGGCTAGCCTTAAATTTGGTGTGATCCTCTTGCAGTAGGCTTCCCAATTCTAGTACTACGCTACACCTGAATCCTTATATTTATTTTTATAGTCCTCTGTTCTTGATTATCGGCATAGCTGGCAATTTATTGAACCCTATGTATTATAAATGAAAATTACAACGCTCTCATAGGTTTCTTTCTGCTTAGAAGTTTGTGGGTTATGTACTTTGTTCTCATCAGGAATTAACCTGAGCCAAAATTTCCATCTATGGTATTCAACACGACATATTTTGCTGATGGCTCCAGAATTCTTAATTCTTCTAAGTTTACCAAAGTGGTTGTTTTCTTATACATCTGTGGGCTTTCTGCTTAGTTCTTAGTTTCACATGTATACATCTTTACACAGTGACTGTTGTGTGTGTGTGTGGGGGGGGGAAGTAGCTGTGTAATAGGTTTACTTCCCTGCCCCTTTCTTGCATCATAGCCTATGTCTTTCAAGTCTTTAGGTTTGTCATTCCATCTTCATAGATACACATACAGGTTACTTCTTTCCCTGCCTACAGATATGGGCACTGAGCTTGAGTTCTTAGCCTAGCAAGTTCTTCACAGAGACATTATTTGTAGAATATATTACATCTCTCCTTACATTCTCTATTATGCAGCCTTGTCCCCTGTAGTTCAGGGTTGCCTCAGTTGCTCTTTGAAGGCCAGGATAGGTCATGCTTACCAGGCCTTTCTAGGTTTTCTGTATAGGAGCTTTGATATACCTCAAGGTACTTCACTGTTAGCTAGAAAGTGAAGGCTATAATATTATTTTTTAAAGTACCAGTAATTAGATTATGTTGCTGAATTTTTATTTTGGTCAACTTTATGCTACCACAGTTCTTGGTTTGTGAACTTTGTTTTAAACTTACAAATGTAAAATTGTAGCTCCTTTAAATCTCAATAATTCTACAAGTAATTTAGGCACTGTACCATACAGTAAGATTGACTGTGTGGTTATTTAAAATACAACATAGTAAGTTCAAATCCCTGTGGTCAACTTTTGAATTTATGCTACCAGTGAAATTATTTATGTAATTCGCAAAAAGAAACAGGAACATTGTATATTTGTAGTTTTTGACAATGAATGAAAGAGCTATCTCTTGTTCCACTTTAAGAAGTGTATTTTGAATCATTCTAAACAAAGCCAACATGGTTACAGTGTTCTTCTGTTTTTCGTGCAGGAAGAGAGTGAAGAGGAACCCAAACTAAAGTATGAAAGGCTTTCCAATGGCGTGACGGAGATTCTTCAGAAGGATGCAGCAAGCTGTATGACGGTCCATGACAAGGTAATGAGCAGTTTATGAGTATTCCAGATGTCCAACATCTGTATTCTTACTCTGGAAAAGGTCTCACTGATCTGAGACCATGCTAGGTATTGGGTCACACCCTCAGTCTGTTCTTGAACCCAAACTGATTATATTAAAATAGTGAATGCCATGGTTTCATCTCCGTTCTCTTCCCTGTGAACCTAGGAATGAGCCTTAGATCTTCCAAACATGGCAGATCCCCACCTCTGATGTATCCTTTGTCTTTATGCCCTCCACCTAATGCCTTTTACTTCAGATTATGTTCCTTTATAAGCAGATCCCTATGTTCACTCAACAGTTTAGCAATAATGTCTGCTCTTTTGTTTTTACCATAAACTTTCTTCTTTGAGTCCCCTGCCTCCTTTGCCTGTCACGCCATGGTTGCTGAGCCCTAGCTAACTCTCTGCTCTCCTTCACTGATGACCTTGCAGTCTTCAAACTCTTTTGCTTCCATTGAACTTCACTTCTTTATAGTTGACGTAGTCACCATATCCTGCTGCTGTGAAGAAGCACATGACCAAGGCATCCTTTATAAAAGAAAGTATTTAATTGGAGACTGGCTTACAGTTTCAGAGGCTTAGTCCATTATTATCATGGAAGAGAGCATAGCTGCAAACAGGTGTGATGTTGGAGAGGTATCTTAGAGCTGCATCCTGATCCCCAAGCAAAAAGATAGAGCCTTGTAGCCAGTGTTTGCTACTTTGTGGGTTCTTTTAACTTCCACCCTCTACCCTTTTAACCCTCTAACACTAGATAGGAGAGAAAAAAGGATAGAAGGGAAAGGGGGCGACATTATCATTAGACCACTTCCTGATGATTAGGAGTGTTGAGTTCCTTGGGGAAAGATTTTCATTGTTAGGATAACTAATTATTTCTCCTCCTCCTTCTCTTCCTACTCTCTTTCCTGCTCTTCTTTCCTCCTCTTCTTCCTTCCTCCTCTTCTAATTATTGTTTGTACACGAGTACCTAATAAACTGCAACCAAAAGCAACCAACAAAATACAACTGTCAAACACCCACCCACCCATCAGGGCTATAGCATATATTTCTCTATATATGTATCTCTGAAAGAGATACATATATAGATACATATATATATATATATATATATATATGCACACACACACACACACACATATATATGGAGAGATACATGTAGATATATAGATATTGATGTATCTCTCTCCTCTGAAGAGTTCCCAGAATTCCAAATGTCACGCAATCACAGAAACTATCTGAAGCTGGCAAAACTATTTCCTCCTAGAGCACAAGTCAAATCATAGTTGTAAAGCAGACACATATCCCCACACCTGGGATTAAAATGAAAACATTCTTATAATATTTCTGTGGTTTTTTTCATAAAAGATATCATCCACCATGACCAAGTAGGCTTCATCCCAGGCCTGCAAGGGTAGTTCAATATACGTAAATCCATCAATGTGATCCACCATATTAACAAACTGAAAGAAAAAAACCACATGATCATCTCCTTAGATGCCGAAAAAGCATGTGACAAAATCCAAAAATCCAACACCCATTCATGTTTAAAGTCTTGGAGAGATCAGGGATACAAGGCATGTACCTAAACATAGTAAAGGCGATATACAACAAGCCTGTAGCCAACATTAAACTCAGTGGTCAGAAACTCAAACCAATCCCACTGAAATCAGGGACAAGACAAGGCTCTGCCCACTCTCTCCATATCTCTTCAACATAGTACTTGAAGTCCTAGTACTTGAAGTCCTAGCTAGAGCAATAAGACAACTATCGGAGATCAAGGGAATTCAAATTGGAATGGAAGAGGTCAAAGTTTCACTATTCGTAGTCTACATGAGCAACCCCAAAAATTCAACCAGAGAACTCTTTCAACTGGTAAACACCTTCAGCAAAGTGGCTGGATACAAAATTAACTCAAAAAAATCAGAAGCCCTTCTGTATACCAAAGACAAAAGGGCCGAGAAAGAAATCAGGGAAATAACACCCTTCACAATAGCCACTAATAACATAAAGTACCTTGGTGTGACTCTAACCAAGCAAGTGAAAGATCTATTTGAGAAAAACTTCAAGTCTCTGAAGAAAGAAACTGAAGAAGATATCAAAAGATGGAAAGATCTCCCGTGCTCATTGATTGGTAAGATTAACCTAGTGAAAATGGCCATTCTGCCAAAAGCAATCTATAAATTCAATGCAGTTCCCATCAAAATATCAACACAATTCTTTACAGAACATGAAAGAGAAATTCTCAACTTCTTTTTTTAAGTAATTTATTTTTATATTAATCACAGATTATGTACTTTGTATCCCAGCCGTAGCCCCCCCCTTTCCCTCTCACATTCCCCATCCCTCCCTCATCTCCTCCCTGCCCCCTCCAAGTCCACTGATAGGGGAGGACCTCCTCCCCTTCCATCTGACCCTAGCTTATCATGTCTTTTCAGGGCTGGCTGCAATGTCCTCTTCTGGGGTCTAGCTATGCTGCTCCTCCCTTGGGGCGGGGTGTGTGTGTGTCGAAGAGCCAGCCATTGAGTTCATGACAGAAGTAGTCCCTGTTCCCCTTACTAGGTTACCCAGTTGGATACTGAGCTACCATGGGCCACATCCAAGCAGGGGTTCTAAGTTATATCCATACATGGTCCTTGGTGGAGAAACAGTCTCCTAAAAGATCCCTGTGCCCAGATATATTTGGTCTTTGTGGAGCTCTTGTCCTCACCAAGTCTTACTAACTTCCCTTTCTTTCATATGAATCCCTGAACTCTGTTGAAGGCTTGGTTGTGAGTCTTAATATCTGCTTTGATACATTGCTAGTTAGAGTCTTTCAGAGGCCCTCTGTGGTAGGCTTTTGTCCTGTTGCTTGTTTTCTCCTATATTCGATGTCCATCCCATTTGTCCATCTAAGCGAGGATTGATCATCCCACCCCGGGTCCTCCTTCTTGCTTATCTTCCCTAGGTGTATAGATTTCAGCATATCCATCCTGTAAACAAAAAACCCAGAATTTTCAATACAATTCTGTACAACAATAGATCATCAGGAGGTATCTCCATCCCTGACCTCAAGCTGTACTACAAAGCAATAGTAATAAAAACTTCATGGTATTGGCATAGAAACAGAATAGTGGATCAATGGAACTGAATAGGAGATCCAGAAGTAAACCCACACATGTATGGAAACTTGATTTTTGACAAAGAAGCCAAAACCATTCAATGGAAAAAAGACAGCATCTTCAACAAATGGTGCTGGTCCAACTGGATGTCTATATGCATAAAAATGAAAATCGATCCATATTTATCACCCTG
>CM053760.1:43273738-43321432 GCA_028658305.1 Pachyuromys duprasi
CTATACCACTCTTAGGCATATATCCAAAAGATGCTCAAGTACACAACAAGGACATTTGCTCAATCATGTTCGTGGCTGCTTTATTTGTAATAGCCAGAACCTGGAAACAACCCAGATGTCCCTCAGTTGAGAAATGGATACAGAAATTGTGGTACTTTTACACAGTGGAATACTACTCAGCAATTAAAAAGGAGGAAATCATGAAATTTGCAGGCAAATGGTGGGACCTGGAAACGATCATCCTGAGTGAGGTATCCCAAAAGCAGAAACACATGGTATATACTCACTTATATAGACCTATAAGCTAGGATAAACATACTGAAATCTATACACATAGGGAAGATAAGCAAGAAGGAGGACCCGGGGTGGAATGATCAATCCTCACTTAGATGGACATTGAATGTAGGAGAAAACAAGCAACAAAACAGGAGCCTACCACAGAGGGCCTCTGAAAGAGTCTAACTAGCAATGTATCAAAGCAGATATTAAGACTCACAACCAAGCCTTCAACAGAGTGCAGGTAATCATATGAAAGAAGGGGGAGTTAATATGACCTCTAGAGGACAGGAGTTCCAGAAGGACCAAATATATCTGGGCACAGGGGTCTTTTAGGAGACTGTTTCTCCAACCAAGGACCATATATGATTATAAGCTAGAACCTCTGCTTGGATAGCTCAGTATCTAAGTGGGTAACCTAGTAAGGGGAACAGGGACTGTTTCTGACATGAACTCAATGGCAGGCTCTTAAATTTTTTTAATAAAAAAATAAACGAAAAAAACAATATTTCTGTGTTTTTTTCAGTTTTCCTTTTTTATATTAATTACAGTTTATTCACTTTTTATCCCAGCTGTAGCCCCCTTCCTCCTTCCCTCCCAACCCCACTTTCCCTCCTTCTCCTCCCATGCCCCTCTCCCAGTCCACTGATAGGGGAGGTCCTCCTCCCCTTCCCTCTGACCCTGGCCTATCAGGTATCTTCAGGATAGCTTCATTGTCCTCTGTGGCCTGGCAAGGCTGCCCCAGTCAGGGGAGGCGTTTTTTTGTTTGTTTGTTTTAAATTTAAACCACAGTGTTCACATCTCCCTGCCATAGCCATACTAAAGATGATTTCAGTAACTGGAAGTTGATGATCTTTGCCCTGCAGCATACTGTCTTCAGATTTTCATGCTCGTTTTTACACAAACATTAATCCTGATTAGGAGTCCCAGTCTCTATTCTTTTATTTTCCTTTGTTTTCTGTTCTGTTTTGTTTTTTGTTGTTGTTGTTTTTTAAACTGGCTCTTCTATGTATTGTGTTGGTTTTTTCTTTGTTTCCCTTTGAGACACTATTTCTCTGTGTAGTTTTGGCTGTCCTGGAACTTGCTCTGTAGACCAGGCTGGCCTCTAATTCATAGAGATGCTCCTGCCTGTGCCTCCAGAGTGCTGGGATTAATGGTGTGTACCACCACCATAGTTTCTTTTTGCCTCCATGCTGAGCCCACTCAAACAGCACGTGTATTTTCTAGATGCCTTTTTGTTCTCTTTATCTGAATCCCAGCAAATACATTTTGGCATTGTCTTGTTTTCCTTGTAAACTTGCACCTGTTTTGTGCTGTGTGACCCATTTGGCTGTATCACTGTCTCCTCTGTCACCTAAGTCAAAAGTGACCCCTTATTTCTTTCCCCACAACCATTCCTCTAGTCCTAATGATTTTGTTTTTCCTAAGCTTGAGCACTGGCTTTCAGCTTTGGCTTCCTGCACTTGGGTAGTGGGGACTGTTGTTGTTTTCCTGTCTAAATCCTTCTGTCTTTGTTGCAATGTGTTGTGTTGAAAATCCAGAACTTTTTAGACCCTAGCATAATTTTCATCATCTGAACAAAGGCTGCAGCCTTCCATGTGGCATATTAGGCACTCTAGGATCTTGCCTGTTGTATGAAATTGAGCTTCTCTGTCACCGCTGTTGCTGTCGACATGGCACTGTGATAGCAGTGTTTTGTCCTATTCTGCCACCAGCTTATGTGCTAGGGTCCTCTTCTCCTGATCTTCTGTTCACATTCATCATTTCTCCCTGAAACTGCTGCACATACTATGAGCGAGCCTGTTTTCTTTCACATTCGTTCTCTCCACTGCCCTTCTTACTCCCTTTGCCTGAGTGGACTCCAGAGATTCCAATCTGATCATGTGGTTTGCCCCTTGAAACTCACTGGTTGCTGATGTCTTAATGGTTTGGATCTGTCCACCCTGCTTTCCAGCATTTCTCACCTTTCAGCCCTGTGTAATTATTTGGTGCTTCCTGTTAGTCAGCCTTTCCAGATGCACCACCTGTCTTTTCTCTTGCGCATGAGTTAGGTGGCTCTTTCATCTGTGTAAAGCTGCTTATAATTTCCTTTGTCTTGTTATGGAACTTCATGTTGTTTCTTCTCTGCCCTTTCTACCTGTGCATGTCTGCTTTCTAATTCTTCCTTTCAGGTATATCGCACTGACTCTTCTTATTGCTGTGGGTGTAAGAGGTACTACCATAGTCTTTAAATTGAATTGCAGTTGCTTATTTTTATATCTATTTTCCTCAGTATGTTGCATTTGCTCATGTTCTAAGTACATTATAGTCTTTTTGTGTGTCCTTGTTGAAATATTATTTGCATTTGAATGCATGAAGTGGAGAGCTATGTTTGTCTCTTAATTAACACTGTACGTAACCAATAGGCCAGAGAGCTGGGAAGCATTGTCAGTGATGAAATTTAAAACAAAGACTTTCAGTTTTAGTCCATAATTCTTATTAAGAAGATTTCGCTTGAGTTGATAGCATTTCAGCTTTATTTTTGCTTTGTTTCTGCAGTTCCAGGAAGTGAATGCAGGGCATAGCAGGCGTGTGTTCTGCATCCCAGCTGCCTCCTGGGCTCTGAATTTCAGTATTTATTTCTGTCCTTGACATCACTTAGTATCTGTTTCTAATGAAGTCCCATCAGTTTTAGGGACCTAATTCCTCATGTGTTGGAGGTTGTCTTACTGGCAATATGTTGAATATGGTAAAATACTTTGAGAAAGTGTTGAACAGATACTCAGTGTGCTTTCTTTTCTGGGTGACTCCATTAACCTACTAAAAAAAACATCTAATTCACTCACATGAAGTTCTTTTGTGCACAATGGAAACGCTGTAGTTAGTGGGTTAAAATTTCTACCCTGATAAAGCAAGCAGGTTTCTTTAATTAAACATTAAAGAGAACATTGGGCTATATTTATGATTATACATTCTAGATTTTAATATTTTCAGGCAAAAAAAAAGAGAAAGAAAACAACCCCCTAAAATCTAATACCTAAGAAGTTCAAGGATTTATTTATATATTTTTAAATTTTAAGTGGATTTGCTTTACATCCCAAGGGTGGCCCCTTCCTCCTCTCGTCCCAGTCCCCCTTTCTCCTCCTTTCCTTTTCCCCTACCCTCCCCCCCAAAAAAGGGGAGCTCCCCTCCCCCTGTATCAACCTACCCCAAGACATCAAGTCACATCAGGACTGAGCATATTCTCATCCCCTGAGGCCAGGCAAGGCAGTCATGCCAGAGGGAAATGATCCAAAAGCAGGCAATAGAGTCCATGTTAGAAACTGCTCCCACACCCCCGTAACTTGCCGTATGCCCCAAATGAAGACAGAGCTGCCCATCGGCCATATATGTGAAGTGGGCCTAGGTCCTGACCATGCATGTTTCTTAGTTGTTGTTTCAGTCCCCAAGGGTCTGGATTATATGTGTCTGTTGGCCTCTTTGTAAGATTCCTGTCCCCTCCAGGTTCTTCCATCTTTCCCTCAACACTTCCACAGGACCCCATAAGCTCTGCCTCATGCTTGGCTGCAAGTCTCAGCATCTGTCCGGATCCACTGCTTGCTGGAGCCTCCCAGATGACAGTCAAGTTAGGCTCCTGTCTGCAAGTACAGCAGGGCATCATTACTAGTGTTAAGGGCTGGCTTCCTGCCATGGGGTGGGGCTCAGGTTGGGCCAATTATTGGTTGGACATTCCCTCAATCTTTGTTCTCTCTTTATCCCTGCACTTGTTGTAGGCAGGGTAATTTTTGGATCAAAGGTTTTGTTGGTGGGTTGTTGTTCCCCTTTTTCCAATAGTCCTGCCTGGCTAGGAGGGGGTCACTTCAGTCTTCATAGTCCCTGCTGTTAGGCGTCTCAGCTGGAGTCACACCCATATGTTCTCAGAGACAACCCCATTGAAGGTCTCCAGCTTGAGAAAGAGATGCTTCTCAGTTTCTCTTATTGTACCCAGCCCTCTCGCCTCCCACCCCGGTTCCCCCCACATCTCATGCCCACCCTTGCTTCCCTCCTGCCCAGGTCCCTCTCTTCATCCACTACTGCTGTCTAGTCTGTTTTCCCTTCTGAGTGACATTCCAGCATTCTCCATTGGTTCCTTCTTGTTACTTAGCTTCTTTCAGTCTGTGGATTGTAGTATGGTTATCCTGTAGTATAGGTCTGGTATCCCTGTATAAGTGAGTATATACCCTGTGTGTCTTTCTGGGTATGGGTTACCTCACTCAGGATGCTCTTTTTTAGTTTCATCCATTTGCCTGCAAATTTCATGATGTCCTTGTTTTTAGTAGTTGAATAGTATTCCATTGTGTAAATGTACCACAATATCTGTATCCATTCTTTGGTTGAGGGGCACACTAGGTTGTTTCCAGTTTCTGGCTCTTATCTACTATAAACATAGTTAAGCAAATGTCCTTGTTGTATGGTGGAGTATCTTTTGGGTAGATGGCCAAGAGTGCTATAGCTGGGTCTTGAGGTAGAACTATTCCCAGTTTTCTGAGAAACTGCCAGATTGATTTCCAGAGAGGTTGTACAAGTTTGCACTCCCATCAGCAAAGGGGGAGTTTTCCCCTTTCTCCACATCCTCATTACCATGTGTTGTCCCTTGAGTTTTGATGTTAGCCATTCTGACTGGTGTAAGATGGAATCTTAGAGTCAATTTGCTTTGCTTTTCTCAGATGCCTAAGGACACTGAACATTTCTTAAGTGCTTCTCATACATTCCGGATTCCTCTGTTGTAAAATCTCGGTTTAGCTCTGTACCCCATTTTTAATTGAATTATTTGATTTGTTGATGTTTAATTTATTCAGTTTTTGAGAATAGTTTTTTAGAATTTCATAAAATGTATTTTAATTATATTCACCTGGGTATGTGTATTTCCTGTGTATGTCCCTTTCCCATCCAGTATTGTATCTCCTTCCATCTTTCCTTCCTTCCTTGCTGTGTATAGAGGTCAGAGGACAACTTAGTGGAGTTGATTCTCTTCTTGTGCCATGTGGATTCTAGGGATTGAACTCATCTGTCTCAGCAGCAAGCACTTTGACCCACTGAGTCCAGAACCTCATGGTTTTTAATAGCTAGAAGGAAAATAAAATTTGAAGGATTTGTTGTTAAATTCTGTCATATTGTAGGCAATTTTGTATTTTACATTTTTGTTGCACTTTAAGTTAGTCAAAAGCATTAGCAAAAGATTATATGAATTATCCATAATTTCAGTAGTTAAATAAATATGATCAGCATATTAAACATTATTTGGAAAGATATTTAGTTTCTTAGTTTGAGACAGCATTAATTTAATGTTCTAAATGGCTGGATGTTTTTCTAAAGAAAAGTAACTTACCATTCAAATACCTGTGAATTTTTTTCATAAATGGTCTATATTTACCATATCTTTAGATTAAAAATGCAAAATCAAAATTTTTACTATCTATCTTACCTGGTTAAAAACAGCAATTTTGAAAAAAAAAAGGGGGGGGATGAATTAATATGTGTAAAATAGCCTATATTTAACCTCTCAATTTTTCATAAAATAAAATTCATTATTTTTTAAAATGGCTTTTACAGTGATGCCATAGAGTGACACAGTATTGAGGATTTTAAGGATCCAAACTCCCTTAGTTTCCTAACAAACTAAATGCAGAATTTATGAGGAGAATCAATACTGTGAGATACTTGGGGTGCAGTGAGCTTTTAAGACCCATTCTTTTACCACAGAAAGCCGTCAAATGGCATATCACTTGCCTTTGGTTAGCATTTTATGTGGCACTCCTATTCAGATACGGTCAGTATCACTCTTAAGATAAAATTACAACCACTTGGGTCCTCTAGTTCTGATTAGAATGTTCTTGTGCTTTGGGGAAAACATTCCTGCTTGCTTTAAATATTCAGTCTAATTTCCCACCAGGATCACCTCTTCTCCCTTTCTCTCACAGCGCCCAAGCCTCCTGTTTGCACCAGGCTTGCTGTCTGCCCTGGATGACTAATCGTCATGGCACTTGGTGCATTCAGGCAGGCCTGTGCAGCGGAATCGTCATCCCTAGTTATGTCTGCACACCTGATGTTTTATTAACCAGTATTGATTTTTTTACCCAGGGGACTTTTTTCTTCCTGAAAAAAGGCAACCTTGCAGGAGTGAAAGGCATTGCAGGGATGAATTTCTAATGAACCCCTTTCCCCTTTTTGTGGTTCCTCTTTAAGGTAGCTTCGTATTTTAAGTGCCTGAATTGAAATTTCATTTTTAGCAATTCTATTTTGATAAATCCCTTCAAATCTTGACTTTCTGTGAGGTTATTTTTAAAAGATTGTGCTGCTTGACTGAAATGCTTAGTAGTGCCTGTGAATTTGAGTATTTCATTATGGGCTGCAATGAAGCATGCTCGCATGCAGTGAAATACAGAGGATTCTGGACTATTTGAGTAATGCTTAGAGAAATGAAAAGAAGAAAAATCTCATGTCATATTTCAGGTAGTCCTTAAGTTTCTTCTGGCTTGTTTAGGATCAGTTCAAAGGAATAAAGAAACAGTGGGATGTGTGAACTAGTCTGATATCATAAAATGAATGTGTAGCCCAGCAGTTATTTAGTGACAGGAAAGGATTATTTTTGCATTGGAATATAAACATTTATGCTCAGTGTTATGTGGTACCATTTATAGAGATATCCTAAAGATGATGATACAAGCACATCTGAGGTTTTTGATCCTTCAATATGGCATGGATTTTTCCATTCAGAAACAATAGTTTATTGTTGCTAAGCATTTTTTTTCTTGTTGTTGTTACACTGAAATGATGGTCCGGATTTCCACATTTACCTTAAATTAGGGAGAGTTTCTTAATCATTTCCTCTGACTTTGGGTTCAGCTGTAACATGGTTGAGCTTTTACTACTGCATTTTTAATTTACTGCCTCAGTCCATCAGGCATTGTGTACAGAATGCATACACACTTAGTTGTCAGTAGATGAGGGTCCTCATGAGTCATTTTGACAGCTGCTTGTGCTATCATGGTAAAATAGGCCTGGTTCTGTCATTTTCCCCATGCTGGAGCCATGCCTTTTCTAAGGAATGCATAGCTTCTAGGATATTGCAAATATTTATTCATTAAGTGTTATCACTTTGAAAGGCTTTTATTAACTGTATGCTAATACAGTGCATATTCATTAATTGACCTCTCTGCTTTTCTTACAGTTTTTGGCACTGGGTACACATTATGGCAAGGTTTATTTACTTGATGTCCAGGGAAACATCACTCAGAAGTTTGATGTAGTAAGTATGTGGTGTAAAATAATGTACATGTTAAGTGTCATGCTAAAAATTTGTGGTTTTCACAGTCGGGTAGCATAAGAAGATATTAATTAAATTAGAGTGCTAAGAGTATAAGTCTAAAATTTAGTGTATTCTAAAATTTTTGAAGATGAACTAGAGAAAGATCTCTGTAGATACAAGTATACATATATATATATATATATATATATATATACGTTTGACTGATATGTATGTGTGTATATATCTATACTCTATTTGTATGAACTTGTATAATTGCAGTGTTTTAGTTCATTATTGTCATCCATTTGACTTTTAATGGAGCATTAAAATAATATATATGTGTACTTATATTTAATTGGCAGTATGAAATATCTAGATCAATGGTTTTTAACCTTCTTAATGCTGTCACCCTTTAATGCAGTTCCTCTTGTTGTGGTGAGCCCCCCAACTATAAAGTTATTTTCTTTGCTATTTCATAACTGTAATGTTGCTACTAATATGAATCATGAGGCAAAAAGCTAATATTCGGAGTATCTGACATGTGACTCTCAAAGCGGTTTTGACCCACAGGTTGAGACCTCTGCTCTAAATGAATTGTTATTAAAACAAAAAGATCTTGCTTTTATTTGTGAATGATGCCATTTGACATGCTCTCAGCATTTGTGGGGTCTTTGTGTGTGAGGCCCTCTTTGATGTCTGAGTTTTCTTACCATCTCATTGACTTGCCAAATGTGACTGAAATTTGACCAATTGTGTTGGTGGATACATTGATCTCTTCTAGTATATACAATTCAGGTATTTTGTGGGGGTCCTTTAGGTTTACTTGATTGGAACTTTTGGTATTGATGATGAAAGAAAAGTTACATTTGAAGTTTGATTTTTGTGTTTGATGTGTACATCTTAAAGGTATTGGTAACTTCTGTTTTTTGTGTGTCTATGAAAATGTAGTGTGAAAAGATGATTGTTTTGGGGGACAGATGTTAAGTTATTTAGATTTTTTATTTCATTTTTGTGTATGAAAATTTTGTCTGCATGCATATTTGTCCACCACCTGTGTCCTTGGTGCATGACGAAGTCAGAGGAGAGCCTTAGATCCCTTGGAACTAGAGTTGTAGAATGTTGTGAGCTACCCTGTCCTTTTTGGGAACTGAACCTCAGGTGCTCTGCGAAAACAGTAAGTGCTCTTAACTGCTGAGCCATCTCTCTTAGTGGGGTGTGGGAAGAGGCATGATAGGTATTAAACACAAACAACAAAAAGCCCCTCAGCTCTAGTTGAAAGACTTATCCTGAGACATGACAGTTTCTAAAGCTAACATGTGACACATGAGAGAAAAAGGAATGGAGAGCTCAGAAAGAGAAATGTGCCCTCTCATTGTGCTGTTCCATCAGGCACCTGTGGTTTTTGTTTGTTCTCCTAATTGTCCTTATTTTTGGAAAAAAAATACTCCTTACCTCCCCTCCTATTATTTCAGACACTGGCTATACATTAAGCCTTTGGTCTTTCCACTGTCTGTTAATGTGAAAATGCAGCTGAGTAGCTGTGTGTGTGGTGGTGGTGGGGTTAGGAATGTGAAGGGGTTACATTACACATGCCTTTCCAACTTTGAAAAGATGTTTGCCTGAGCAATTTCTTAAGTTTTTAATATGCTTTGTTTAGAACTTGTGTGTGTGCCTGTGGGATTTATAGTCATATATGTTTGTTCTGTTGCCAGAACACAGCCTTTGTGTGCACTTAGCTTGTGCCTTCCATTCTGTCTTCCGCTAACCAGTGGCACATTAGTTGTGTTCTTCATCCATCGTTTTTGAGGTTATTAAATGTCTCATCTATAAGATTGTCTGCACTTTGGGTTTTAGCCCTGTCTAACATCTTTGAAAGCTAAGCTTCTATAGTGGTTTTGTTTTGTTTGTTTTTGTTTTTTTCCTTTCTTTGATAGATGAAGATAGTTTGATGAGATTTTTCTGTTTATCCTCTCCAAGAAATTTGATAATCTACCCTGAAAATTTTCCTTGTTTAAAGACATGGTTACTTGATGGTTCTAGTCAGATTAGAGTTTTTAGTGTCAATTATCAGCTGGTCATTATCTTTTGGAAGAAGTGCTAATGTCAGTTTCACATCTGTTATAGGATTTTTTTATTTCCTTTTTTCTCTGTTTCTGATGTGTTTGATTTGTAGGGCTCTATGTGCCTCTTCTTTAAAATGTTGCCCTTTGATTTTTAAACCATTGTTAGTACTTGAATTTCTTCAAATGTAATAGGTGACAATTTTTATATTGTTCTTTTTTTTTTCTTTGAGATAGAGTCTCACTCCATAGCCTCCCGCCCCCATTCTGCCTACTTATGTGTATCCTAGGAATCCAGGAACTCAAAGGGCGCTAGCTCCTCCCAGGGTGCTGGGGTTGTAGATAGCAGTCCTGCCCTTGGCCATGGTTGCCATAGTTAATCTAGAACCTTTCTCTGCATTAGGAAGATGGTAAGAGAAAAGCAGAGACTTTAAAAAAGTAATATCTTTGGCTTGCTTTTTACTTGTAGGTAAAAAATAATGTAAACAAATTAAAATCAGACAGGATAATAATTTGTATAACCTTTTTACTTTCCTCAAGAAATGCATTTTCAACCCATTCTTTGCATTGGTACTTTTGATTCCATTAGCAGAATAATGAAGCAGTAGTGCTGACTTTTGTTGGTCAGTACGGCTTGGGTTGGCAGGGCATGGACGTGTGAAGGAACCACTTTAAAAGTGTGTCTGAAGTGATTCAGATAGTTGAGCTGGATAGTGCCAGTATGTCAGAAGCTGTCTTCTCTTACCTATACAATAGAAAAGAAGAAAACTGAGCAACTCATTCTGTATTTTAAAAAAATAATATTGCGTTGGCCCTAAATATCTCAAGAGGAATAATGTTCTTTGTGGAATCTGCTAACGCTGAGCAAGGCTGCCTGATAACCCAGCAGTTGCACTTTGGAGGAGTTCATTTCCAAGAAAAACGCATGTAGTACATACGTCCATAAAGCTGTAGGCCAGCAATGGCTTAATTCATGATAGTTTCAAATGGAAGCAACCCAAATGGTAGTGGAAATGCATCTGTACACTGTGCTGTGTTCTGAGCAACACAAATGAACAAATTTTCAGCCTGTACATACAATGGCTAGCAATGCCAGATAACCATTGTTACTTTTGAATTCTTGCTTTGAATGTACGATTATAAAATACCAGTATGCTTTCTCTTTAATGACCCTCATTTTTATGTAATAATCAATTAAAATTTACCATCAGAGTATTTACTGAATTTTTAGAGTATTATGTTACATTAGATAAGTATTTTTTTAACATGTTAGTAAAAATGTGAAGACTCCAATAGTCAAACCAGACTTCTGTTGTTTACCAAATTTTTGTTTTTTCTTTCTTTACTAGAAGTAGAAAGCGACAAGATTTCATTGTGATGTGCCCTGGGTGTGTATGCTAGAGGAACTCTTTAGAAAAACGTATCATTGAAGAAAGGCTGAAAGGCATTACCAAGGGCTTTCAGCATTTTTGTTTGTTACAGCTGACAAAGTTTTTAATGAGTTAAGGATCTTTCTTCTATTCCAGGTAGTTGTCTGTTGGATTTCTAATTGCTTTTCAGTTAGGGTTAAATTTACAGGTTCTGGTCCACAGTTGCCAGTCTTTGGAACTGTTCATGTTTGCACATTAATAAAAAACCTATCTTCTCCCAGGACTCAGGGAGGCAAATGCAGGTGGATCTCTGTGAGTTTGAGGCCAAAGTGAGTCCAGGACAGCTAATGCTACACAGAGAAACCTTCTCTTGTAAAAAAAAAAAAACAAAACAAACAAACAAACAACAACAACAACAAAACCAACTAAACAACCAACCAAATAAGAATCTTCAAAAGTTAACTAGTTCTGAAATATTTTTATTTTAAGGAAAATGGGTGGAAATCATGATATTAACTGAAATAAGTCGAACCCAGAAACAATTATTGCATATTTTATCACATTGAAATAGATTTACAGGGAAAAAGAAAAGGACTTGAAAGTGTAGACAGTCTGTTTGGGAACAGGAAAGTGACCAGTGTGAAAGGTAGAGGAGCAGGAAGAGACAGTGGGATTATTATGTGCAGAGTGCATGATAGACATGTCACAGCGAAACCCTACATTTTAGACAATGAATATATGATAGTAAATGGCTCTTTTATTAAAAAAGCTAATTTTTGAGATTATAATATAATTACATAATTTCATCCTTTCATTTTCTCTCTCAAACAACCTTCTCATATATTTTATTCCCTTCTCTCTTTCAATTACATGGCTTTTTCCCCCTAAATTGTTGTATCATATATGTGTATATAATAATATGATGTATATATATGTTATATAATACATATGACATATGTATATATATACACACATATATATGTGTGTGTATACTATGCATATTCCTAAATACATAAATATAACCTGTTCAGTCCATATAATGTATTTGGTTTTTTATATCATGGTATTTGTATGTACATGTTTTCCATTTCAAATTGGATAACCAATTGGTGTGCTCCTCTCCCATTGTTAGCTTTCCTGGTTGCCTGTAGTTCTTTGTCTAGGGTTTAGCCTCATGAGTTTTCTCTTTCTACGTTATCAAGTCTATTGGTGTTACCCTTGTTCAGGTCATGTTTGGGCAGCCATTTTGGTGAGACTTAATGGGTGTACCTTCCCCCAAGAGCTTTAGACCCTCTAACAACCACAATACCAGGCATGAGAACCCCTCATGTAAGTTGTTGGTCAGGGTTGCTCAAGAGACTCAAAACATTATGCCTGGCATTAGCTAATGCCTGGTTTTCCCCCAGAGGTGGAAGTAAATCCCTGCTTGTTGAAGACACCATGATTTTTAGACACGAAGCGCAGAGATTCCCTAAGCTGGAACTATCCTGAGTGCCTCCTCCCTGAGAATTGTATTTTATGGTACCATGTAAGCCTCAAAGGAAGGAAGCAGACAGTATTCCTAACCAGCTATGACACCTGTGAACCACAATAGCAAGCAGCATGGTGTGATAGCCCCAAGGGTGCAGCAATGGCACGTGTATTCTTGCAGTAACCCACAGCTCTCTAATTGGACTTCTGAGCTACTCAAAAAGGGGGGAAACCTAGCCAACTTGTTATGGCTAATGAAGTCATGGATCTTGGAGGAAAACCTACAACTACAATTTTATTAAACTACATTCTGAGTATTTTTCCTAATACCACAGATAAGTTTAGCTCTCTCCCCTCATTCTGAAAACTTCTCTTTGCAACAGACAGGGGCATTTATAGAAAGGCACAACTGATGAAAATGTAGAATTGTGAATCCCAGTTCCGACTGATATATCCACAAAACAGCTCCTGCACCTGAGGCTCAAGGATTCAGTGATCTAGACCGACTCACATCAATCATTAATCAGGAAAACGTGCAACAGACCTTCCTATAGGCAATCTGATGCGGGCAATTTCTCACTGAAGCTTCCTCTTTCCTGATAATTCTAGCTTGTGTCAAACTTTCCAATAAATGAATGAATGAATGAGTAAATAAGTAAACAAACAGACAAACCCAATACAACCATTTCTTGGCATGTACCTGCCCACAACAACAATCTAGGAAAAACACTTCACAGAGAATAAAAGTTAATAAAAGAAAGGCATTCTAGACACAAAGGATGGGATGAAAAGCTTAGGAACAAGCATGCACATACAAAAATCAGAAGGTGATACATGGATCAAAATAAGGACAGAGAAGCAGCTAGATCTCAGATTGAAAAGGTGCATTCCTGGCCAATCCCAGGGTCTGCTTTTCTTTCCTTTGAACATATTTATTGTTATTGTTTTCCTTGGAGTATGGTCCATCATCTTGCCAGTTACAGCTCATTGTTCATATATAAGGCCCTGGAGAGCAGAGGTCAGGTGTATGCTATACTTCTCCATATTGTTCCCACTCTTCTAGGGTGATTGGGTGCCTAGATAGTATATATTGGTTGATAATACCATGTTTGGGTCACACCGTGAAGTTAGTTAGTTGTCACTGTGTAACCTTTCAGAAGACATCTGGGAATCAGGTCTTGCTTGCCTATGTGTCATTCACCTCTAGGTTTTTCACTGTATTTGTGATCAGCTTTTTTTTTCTATTGTAATCTGTTATAGAATGAATTGTGTCTCTCCTCCTAATTCATATTTTGAGGCCCTAACCTCCTCTGTGATGGGGTTTAGGAATGAGATAGTTGGGGAGTGATCAGATTTAGATAAGGTCTTGGGGGAGGGGATTAGCAGCACTAAAGAGATCTCCTGTCCAGAACTGAGATATCTCTGCCATAGGAGTTGCCCTAGACCATACTGTTTTCTTTCCTAGGGTACATCCAGCCAGCTGGTGTGATATGTGCACCTTCTGCTTTTGAAATTAATTCCCTTTGGCAATCACATGTGAAGACTGGTTTTTATCAACTTTACATAAACCTAGAAATATCTCAGAAGATGGTGCCTCAGTTGACTAGCCTTTAGACTAGCCTGTAGGCAAGCCTCTGAGGCTTTTTCTTGATTAGTGGTGATGTGGGAGAGTCTACCTCACTGTGGATGATGCTTCCCCTGGGCAGGTGGTACTGGGTTTCTGGCCAGCCATGGGAAGCTGGCCAGTAAGCAATGGCTTTCTATGGTTTTGGTTTCAGTTCCTGCCTCAACTTCTCAATGAACTTGGTGTGGAAGTGTAAAATAATATAAATACTTTTCTTCCCATATTGGTTTTGGTCAGTGTTTTATCACAGCAATAGAAAACAAACTAGGACAATAGTCAAAATACTGTTTTTTGAGAATTTTATATTGATATCATTTCCCCTTCCTCTTATTCCCATCCCAACACTCCCTCTCAAAGTCAAGGCCTCCTTCCTTATGTATTATTCTTACGTGCACACACCTGCAGAGTACTTTTAGTATTGCTTCTGTGTCTATGTTTTTAGGGCTACTTGTCACAATTTTAATACACGCACACAGGTCTTTTTTGGTTGCCATGGGAATTCATAAGCCTATTGAGTTTAGGTGTTGAAGAGGTTTTCAAAGATCATTCAAAGCATAAAAGGTGCTAAGTCAGGAAGCCAGGAGTAAATGGGTTTAGGCTGTTTCAGGCATGTGTTTTTTGCCATTACTCTTGTCGGTGTCCTTACATGTTTCGGTGTTCTGGTTAGGGTTCACCTCTAAATTTCAAAGGATGTTTTTGTTGTTGTTTTGTTTGTGAATGATTCCATATTTTTCCCTGGACTTGGGTTACTGGCCATCATTGGACTGGAATGTACTTTTAACCTTGGATTGTCTTTTTTTGGCATAGAATCACCTAATCCAAATGCTCTCTACTTTCCTTCCTACTGATGTATATTGTTGTTTGGAAGATCACCGGTCTCTCCTTGCATGTTTCAGCAAAGGAAGTGCTGTCATCTTTTCCTTCTCTCTTTGCCAACACAACCCTAAAGGTTTCCAGCTTCTGAAATAGCATTTTAAACATTCATACACAGTTCTTTGTTTACATAGCTTAATTGTCTTCTCTGTGTTACATTTGGTACACATATTTACATTTTTGTACAGATTGTTTTTCTGTCATCCGTTGGAGTGCTTATAAATTTGATAGCATACAAATTTGATAGCTGTGAGGAAGAAAATAAAAGTTCTCCAAGCTAATATAATCATGTCCTATATGATAGTATTTCAGTGGTGGCTGGCATAAACTACAGCAGCCTGCAAGGCTACATTGCTGGACTTTTTGCAGCCAACTTAGTAAGCTCACTTAATAATGGTACAATCATGATATATACTGGCAGCACCTTTTAAAATTTTTTGTATTAATTATAGTTTATTCACTTTGTATCCCAGCGGTAGCTCCCTCCCTCCCTCATACCTCCTATGCCCCTCTCCAAGTCCACTGATAGGGAGGTCCTCCTCACCTTCCATCTGACCCTAGCTTATCCGGTCTCATCCGAACTGGCTGCATTGTCCTCCGCTGTGGCCTGGCAAGGCTGCTCCCCCATCCAGGGGAGGTGGTCAAAGAGCTCGCCACTGAGGTCATGTCAGAGATACTCCCTGTTCCCCTTACTAGGAAACCCACTTGGATACTGAGCTGCCATGGGCTACATCTGAATAGAGATTCTAGGTTATCTCCATGAATAGTCCTTGGTTGGAGTATCACTCTCAGAAAAGTGCCCAGATATTTTGGTTCTGTTGCTGTCCTTATGGAGCGCCTGTCCTCTCCAGGTCTTACTATCTCCCCCGTCTTTCCTAAGATTCCCTGCACTCTGCCCAAAGTTTGGTTATGAGTCTTAGCATCTGCTTTGATACACTGCTGGGTAGTCATTCAGAGGCCCTCTGTGGTAAGCTACTGTCCTGTTTCCTGTTTTCTCCTTTCAATGCCCATACCTTTTGCCTTTCAGAGTGAGGACTGATCATTTTACCCCCGGTCCTCCTTATATGAGTACGTTCTGTGTGTGTCCTTCTGCTTCTGGGATACCTCACTCATGATGATCTTTTCTAGTTCCCTCCATTTGCCTGCAAATTTCATGATTTCCTTGTTTCTAATTGCTGAGTACTATTCTTGCTTGGTTAGAGTCACACCAAGGTACTTTATGTTATTAGTGGCTATTGTGAAGGGTGTTGTTTCCCTAATTTCTTTCTCAGCCCTCTTGTCTTTGGTATACAGGAGGGCTACTGATTTTTTTGAGTTAATTTTGTATCCAGCCACTTTGCTGAAGTGTTTATCAGCTGAAGGAGTTCTCTGGTTGAATTTTTGGGGTTGCTCATGTAGACTACCATATCATCTACAAATAGTGAAACTTTGATCTCTTCCTTTCTGATTTGTATCCTCTTGATCTCCTTTAGTTGTCTTATTGCTCTAGCTAGGACTTCAAGTACTATGTTGAAGAGATATGGAGAGAGTGGGCAGCCTTGCCTTGTCCCTGATTTCATTGGGATTGATTTAAGTTTCTCTCCATTGAGTTTGATGTTAGCTATAGGCTTGCTGTACATTGCCTTTACTATGTTTAGGTATGTGCCTTGTATCCTTGATCTCTCCAAGACTTTAAACATGAATGGATGTTGAATTTTGTCACATGCTTTTTCGGCATCTAAGGAGATGATCATATGTTTTTTCTCCTTCAGTTTGTTTATATGATGGATTACATTGATAGATTTCTATATATTGAACTACCCTTGCATGCCTGGGATGAAGCCTACTTGGTCATGGTGGATGATATCTTTTGGATTCAGTTTGTCAATATTTTATTGAGTATTTTTGCATCAATGTTCATAAGAGAGATAAGTCTGAAGTTCTCTTTTTTGGTTGGGTGTTTGTGTGGTTTAGGTATCAAGGTGACTGTGGCTTCATAGAATGAGTTTGGTAATGTTTCTTCTGTTTCTATTTTGTGGAATAAGTTGAAGAGAATTGGAGTTAGCAATTCATTGAAAGTCTGGTAGAATTCTGCACTGAAACTATCTGGCCCTGGGCTTTTTTTGGAAGGGAGATTTTTGATGACTGCTTTTATTTCCTTGGGGGATATAGGACTATTCAATCTTTCTACCTGATCTTGATTTAATTTTGGTAAATGAAATCTATCAAGAAAATTGTCCATTTCCTTTAGATTTTCAAATTTCTTTGTGGCATATACACTTTTGTAGTATGACCTAATGATTGTTTGGATTTCCTCAGTATCTGTAGTTATATCCCCTTTTCATTTTGATTTTACTGACTTGGATAGTTTCACTTTGCCTTTTAGTTAGTTTGGGGGTTTGTCTATCTTGTTAATTTTCTCAAAGAACCAGCTCTTGGTTTCATTGATTCCTTGAATAGTTTTATTTGATTCTAATTTATTGATTTCATCCCTGAGTTTGATTATTTCCAGCCATCTACTCTTGGATGTCTCTGCTTCTTCTTCTTTTTTTTTTTCTAGGATATTTAAGTGGGCCATTAAGTTGCTTGTATGAGATGTTTCAAATTTCTTCTTGAAAGCACTTGGTGCTATGAATTTTCCTCTTAGCACTGCTTTCATTGTGTCCTATAAGTTTGGGTATGTTTGCCTTCATTTTCATTGAATTCTAGAAAGTCTTTAATTTCTTTCCTTATTTCTTCCCTAATCCAGTTATCATTGAGTAGGGAGTTGTTCAGTTTCCATGTGCGTGTAGGTTTTTTGCTATTTCTGTTGTTGTTGAGGTCCAGCTTTAGTCCATGGTGGTCAGATAAAATACAAGGGATTGTTTCAATCTTCTTGTATCTGTTGAGGCTTGCTTTATGACCAACTATGTGGTCTATTTTGGCGAAGGTTCCATGAGGTGCTGAAAATACGGTATACTCTTTTGAATTTGGATGAAAAGTTCTTTAGACATCTATTAGGTCTATTTGATTTAGGACCTCTGTAAATGCCTTTAATGCCTTATTTAGCTTCTGTCTAGATGATCTGTCCATTGGTGAGAGTAGAGTGTTGAAGTCTCCCACTATTAAGTTGCTGGGATCTATGTATGATTTATGTTTTAATAATGTTTCATTTAGAAATGTAGGCACTCTTGTATTTGGGACAGAGATGTTCAGAATTGTGATGTTCTCCTGGTGGATTTTTCCTTTGATGAGAATGAAGTGCTCCTCCTTATCTTTTTTTATTAATTTTTGTTGAAAGTCTATTTTATTAGATATTAGGATAGCTACCCCAGCTTGTTTTCTGGGTCAATCTGCTTGAAAAACATTTTTCCAGCCCTTCGCTCTGAGGTAGTGTTTATCTTTGTTGCAGAAGTGTGTTTCTTGGATACAGCCAAATGTTGGATCCTCTTTCTGCAACCATTCTGTTAGTCTGCATCTTTTTATTGGAGAGTTGAGTCCATTGATGTTGATATATAATATTGACCAATGGATGTTAGTTCCATTTATTGTGGAATTGGTGGTGTTACTGTGATTGATTGCTTGTTTTCTTTTAATTTTTGTTGTGAAAGTTATTTGTATCCTGTTTTCTTAGATGTAGTTGTTTTCATTGGATTGGAATTTTCCTTCGTATCTTCTGAAGGGATGGGTTGCTGTGTAGATATTGTTTAAATTTTGTTTTGTCATGGAATATTGTACTTTCTCCATCTATGTTGATTGAATGCTTTGCTGGGTATGGTAGTCTGGGTTGGCATTGTAGTCCTTTCAAATCTATATGACATCTGCCCAGGCCCTTCTGGCTTTCATAATTTCTGTTGAGAAGTCTGGTGTGATTCTGATAGGTCTACCTTTATATGTTACTTGGCCGTTTCCCTTGCTGCCTTTACTATTTTTTCTTTGTTCCTGGCAGCACCTCTCATAATGTTTCATATGACTTTAGTTCAAATCTGAAAAATTCCACATATCAGGACAGTTTTCTGGGTAATTAGAGTTTTATAGCTTCCTTCCAATATCAGAATTACCATGTATTCATGCATTCATGATTCCCCAACTATTTTTTGCTTATTTGTATGTGGCTGCTGTGATATAGGGGGTGATTATTCATTGGAAGAATCTTGGGGATCAGGGCTAAGAACCTCAGCTAACTCTCCTTAATCAAAGAAGCCATGCTTTATACTATAGGTCTTCTGCTACCTGGTGACTATCCTGAAGCAGATACTGTCTGTAGTGTGCTATTTTAGCTTTGGCATCATTAATTAAGAAGAAGGCTTTGTATCTATTGATATCAACAGAATGGTACATTGTTGACCCAAATGTGCCAATACCTATAATTCTTATGTAAGACTGATTGACAGGTCTCAGACTCTCATGCGTGTAAAGAACCTGTTTTCTATATTTGAGCACAGTGTTTTCAGTGATAAGAGATGTGTCAAATGAGTTGCGAATTACTTAAATCGGAAACACTCTAACTTTTGATAAACGATGCTGAGAAAACTCACATTTCCAATTTTCTGCATTAAATATAATCTCAAGTTTGTGGATTAAGCATAGGCACCTTGATAACTTTGTGGCATCCATGCATCTAAGTGAGTAAGAAAACTTATTCGGCATTAAGGCTGCTTGTCTAATTTAGAGTCAGGTGTAGAGCGAAGGATGCCGGAATAGTTGACCCTTTTGTAGTGTGTTTGGGTAGATATCTCTTCAGCAGCTAGGTTTTAATAGTTCTTCATAGAAAAACATAACCTGGAACTTCCCGTGTTTCAAAGTCGAGGTTGAAGCAATTTTAACTGCCTAAACCACGACCGCGCCGTGAGAGGGCTGGTAGCCTGGACCGTAGCTGCCTGCAATCTGCAGATATTTCCTTCTTCAGTGAGCATGTTCTCGCGATGGTTCTTTCTCTGGTGCTCAGTCATTTATTTCAAAGAAACAGTCAGAGAAAGATCATGAGCAAGGTTAGACTCAGGAGCAGTGACCATATTTGCAAGAGGAGACTCAGAACCCATAGGAGGTGGAATTGGGAATTTTGAGCTTTGGATGAGTGGATTTCAGGTTGTCGCAGTTGTACTACACAGGATGATGGATTCTTTTATGAAACTGTATCAGAAGGCTGAGGAGCAGTTTTCAGAGGGCATTTATATAAACATTTCTGTATCCTCCAGGAACTTGAGAACAGAGAGTGAACAGGAAGGAGTGGGTATGAGACATGGTGATAGAGACTTATTTGACAGGTTTAGACATCAAGAAAAGAGTGCTGTGTTTTCAAGAGATTGTCTTTCAAAATGATCAGCTTTGAAATTTGATCTATTTAAGGGCCTTTGTGTACGGAGATCTGCATAGATAGTTTAACAGCATTCACCTTGACATTGTTTTATTTAAATAGACTTTTTAATCCCTTGGAACACTGACAGAATATTTGTGTATTATATATACTTCTTCCTATTCTGTTTTTCTGAGTGAAGAGATTTCTTTGTAGCCGTTTAAAGAAATTATTGGGCAGTAAATCCCAATTATCTTTTATTTAATTGAATTGTATATTAATCAGAACAAATAAACACTTGAAGCATACTTTTCACCATCTCTCCATACTATGGGATCTTCTATAGTATTCTCATCACTTAATTATCCAGTCTTTATTTCATACTAATAAGAAGATATCTTAACTTCTTGTGATACTATTAATCTTAGCCGTTAGCTTTCTGTTTCACTGAAAGAAAGATAAACAACATATTAGAGCTAGGAAAAACAGAATAACTCATAATTAAAATATGTAGGCACTCTTCGTAATTGAGTACAAAGAGTAGCCATGCCAGTGTTGAGGGATGTGAAAGCACTCCCCTCTACTCCTGTCTCCTCTTTTCTCCCCTTGCAGTGTTGGGGAATGAAGCCCAGGGCCTTGGGCTTGCTGGGAAGAGTTCTGGCTGCAGGCTGTATCTCCAGATAGGTGTGGAACTCAACAGCACTGATGCAAAAATAACAGGTAGTGGGTAAGCTTTTAGGACATTAAATATAAATCTATAGTACGTACCAGACTTTCTAGACATGGAGATGAAAACAAGCTTACATAGAGAGACATATGTGAATATTCAGATGAGCTTTTTTAAATAATGCACTCCCACTGTAGACCCCTCTGTTTTCAGTCTACAGGTAAACAAAATAAAGTTCATCCATATGATTGCATTTCTCATCAATGCAAAGGGAAGAACTATGTATGGATACATGTTGTATGTTAATACAACAACTCTTTTGTGATAAGGGAAAGAAGACAAACTCAGAAAATAGTATGTTATAAAATTGCATTTATAAAAGTATAGAAAATATATCAGTACGACTGCAGTAAAGGAAAGCAGACAAGGCATTGACCAATTTCATCTCAAAAGTAAGTGCCTTATGAAGTACTCTACAAATGTTATTCCTATCAAGAAAAAGGTAATGTATTAGGATGCTTTTGAGAGATTGGTAACAGAAATGTGTGTCCCACATATAACAAAGAAAAATTACACAGAAAAGAAGTGGATCCATTCATTGTTGTTTGCAGTTGTCACTGCTCTGCACATGTATCAAATGGTGTTCAACTGTAGAGTACAACTTTGATCACTATCCTTGGGTGGGTGGGCATCTTTTGAATACACTCTGTAAGGTTAAGGGACCATGCCAAATGCCATCGGATTCCCATCACGAGTCGTTGAATTTTCCTAGAATGAGGCATACCATGTTTCACTGTTATGGTCACCAGCACTGCCCATGCTCATATAAAACCTCATTGCTATTTAGGTTTCTGGAAAATGGGAACTAGTTTGTATTTGTCTGGTTGCTAGTGAGGCTGTTTACTCTTGAGGATGGTTCATGTACTTTGTTAGTATGCATGTATAGTTGTAGGTTGATTTGCACTTAAAAAGTTTATTGCTAAAGGCAAATGTAACAACAGAAAGTAACTCTTGATGAGGTGGGCCATGTAATGACTCAGAATCAGAGTTGTCACTAGCAAGTCACAGGTAGTGGTTTTCAACCTTAAAATAGGGATATATCTACTTTTATATCATCTTGATATTTTAAATTTGAACTTTATTGGTTTCATTGACTTATGTGCCTTGAGTCTTTAAGTTTTAGAAAATATTTAATATCTTGTGCCATTTTAACATATATATTATTCTGTAAACATGTTACCTGTAGTATGAGATGGATTATGAGATGGCTTGAGAGATGGTTCAGTGGTTAAGAGCACTTGCTGCTCTTGCAGAGGAAATGAGTTCTGTTCCTAGCAATCACATTGGGCAGTTCACACTGCCTGTAACTCCAGCTCCAGGGAATCTGGCCCCCTCCTCTGGCCTCCACAGGTTAAGCACACACTGACAGATAGTGATATACAAATAAAAATAGTAAATCTTTAAGAGAGTGGCAGGTATGTTCTAATATGTGGCTCATTTTTCAATTTCTCAATTATACCCATTTCAGTTCCATAATTTTTAATGGAGTAAATATTTATCAGTCTTCAGTCTTCACATTTGTAGTTTGTGTGTGTGTGTGTGTGTGTGTGTGTGTGTGTGTGTGTGTGTATTATAAGGGGAAAAACGTTTGCAATTGTTAAAATACCTAAAGTTGTAAAATTATTTTGTATTTTACTCCAGAAGTTTTCAGTTTTTGCTTTTTTATAGTAAATCTTCACTTTTCCTCAATAGAAATGTTCTCAGGAATGGGGAGAATAATTTTTCTCTTAGTGTTAGGACAAAGTTCCTGCCTTGCCAGGGAAATATTACAGTAATTCTCTCTTAGCCTTGGGATGTGTTCCAAGTCCTCTCCTGCATGCTTGCAACTTTGGGAAATATGGAGCCCTGTGCAGTATGCAGTTAGTATGCTTTCTCCTGTAGGTGTACATCTGTGCTCATGTTTAATTTACAAATTAGACACCGAAATAAACACTTATAAAATAGAATGTCTATACAAGTGTAGTGAAATTACTACTCTTGCTTTCCAGACATTGTTAAGTAAAAAGGAGTTACTTGAATGGAGGACCTGTAATGATAACTAAATTATCTTTGATTGGTAACCAAGATAGCTACCAAGTTATTAGTGGATTGGTAGTGTGTATAGTTGCAACATGTTGGACAAAAGGATGACATATTCTAAGAGACACAGAGTTGGGCAGAGCAAGTAAGTGTTCATTATCTTACTCAGAACACCAGAGGTTTAGTACTTTTAAGTTAGTTTGGAGTTCTTCATCATGTATTTCTAGCCTGCAGTTGGCTATAGGTCGTCAAAACCCTGGAAAAAGAAGCTGTGGTTAAAGAGGAGTACATGGCCAGCTGTGCTGCATTCCCACTTCATTGCCTGTCCTTCCCTGTGCTGTGTGATCGGAAACCCACTGCCTCAGAGTGCATGGACAACTAAAGTCGTGAAATGACTTTTCGGGTCTCCAGCATGATGGTCAGCTGGATTGTGGAGGTGGCCATGTGAGCCTGAGGTTAGAGGATGATGGTATAGCTTCGGACCAACTATGGCAAACTCTTGCCCTCCATCCTTGCCTCATGTTGAAAGGCTATTAATTAAATCTCTCCTTCCCAACCTATGCGTGCATGCATGCGTGCGTGCGTGCGTGCGTGCGTGCGTGCATGTGTGTGTGTGTGTGTGTGTTTAGGTGTGTGTGCGGCTGTGTGTATTTGCTTTTTTCATCTTTAAAATGTATCATAGTCATACCTCAGGTTTATAGAACAATTTGGGGGTTATTTGAGCTAATGCATATAAAGTATATAGTATAAGATTGGATAGATGTCAGAAGGTGGGTCAAGTGAAGAGTGACTTAACTACAGGCATTTTTACACTTCTTGAAGGATATGTGTTTTTTTTATTGATTCATATAGTCGACTTAAATGACATTTATTTTATATGTGTGAGAAAAAGGGAAGGAAAAGAAAGGACAAAAGGTTTCTGTCGTGCCTGTGCTCTGACTGTACTAGGTGCTCCATTTGCATCTTTGTTTATTTGGGAGGGACTTGCCCTTATCGTATGGTGCATACAGAACTTAGCAATTAGTCCTGTGAATTTGTCCGGGGACTGTCTGGTGAAGTGACTGAGGGAGTTTCTTTTTAATGTAGGGAGGTGGCAGCTTAGTTTCTAGCATGCCTCTTCCTATTGGGCACTTTTTAAGGAGATTATCATCTGCATGGGAAGTGACCTACTGGAGGACAGTGCAGAGCACTATAGCAGTCACTTTTGTGGGGAAGGTTCAGCTGAATTTGTGAATTGTAATGTAGTATTTCTTTATCATGTATTAGAAAAGTAAATTACACAGCATTCACTTTGGTTAATGATTTTGTCTCAGTTATACAAACTACTCATATTGTTTTTCTTTTTTAGACTTTTACTAACTCTTAAATAGAAGCACTTTAATCTCTCTAATGTTTGGCATTTAGCATTGCTGCTGCTGCAGACTTGAAAATGAAAATGAGAAACAGGAGAACATCTTTACTGCTAATAGATTTTTCCTTTGTCAGTGATAGTGTCATTGACTTGTACCGTGGAAAAACAGGAATATGGGCCCTTGTGATGCTCAGGCCATTGTGAAACGTGTCCTGGACAGGCATTCAGGAATTGTTTGTTTCTTTGTGTGTGTTTGGGGCAGATCTCTTATACCTCATGCCAGCTTTGAATTTTTTATGTTTCCAAACATGTTTTTAAACTTGTTTGCTCTTCTTGAGCCTTTATGTTACAGGTCCCTAGAACATGGCAGTGCAAGGGTGGACTTCTAAGGACCTTATTTTAAAGATCAGTAGTATGTTCTTTATTCTTTCGTATTTGTATAGTCTCAAGGATGGCAGCTCATTTCCGTTTTACTCTTAGGACAAAAACGTGACTGTCCTGGAGGAAAATAGAAAAGCTTTGTGCATGGAGCTGTAGTGTTATCATCCTGTAGGACCATAGTAACATGGTCAACTCCACAATACCACACCCACATGTCTCCATACTCATCTGGACATAAAACTAGTTTCTGTTTATTTATATGCAATGTTTAACTTAAAGTAACCCAGATCAGCTCATTGAGTGGTATATGCAGATGTTGCCACGGCAGATTACTGTTGGAGTTGAAGGAATGGCACCATGCTTCCTGCATTGAATTCTGGCTCCAAGGGCCAGCAGCATTGCTGTCAACAGGGGCCCACTAAAGGGGCAGGCCTTTTAATAAGACAGCAAATGCTCCTTTCCCCTGGGATCTAGTGGGCCTACAAGGTAAAGTCTCATTCCTTTTTTATTTTTTATTTTATGTGTGTGTGTGTGTGTGTGTAATTGCTGAAGAAGAAAAATAAATCACTCTGCCTAATTGCAAAGCATAGTCTTTTCTAGGCCACTGGTAACACTCATCTCCTCCGAAAGATCAGTTCTTTTTTATTCTCAGTGTTTACTTCCATCTCTGGCATTTATCCTGGTCATCTGCCCTCATTGTTCTCTGTCTATTCTCCTGATGCATCTTTGATCTTGTTCTCCCCTTCACTAGTTCTTCAGATTGCCACCACCCTTGTTCAAGCCTTTATTGAATCTCACATAGGTTATTGCAGTAAAGCCCAGCTGATCTCCCTGTCTCATGTCTCTGCAAATCCATCCTTCACACAGCTGCCCAAATAATCTTCCCAGAGTGGTGCTGGGCTTTTGTTCTCCTTTTCACCAAAAGCAAGCAAGTGGCCCCCAATTCCAGTGGAATGTAGCTGCCTTTCTGGGTAGCATGCTGGACTTAGGCCTTCACAGTGTTCTGCATTGAAGGCCATAGTGTAGTTGGCTCCAGGAGGAATGTACTTGCCTGTGCCTTCCCATGGAAATGGTGTCCCATCATTCCTGTCTCCCATCTTCCCATTGCTCTTAATGTTTACAGGGATAAGGATATGTATTTGATATTCATTTAATAATTGCTTCGTGTTCCTTGTTGCAAGTATTCTCCAAATTTGTCAGCAAAATGATGACAGGTAAGCATAGTGCAACCCTACTCTGAGTCATCATTTGAAGTTGTTCTGGAATGTAATATGTTAAATTATTGCATAGAGGCTCAAAATGCTAGGATCTCAGACTGCCACTCCTCAAAGGCAGACCTGGTTTATCCATTTTTCTCCCTTAAATTCTGCTTATGTCATGTAGGGTGTTTAATAATAGTTACTGTTTTGGTAAACCAAATTCATTACAAATTCTCGTTCATAACTTGTTTGCAACATTTTGGTGACAGCTATCCTTTTTTTAGTCTTAATTTATATTTTTGGTAGCTTTGTGTATGAGCAAGAAAAATATTTGTTCAACTAAAAAACAGCATTTCTATCATATTTTACACATTAGGTATCACCACTTGAAAACTGAGTAGTATTTTATTTCAAGTTACTTATGTTTGGAGTAAACCATTATCTGTTTATCCTTTTAACACAATGTCATTTTAATAATAAGAATCACTTCATAATGACCTCAGAACCAATTCAGTACTTGGCTTGTTCTCAGCAAATCTTTATTGGCAGAGTGGATATCAGGAAGAATAGTTCCTTATGCTGCGGCCTGGTTCACTCTGACTTTTATAGCAGGGCCCTTTTGCTCTTCTTCCTATCTCACGTATAGTGTTGCAGACAGACATTCAAGATTCCATGGTGAGACTAGAATCAGGTTGTCTAAATGTTCATCTGAATTTTAGAAAATTCAATATTTTCTCAGCGGTAGGATACAGATGTGAACATTGTAGGCTGTGGGGAAGATAAGCTCCAGGTCTGGTTTGCTGTTCATCCACCAGCAGCAGAGGGCGTCTGCAGGCCAGGTCTCAAGCCGAAGGACATGCCAAGCTTTTGTAGTTTTATAAGGGCAAGGCCCTTTTCATTGTTCATCACTCTGGACTTTTTTGTTGTTCTTTTCTTGACGCAATCTGTGTCCAGATGCTGAGTGTATATCTAGCATGTGGTCATTTACTGTCTGGTATTGTATGCAAGCCAGCCTTCTGCTGCTGTGGATGGGATGTAGAAGGAGCAGCAGATGAAGTTTCACAAGAGGAAGCAGGTCTAGGAATCAGCAATACATGACTTTCTTAGAGGTCAATCCCTTCCAGACCCACTCTGTTCTTTTAAAGGTTGTCGGGATTTAGACAAGGAACATCATCTAATAATTTTTCTGCAGGTGGAAAGGCCACTCTGTGCCCAGCTCTGCAGAGATTGCACTGTCCTGGCAGTGCACATCCTCAAGGTCCGAGTATTTTGTCAGTCAGATATGCTCACAAGGCTTTTGGTCTTAGAGACAGCAGCCTAGGTTTTTTTTTCTGCAGTTAATTTTCTTTTATTATTATTATTGATTAATTCAATTTACATCTCAGTCATAGGCCTTCTCTCCTCTTCTTACAGTCCCACCCTCCCTCCTGCATTCCCTCTTCCCTAGTCCTCAGAATAGGAGAGCTCCACTATCCAGATACCCCAGCTCATCTAGTTACATGAAGACTGAGTTTGTCTTCCTCTCCCCGTGGCCTTTTAGGGAGATCCCATCAGGGTCAAGTGTCTTTGAAGAAAGAAATTGAAGAAGATACCAGAAGATGGAAAGGTCTCCCATGCCCATGGATTGGTAGGATTAACATAGTAAAAATGGCCATCTTACCAAAAGCAATCTACAGATTCAATGCAATAATCCCCATCAAAATATCAACACAAATTTTTGCAGACCTTTAAAGAACAATTCTAAACTTCATATGGAAAAACAAAAAACCCAGAATAGTGAAACAATCCTATGTAATAATAGAACTTTTGGAGGTATTTCCGTACCTGACCTCAATCTTTACTGCAGAGCAATAGTGATAAAAACTGCATGATACTGGCATAAAAATAGGCTGGTTATTCAATGGAATCAAGTAGAAGATGGAGAAATAAACCCACACACCTATGCAAACTTGATTTTTGACAAAGAAGCAAAAACCACACAATAGAAAAATGATAGCAACTTCAGTAAATGGTACTGGTGTGACAAACTGGATGTCTAAATGTAGAAAAATACAAATAGATCCATATTTTTCACCCTGCACAAAACTCAATTCCAGTGGATCCAAGACCCCAACATAAAACCAGAAATGCTATATCTGCTAGAGGAGAAAATGGGGAAGAGCCTTGAACTCATTGGCACAGGAGACAACTTTCTGAACAGAAAGAACACCAATAGCTCAGGCTCTAACATCAACAATTAGTAAATGGGACCTCTTAACTGAAAAGCTTTTGTAAAGCAAAAGACAGTTATAATAGAATGATACGGCGCTCTACAGATTGGGAAAGATCTTCACCAATCCTACATCTGACTTAAGAAATTAAACACCAACAAATCAAATAATCCAATTTAAAAAAACCAGGAAAGCTTATGAAAGAAGGGGAGATAGATTAACCTGGAGGGCACAGGAGCTTCACAAGGAGAGCAGCGCAGCCTAAGGTTTTGGCAGCTGCAGGAGCTGCTAATGGTGGTGGCCTGTGGCCTAAGTTAACAGTGCCCACATCTAGTCCTTTGTCTTCACAGGGAAGGTGGTTTAAATTCCTGAGAAATGGATAGAAGAAAAACATGATTTATGATAGTTTGTTGCCCAGCAAAACCTTTTAAAGCATTTTCATGCATGATAACAATTTAAAGTCAGCAATTGGCTTAAGTTAGGAATGAGAAACAAGAATATAGTCAGTGGTAGAGCCCTAGTTTTCACCCAGCACTGGATGGGGGGGAGAAAGGGAGAAGAAAGGGAGGAGAAAAGAGAGAAAGAATGAATGAAAGGAAGGAAGAAAAACAGTAAAAAAGAAAAGCAGTAATTAATCCAATGACACAAAAGGGCAGAGTTACATTCTTTCTTTTCAGACAAGAAAACTTCTCTTTCCATTCATCTGATTTCCACACAGTTTGGGTTTTTTTTTTTATGTTATATATAGGATATTTGTTCAAATCCCAGATACTTATTTTCTAATGAGGTGATTTGATTTTTAAGTTATTAGAATGAGTGAGTCACATTCAAGTGGCCAATTAAAAATAATACTTGAAGGGCTCAAAGATGGCACAGAATGTGTTGCACAAGTATGAAGACCCGAATATGGATCCCAGCACCCATGGAAAAGCTGGGTGTAGCAGTATGCACCTGGACCCTCAATTCTGGCAAGAAGGTGGGGCAGGCAGATCCCTCCAGATTTCTGGCCAGCTTAGGTGAGAGAACCTATATCGAAAACTAAGGTGGGAATAGATAGGGGTAGACACCCAGAGTTGGTGTCTACCTTCCACATGCAAAAACAAGCACACTCCTGTCCCGTCATATCTGCCCTCTGCCCATGCAACCTCCTTGCCCCCCCAAAAAACAAAAAAGAAAAAAAGAAAACCAACAAACAAATAAAACATTTCACCGTGGAAGCTGCATGTGTCATGGTTGTGTCACACCACAGTACACCCTTTTGCTCCAACAGCTTTATTTGCCAGTATTCATCACAGTGAGCCATTGGTCTGGTTCAAGGCCTCTGGCTTCTGCTACACTATCAATACTGGATCCTCATCAGGACTCCTCTTGGATATCCTGTTGCCCTGAGTCATGTTGATCCTGTAGCTTTGGATCTGCAGGACTGGCCCCTTCACATGCTCCAGCAATTCATAGATAGGGTAGATGTTGGTGTGGGTATTATTGTTTATTATTATTAATAAAAACTGTGTTTATTTCTCAGTTTTTCTCTTAACCCGGCTATCACACAAATAAGTGAGACTCTTTTATATTTGCTTAATAATAAGCTTCACAGCACAAGAACTGATCAGTTATTACTCTATTCTTAACTCTCTAAGCTAATCTAGCTTCCTCCCAGTGCACAACCCAGATATATGTGCACTTTGTAGTTTTTACTGCTCCGGCTAAATCTTCCTCCACTCTCCTGATGTTACCTGGACCTGTCCAGTGGCTCCATCTTCTCTTCTGTCTCTGACTTCTCCTTTCCTGGCTGGCAGGAAGTCCAACCCTATTTATCTCCTCTGCTCAGTGATTGGCTATAAGCTGCTTTATTGGCATATCAGGGGACAATTGGGGAGCAATGTTTACACACTGAGATAGGAGATTCTCAGGACAAGGATTATAACCAGATATGGGGTGGGGCACAAAAAATCAGAATTACACAGTAACTTTATGCTTACAGATAGGCCAACTCAAAGCCCTTGATATGGCCTGCATGGAAGTTGAGGTGGTCAGTGTACCCACCTCTCCTGCTTCCTGCTTTGCCCAGGTGAAGAGTGGGGCCAGCTCTCCTGCCTGTGGCAGCTGGCAAGGGTCAGGATTGGCTCTTTGGCTCTTAAGTCATTGGGGTCAGCTCTCTTGCACTGCCGTGATGAGGGGCAGGACCAGCTCTTCTGCTCTCATGCCATTATCTATACCAGGGCCAGCTCTACTGTGTTGCCCAGCTGAGGCACAGGGCTGTTATCCTGAGTCCTGTAGCTGGTGAGGGGCAGGGCCAGCTCTGTGCAGTCCTTGAACACCAACGTGGCCCCAGGCAACAGTCCAGACCAGGGATGTCCTCATGGCCTTTGGTGGTAATGTGGACCATGGATATCAACAGAGGCCCATGTTGCTGCAGGGCCATGCACCCAGTCCTGGCCCTCAGTAGCAGCAAGAGCTGGGACATCACCACGGCCTCAAGTAGCAACACAGGCTATTCATATCAGGCTGTTGCTCATTGTCCTCACATCTCCACTTCCACCTCTTTTCCTAGTACTCACACCATTCTGCTTCTCTTTCTTCCAATCTCTCCACCATATACTTGTTCATCAGTGGTGCTAATGGTGGGCATGGGTGAGCCATGCAGCAGGCAGTCCTAGAAGAAGTTGTAAAAGTGGGGAGTGGAAAGATTAATTTAATACATGTAACATGGAAGTGGAAAAGAGAGAAGTCAGGGTAGAAATATACAAGAAGAGAGGTGTGGGTGGGGTTAGGAAGGAATCTCAGCCAAAAGAAAGCATGTGTGAGAATGAAAAATGGAAATGTATTACTTTTTACCTTTGTATTAAAAAAGACTTCCCGTGATGAGTAGATACTACTTTGACTTAGGGCGGAGATTTTCTGGGTGAGAGAAATGGAAGAGTGTGTGCTTGGTGTATTCAAGCTAAAGATAAAGACAGAGTTAAAGGGGACAGTTTAAAATCAAGATGGCTAAAACTGCTAAGAAGAGAGAGTGATGGGATTTAGTGTCCTGGTCTGTGTGAGGGACCTTTGGGCAGGGCTTCCTAAATGGTTAGAGGTCATTTAGTGACACTGAGCATCTAGAAGGGTCTGGTTTTGAAGTGGCAAATTGACTTAGAACTGTAGAGCAATGTGTGAGTTTTGAGCTCTGTGATGAGGCCTGAACTGGAATGGAGTGAATACTGATCATTGAGAGGCAGGTGAGATACCATAGCGCAGAGTGGGGCCTGAGAAGTATACTAAAATGTCATTAAAGAACTGAGGAGGAACAGTAGATAGAAGCCAGTGGAGGAGAGTGTCAGGTGCCACAGATCCATGAGGGCTGAAGGGCACCCAGGATTTAATGCAGAGACAGTGATGGCAATCTTTCCCTGAGCAGCTTTGCCAACCACATTCAAGCAGACCTCTGTGTTTGTCAGTGAATGTAAAGAATGGAAAGGAGTCACTCAGTGCATTCCTTGAAAGACTGATCCCTTGTTGAAAACCTTTAATAATCTTCACAAATGTGACATTTATTACATTCATCATTCAATATCACTTAATATTATTAAAGCAGATTAGGAACATAGGATCTTTTGAGTCTAGTAGTTGTTATGCATGCTAATGTGGCCTCTGTAGCCCCTCCCCCATTTTTCATAGTGAGAAGCACATATAGTAAATGCCATTAAGTCATTTTCTCCCAGACAGTATTTAGTGGGTTTGTGTTTTCAGAACCTGTTGGTAGAGGTATTCCTGTTATGCTGGTAAACATATTTTTTTATCAGTAGGACCATAAATTTAAAAGAAAAATCTCCATTTGCTTGTTTATTCTTTTATTCATCCATGTTTATACACACAGAATGTGATTGTCGTTACTGAAGAGAAGCAGTGGTCTCCAAGGGTATTTGTTACGAGGCAGTCAGCAAGGGTTTGTTTTGGCTTTTCAAGACAGGCTTTCTCTGTGTAGCCTTGGCTGTCCTGGACTCACTTTGTAGAGCAGGCTGGCTCGAACTCACAGAGATCTGCCTGCCTGAGTGCCAGGGCTACAGGCTTGTGCCACTGCACCAGGCAAGGGTGTTTGTTCAAAGCGGTTATCTACAGTTCCTGGGGAGAGCAGTTGGCATTGGAGACAGGAATGGTAACCAGGTGCCCAGGTGCCCATGAGTGACTCAGGGGCAAGAGCTGAGCGCCAGTGAGTGTATGGCTTTCTTCAGGAACCAGCTGAACCTTTTATGTCTTTTCTCTTGCTTTTTCTGAGCCTGTATTTGGGTCTTTTCTAGAAATGTTCACACATGTCTCTCACTTCAGTATTGTTGCTGTTAAATGTATTCTCCATCCTGGAACAAAGAAGGCTGTCCTGCTTGAGAGGAAGTCTGATGGCCCTGAGGTTTGCAGTTTTATCATTAAAGGTTGGGCCCTTATGGCTTTAAAGTAAATGAGTGAGAAAATGAATGTACTTTTTGTCCTGTGTATTTTTATACCACCTATGGTCGGGCATGGTTTCCTGGGCCCATGAAGTCTCCTTAAAGGTCTTTTCTTTCTCAAGGGTGTATCACCAGTAAAAATAAGCAGTAAAATGAGCTTTTTCCAACTATGAAAGTAAGACTATGTGCTTTTCCACACATGGAATGCAGGTGTGACCTCCTCACCAGCTGTGACTAAGGGGCAGTGACCTTCCCTGGTAATCCTGTGGGTGTTGGATGATGGCTAGTATGTCTCTGAGAGCAGGAGAATAGAGGCCCATCTTCTTTTCCCATCCATGCCCCTCAGTGGCTGTGGGGATGCAGCATTTGTGAAGGGATCAATTATCCATTTGTTAGTCAAAGGAGCCTTACAAATTATACATTAGCAGATTGATTTTTTTAGGTTCACCGTTGGGGGACGGGTAGCTTAAGGTGGGATGATGAGGAGTGTCTGGGGAAACAGAGTTGCCACTAAGAACACCATTAAAAGCAGCTTTTGAAATGACCACGGATTTATTCCTAATTGAAGAACTGGCATAATCCATACTAAGTGTATTCATTTCAAGTATTTTACGTTAGGTAATTGATTGTCCCATGAGGTGTACTTGTTAGTAATTTTGACTTTTCTTTAAGAACGTGGCACCACATGTAGTGGACTTAGATTTAGGTGTGTGCTGGTCCTTGCCCCCTCCTGTTTACTTGGACTTTTTTTTTTCCCATTCCATTAAGGAAACATTTTTGTATGTTCTATAGTGTCAGCTTGACATTATTGATTTTTGAAAAAACTCACTTATATTGTCCTGAATTCCAAACGTGTCTCCATTAAGAATAAGATTGTAGTTAATGGAAAGCACAGCTGAGTCCATTTCTCTCTGGTCTGTTTTCCTTTGGTCCCTCTTCATTTTCCATGTCTATTCCAGCATCCCATCTTTGTAAACATGTATCCAAAATATGTCTTTAGCTATGACATTTTCCCCCTTCAGCTCTTAGTAAAAGGAATAAAATTATCCCGTTCTGAAGAAACATAGGGTCTTGTGCTTGCAGGGCTTTGCCCGAGTCTGCGGGCATCAGCAGCCTTTTGTTTTCCCTGTTTGCAGTGTTGGAAATGGCGCAGGAGCGCCAGACCTCTGCTCCTACGTGAGAGAGGTGCTGGATGCCAGGCCAGGAGCAGGCTGCTCCTGTGTGAGAGAGGTGCTGGATGCCAGGCCAGGAGCAGGCAGTTCACAGACATAGGCGCTCTCTTCTTTGTTGTGTCTCAGCTCTTACAGGATTGTTGTGCAAACGGTGACCACCAGCATAAACTGCGTGCAGTAGTCCCTTCCCCAGTGATACTGGTGGGAACACATGATGATTTAGTGTCTGTTGTTTAAATCAGTTTCCTACTTAGCCAGGTTGTGAGGATGTTTATCTTGGCCAAGAGTGTGAGGGGGAAGGGACAGTGGTGCCTGGAGTGACCACAGAGCCTCTTGTGGCACTAACATTCCTTATTTTATGAACAATAAAGAACAAGCTAACATTCTCCTCATGACTATTCTTTAATAATCTAAGTTAAGCAGTACTGAATATCTATCCACATTACTTCTATTCAAGAGTTTGCTGGTAGGCAAACATGTAGTCTTGCTGATCAAATAGTTTTTATTTTTAGATTTTCTGACGTAAATCATCTAAGTGGGATATCCACTTACTATTCCATTCATGTTACAAAAGTCATCTTCATTCTGATATAGTCATTCTGCACTTTAACTGCTTCTCTTTTCTTGAGATATGAAAAATAAAATAAGATGTATAGTGATCATGTAATTTTTGTCAACAGGTACCCTCCACACCTGTCTCTTTCTCCCACCCAAACACAGCATCAAGGTTGACAACTAGAAGAGGGAAACAATGCACAATTTCTTTTTCTGTAGCCCTCATATAGTAGGGAATAAGATATTAGCTTTTTTTGTTTTCCCCATTAGTGGCCCTAAACAGATGACTTATTGTTAAAGATCATGTCTGGTGTTTTATGAGGAAGGGAATCTCATTAGATCTCTTGCTTCTTTGGAGTGGGGAAAACCAAAAGACATTTCTTATGCAGCTTGAGCTGTATAAATGTGTGGTGGTCTCAAATTCTGAGTACCGAGCACTCTTAGCTAAGCACAGTGAACAGCTTCCCCCCACCCCCCAAAAAAAGAATCATTAATACTTTCAATAGGAGAAAAATGTGGTAGAGTAATATTAGTTACTTTTAAAAAAACTCAGCTCTGGCCCTAAGGACACTTCTGTGCAATGATGAGAAACAGTTCAGTCAGATCTCCAGAACACACATAAAGGCCAGCCAAGCATAACACAGAGAAACAGACAGGGACAGGAAATCTTGGTGCAGACATGCTAGCCAAATGAGACAAAGCAGCAAGTACAGGTACAGCAGAAAAACTTTGCTTCAATATTTGAGGTGGGGAGGCACCAAGGAAGTCATCTGACATCAACCTCAGATCTCTACACATATGCACACTTCCTAAGTATATGTGAACACACGTGCATGGATGCCATGCACTTAAGCACATATTCAGAAAATAATTCAAATAAACTCTAATCCAAGATGTTATTAGAATAATTAGCCTCTTGAGAAAACAAAGGTTTCCTGACAAATTGAGCCTGAAAATATCATCAGTTGCTTTCAGATAAATGTTCTGTGTTCTTTAAAAGAAAAAGGTTTATCTCTGTTTAAGAACATACTAAGTACTTTTAGAAAACTTGGGAAAGATGAAACAATAATCTCTTGTGTTTGTAGGTGTGGTGTACATGCATGTGTATGTGCACATGTATATTTGCAAACACTTGGAGGCCTCAGGTTGACATCATAATTCCCCTTTGATCTCTTTCCGCCTTATTCAGTCAGGCAGGGTCTCTCGGTTGAACTTATAGCTCATTGATAAACTTAGTTTGGCTAGCCAGCTTGCTCAAAAACTTTCCTCAAGGATGGGAGTTACAGGTGGGCTGCTTTGCCTATCTGGAACTTATGTGGGTTCTGGGGATCCAAACTTTAGTCATCATAAAAGCACTTCATCCACCGAGTCATCTCTCCCGGCCCTTACATATATATTCAGTGCTACTGTTTGGGGGTTTCTGACTCTAATTATATAAATGATAAACACACACCTGAAAATATGTGTAAAACACTAGTTCATACCTAGAGTGAGCCAGGCATTTAGATTTAAGAGTACATTTCTCCAGACTTTTTTGTCTGCTCATCACTAATTTGGTTAGTTGGTAAGGGTCTACTCAATGTAATGGTTTGTTACAAGGCACAATAGTTAGTGTTAATGAACAACTTGACAAATTTGAGAATCACCTGGGAGATAGCTTCTTGGCATTCATGTGGGACATCTTAATTGTGTTAATTAAACTGGGCAGACAGGTCCACCATGGTTAGTACCATTCTCTAGCTGGGATCGTGGACTATGATCTCAGAAGCAGCAGAGTGCCTTCTGGCCGAGGATATAATGTGACCAGCTACTTGAGTCTTGCTGTTTGACTTCCCTGTCATGAGGTACCATACTTGGAGCGGTGAGCTAAAATAAACCCTTTATTCCTTAAGAAGTTGCTTTTGTCAATGTATGTTATCCCAGAAATGGGAGGAAAAAACAAATACCAAGACACAGAGAAGGGGCTCATGTCAAAAATCAGCCAAAGGTCAAAAGCCACAGCCTGGAGCTGCTGCAGCTCAGAACTTCCATTGCCCTGAGGTTGTATGTGATAGACTCCTACCATAGATGTGCATTGACCAGTTCTCTCGAACCTCAGCTGCGAAGGCTTGATAAGCTCAGCCTCCAGGTTAGAGCTCATTCTTTTTGGGTGTGTCAGCACCCCATCCTCAAATAAGGCTGTTCCCCTGCTCTATGAGTCCTTACCAGCTGTGACACACATAAGCTTCCCAGAAGCCAGGACAAATGTCAGACATCTTTCTGATGAAGCCAAATATTTTAATACATACTTCAAAGTATTTATTTTATTTTTATCATTTATAATTAAATTACTTGCTTCTAAAAATTTAAATAATTTCTATTTCTCAGTGTCATACAAGAGAAAACTTGCCATGGAAAACACCTTCCTTCTTGGTTTAAGTAGGACTATATATCTTAAATAATTTAATTCATATTCAAAAATACCTTTTAGAAAGGCTTTCAAATTTGGATTTTAGATTTTATGTTCCTTTGACTAACTTAAAAACTCAAAACTTAAAAACTCATTGCTGCTTCCATATGTAAACACTCTTCATTGTTTTAGTTCTCGGGTCAAAGTTGTTACTAGTAAATTTGATAGTCCATCACCTTTCATTTGCATCATTTTCTTTGTGAGTTGACTGTTTCCTTTTAATTTTATTAAATCAAAATTTTATATTTCTTCAAAAACTAAAGAAAACTTCAGATACAAAGAGCGATGAACCTTTTTCATATGGTAAATAGCCTTAATTTACAATAAGTCATTTGAATTATTTTGGAAGTTTTGATATTGTAGTAGGGAAATAGTTCCACATTCTCAAGTGTGGAATTTAAGAGTGTAGTTTTTGCTGGTAGATTTGCTAGCTTTTCTCTCCCGGTTTCATTGTAAGTAACCCAAGAACTAACAAATATTTGAATTCTTACTTTAGCACATAGATTAAATACCTCACTTTGTAAACGAGCCAATACTTTTTTATTTGAGTTTTCATAAAAATGCAGTTCAAGTATCATGTAAAGTATTCACTAAGAAGTTTGAGTAGACAGCATCTGATTCTGGGAAAAAAGAGATATGAGAAATATAAAAGATAAAAATAAAATGGGAAAACATCATTCTGAAACCTGAGGAGAAGTAAAATAGTACCTAACTTGGGAGGTTGAGGCAGGAGGATTACCAGTTTAAGGCCAGGGTGGACTACATAACATGACCCTGAAGAACCAGGGCTAGAGATTCAGTTCTGTGGTGGAGTGCTTGCACAGAGTATGCAAGGTCCCGTCTCTGTTCAGTGTCAGCAGCCCCCTCATTACAAAGGGGAAGAAAGTCTCAGCATTAAGATAATGTGGACAGAAATGCACCAGAAAAGCTGGGCTCAAATTGAGCATGACCACAGAAGCACAACAGTGAAACAGGCTAATAGAAGCACAGCACTTTTGATTGCATTTAAAAGTTAATGGTAGCTTTAACTGCTCAACCTCCTGAAACACGAAATTATAGGGAATTTAAAATAAGTAAAAATTTATTTTAACTTAAAGGAGAAATGGACAAAACTACACTTTTAGAAAACATTTTAAACCTCTAATGGTCAGATAAACAGTATATATGGATAGTAGTTAAATAATATAAATATCATAATTAAAGAAATATACTCTGACCTTTTCATTATCTCCTTTTCTCAAAACTGACAATTACCTATCAGAAGCAGCTACTGAGAACTGTTTATTTTGGCTCATAATGCAGAGAGCACAGCCCTTCATTCATGGAAACATGGGGAAGGGAACCATTGAGGCAGCTGTTTGTTATGTGGAGCCAGTCAGGAAGCAGTGCAGGAAGGGACCTTATAATCCTGAGTCTATCTTCATGGTACTGTATCTGTAGTGGGATGTCCAAAAGGTTCCACAGCCTCCCCCAAACAGTGCCACCAGCTGGGACCAATGATGGAACACATGAGCCTGCAGGGGACATTGCACAGTGAAACTATAAGCCTAAAATAGAGAGTATGAACCTAGTAATAACTATGGTATCATAGGTTACAAAGAAAAATCATGTAAATACACAGAGCACATTGTATAAACAGAGTGGGATCACACTGGGGTTTATTGGTAGGTGAGTCTTCTGTTATTCTTTGCTTTCTATGAGTTCAGTGGCCAACAGTCTAAACTAGTTCTCAAGCTTCCTAATCCTGTGACCCTTTAATATAGTTCCTCATGTTGTGCTGACCCCCAACCATAATATTACTTCTATTGCTACTTCATAACTATATTTTTGCAGCCGTTTCGAATCATGATGTAAATATCTGTATTTTTCAGTGGTCTTAGGTGACCCCTACTCCCCGCAAAGGGGTTGTAACCCACAGGTTGAAAACTGTTGATCTAAATTATTAAATTAGGAATTCCAGAAGAAAGTCTGAAAATGTAAATTGTGCACCATTCTGAACATGCTGGCACCTTGTTGTTTTACCTAGAGCATGAGTTAGCTCTTACTGTATCTTGTATTTTATACTGCCTGTCTCTTAGTTGCTTAGTAGCCATTTTGGCTGTCAGATAAACCATCTCCTCCCTGTTATTCTATTTAGGGTTCAGTACAGTTAGCATTCTCATGCATCCTCTGGGCATTTGGAAAGCATTCTATATGGGTGAGGAAACCTCTATGATATATTGCCATCCTCAGATTTGAAGCAGAATGAAATGTGACTATTTTAAAAAGAAAATAATTATGATATGGTTGCGTGTTTTCTTGTTTTAGATTATAGAAAATGCTAATTAAAATATTTCATTGTATAATCAATGAATTACTGTAATTATTGAGCAGTGCTGAAGTATGTTAGGAAATTAGGGTAAGACAATCAAATTTTTTTCTAAGGCAAAAATGAACATTAGTAAGAAATCAGTAAACTAGAAAACATTTAAGATCCCAGTAACTGGCTGGGAGCATTGTGACTGTTCCTAGAGTACCAGCAACAAAGAAACCATTCCAGTACAGTTCTGCGTGGTGAGCCGGGGGCTTGACGTGGCCACGTACAGGGTTATGGGTTACACCAAGGCAGCAGCATCATGGGGGAGGCTACTTATTTCTGGGTAAAGACACCAAATGCTACATCCTTACAGCCCCTTGTTCAGCTGACAAGCAGCTTGGCCTACGAAGGAGGGACCTTGGGAACCTGGTAACACCTTGAGCCTGCCCATCCTTGAAATTTCCAGTGGCGTCTTTTATGTTACAAGCCCTTACTGGAAGAAGTGTTTCAATCCAGAGGAAAAGACAGCTCCGCAGGAGTATTGGCTGCTGTAGAAAAGCCACTACAACTATAAGTATCTGATGTAGCTCACCAATGGAAAAAATGGCAGTCAGGTGTTCTTATTGTAACATACAGTTATGTGCATGTCTTCATTTTTGCAAACAAATATTTTGGTGCTGAAAATATAATTGATTGGTATTATATACTTATCATGTTCAAAACAGTAGTTTTGTTTTTGAAAATATAGACCATCCAAGTACAAGTAGAACATTTGAATAGTCTCACAGTCATGGTGGCAAAAATAAACACATAGAGAAAAAGAAAAGACCAAACCTTCTAATGGCCCACTGAAGATGATGATCTCAGACATTTTAAAATACCTTTTAAGCTGGGCAGTGGTGGCACTAGGGAGGCAGAGGCAGGTAGACCTCTGAGTTCGAGGCCAGCCTGGTCTACAGAGTGAGTTCCAGGACAGTCAACACTACACAGAGAAACCCTGTCTTGACAAAACAACAACCAACCAAACAAACAAAACACCTTTTAAATTTTAACTGAAAAATATTTACTGCTTGTCTTTTGAAATGTAACTTTAAAATGCAGTGAGGTGTCTGTAAAGCTCATACTTGCCTAGAGTAAAGAGGGTATAAAATGTTGTTTGAAAGATCAGAATGGAAGATGACCATCTTGAAAAGTAGCTTATTTACAGAAGACTGTGTGGCTGGTGTTCAGACTTTGCCTCAGCCTGGGAGCGATGGTCTGCTTAGGGCTTTCCCAGGCAGCCTTATTTTGTCCTTGCATTTTCCTTGTGTATTTTGCAGTACTTGTCATCTTCAGTCCTTCTTCACAGTCATGTATACTGTACCTCTGCTCCTAGTTCTGCTGTGATTCCGTGGACTTCAGCTTGGACTATGGACCATGGACTTCAGCTTACTCTCCTGTAAAGTGAATCACCTTTCTTTCTTGGTTAACATGCCAAGAGCTTTGAGAGCTAGCAGATTTTTCTTGGACTGCCTATCAGAATGTTGTGTGGTGGTTTAGGGATCCGTTTGTGAAAGGTTTCTGTAGCCAGAATACCTGGGAACTTGTCTCAGAAATCAGTCAGTATGTAGCCTTTGTAAAGTGTATGGATCTTGTTGTGCCCTGACCTTTCCATAATGACCGTGAGATACTTTCCTGTTCAGATTCAGCAATCTGTTTTGTGTGTTTCCCTTTATCTCATCAAGAAGGCAAATGGGGCAATTTTAAACTCTACATGTGTGCTTTTGTTATTAACTGCTATAGATTCATGGTTTGCTTTTCCTTTCAATGGTTTGCTACTATTGAGCTTTGTGTAGGTACTTGGAATCTGTAATTACTTAGGAATCAAAGAAAAAGCTATTGTGTGATGCTGACAAGTGGTCACTGAGTTTTGGCATTATTTGGAAACCCCTGTATGAATATTTTATTACGTAAACAATCGGCTACATAGAAATTTAAAATGCACTTGTTATGCTTAATTTTTTGAAAATATATCAAAAGTGAAATATTCTTAAATTTGAAATTATTCATAAGAGGAGAGGATACAAATTAATTAATTAATGTGGTATAGGCTATGGCTTCCCTAAACAAAATACTAAGCACAAATTATAAATGAAATGTTGATGTGGTTATTCATTAGGGAACAAACCAACTGGTGAAACAAAGTAAAACAAGCAAAAAATGAACTTACATGCTGACTTCCATTTTTTCCTTTTTTATTTTTATTTTTGTTCTTTTAATAGATTTTGGTTGGGAAAGAAAATTTTAAGAGTGCAAAATAAATAAGCCAGGTGGAAAGAAATATAAGATTCTGAGAAGTAACATTTTCACTATGCTGCAGGGATATGAAAGAATTTGTGGCCATCGTGGATTTCTGAGTTCATGCTGAATATAGGAACAAAGCTCTGTTTGCTTTATGTATTTGAAATGTTAACATTTTCATCTCAGAACAAAGTTCACCTTAATTCATGAAGCTATTAATTCATGTCATGTCAGTTTTGCAAAGTGCAAAGACATATGATTGTTGATATGTTTTCCTAAAGTTTTACATGCCACTTGCTGTTTGTTTTTAATAGAGTCCTGTGAAGATAAACCAGATTAGTTTGGATGAAAGCGGAGAACACATGGGCGTGTGCTCAGAGGATGGCAAGGTATGTGAGAAGTGGGAAGTTGTTTGGACAAGGAGTGCTAGGTTTTATGCTCAAGTGATTGGATGCTGTCTGCTTACTCTACACCTGTGCGCAGAGAGCCTTGGTTATCCTTTCTCAGTATTGGACTTGCTTTTGATTGCTCATAATTAAAATAAAATATATTTTGCCCAAATGTGCCTTAGGAAAAGTAATTACAAGAATGTCAATAATCTAACTAGTATTAAGCTGATTAACAGCTGTGGCAGGCTGACGGGTCTCCTTAATCATCACTGCTGTGCCACTTTGGCTTCGGTGACTAGTCTGCAGCTCCTGCAAGACAGTAGTTTAAAGCTTTTCTGCCATAAATCCACGAAATTGGATTTTGTGGGCATGATTTCTGTGGGCTGGTGGTTTTCATTTTAACACACAAGTTATGAATGTTACTCTTGAATTATAGAATCTTTTGATAAGCAATCATAGTTTATCAGAAGAATAAAGTGTCTTACAATGGCCACATTAAATAAATGTAAAATCAATATATGTACAGTTTTCTAAAAACCTGGCACCTACTTCCTGGACCGAGGACATACATCATTTGTGCAGTGTATAGCTAACAACTATCAGTGCTTCTTGCTGATGGTATGCTGTGACATTTAGTGGTTGTGATGATTGATTTTCCACTTGCAAGAATATCTTCTTTGTTTTTAAGTCGATGGAAGTCTTTTCTAATGTTGGCTTACAGTGATAAAATCCTAATGCAGAGTATTCAGGGCACTTCTCTAAAATAACATTTAAAAAAAGAATGCATTAAAAATCATCATCTAAGTTTATGCATTCCTTAGTGAATAGAGATTTCCTAATCTAATTTCATACATTTTAAGTGCTCTGAACTCAATGGGCCATTTAGCAGAGTAAATTAAAAACAATAGACTCAGTGCAAAAGAGGTTATACCCGTTTCTGTCTGTCAACAGTGTTACACCCATTAATCTCTTAACAAGAACAACACAATTTTTTTTTTTGATGTGCACAGATGCATGTTATTTTTCTCAGCTTCTAAAAAGTCTTTGGAAACACAATTAGACTAATACTTTTCAAAAAAGTACTGCCAAAGTTCATAGCACTGTGTGAAATTCTGAGATGAACCTAGTGTCAGAGAGAGAAAGAGAACAAGAGATGAGGGAAGTATTGGTTTGTGTGGAACTTGAAAAGAATCATCCATGTTGTTGAAACATTTTGTACATATATTTAAAAAAAAAATAATCCTAACTTTCTTTACTTAAAGGCCAGGAATTGTTTCTGAACATATAGCAAATAGAAGTTTCTTCTACCACAGAGGTCTTCTGAAAGACTCTACCTAGCAGTGTATCAAAGCAGATGCGGAGACTCAAAACCAAACCTTCAGCAGATTGCAGGGAATCATACAATAAAAAGGGGAGGTAATATGACCGGGAGAGGACAGGAGCTCCACAAGGACAAAATATATCAGGGCACGGGGACCCTCTATGAGACTGTTTCTCCAACTGAGGACCATTGATGGATATAACCTAGAACCTCTGCTCGGATGTAGCCCATGGTAGCTCAGTAACCAAGTGGGTTTCCCTGGTAAGGGGAACAGGAACTATTTCTGACATGAACTCAATGACTGGCTCCTTTGCCTCCCCTACCCTGAGGGAGGAACAGTCTTGCTAGGCCACAGAGGAAGACATGGCAGCCAGTCCTGAAGATACCTGATAAGCTAGAGTCAGATGGAAGGGGAGGAGGACCTCCTCTAGCAGTGGACTTGGAAAGGGTCAGGGAAATGAGGGAGAGAGGATGGGATTGGGAGGGAAGGAAAAAGGTGGCTACGGCTGGGATACAAAATAAAGAACCTGTGATTAATATAAAAGAAAAAAATTAATAATAATAAAAAATAAACTAACTGGGCAAGTAAGAGTATTCAGTATTTTGAATGAAAATGTTCTTTAAGGATCCTGGCACTTTCACTGTTGAAGAATTATTAGTAATATCTCATAGTGGAGTCTTTCAGTTACATCGTCTGTTATGCAATATGATGATCTGGGAGTTCCCATTGCACCTTTTCAGCAAATACTGTGCTTTCCTGGTTTAGAAAAGTATATATCTGTCTTGTTTTTGTGTGGTTCTATGATATATTTTAAAGTTTTTTTTCATCTTTTATTAGCATTATTACAATTCTAAAGAAATCTCATAGTGCATGTATTTATGTAAGTCAGCCCTGCCTAGCAGCCAGTGTTGTGAAAATTGGGAGGCTGTATAAAATGAGATATGAAGTGGTTAGTTACCATAAGAACAGAAGGGCCTGCATGGAGGTCACCTGTCTCTTTGAATAGCTGTTACAGTTTTTTCTTTCATTGGTTTAATCAGATCATTTCATTTCTTTCACTGCTGATCTAAGTCACCATTCTGATCGTTGTTTGAAGTTTACTCGTGTATATGGCTATGTCAGTTCTTTCTCATGGCTTCCCTGTGCTTAAGCTCTACATTTGAGATATCAGGCATACAGTGTTTGTGTCTGGAGCTTCATTTCGGTAACATGGATTTATAGACAACTTTCAGGATAAGGTTTCAAAATAAGTTTTTCTTTCTTATCTGTTAAGGATGCCTTCATATAAAGTGTACAAAACAACATCTGGGTTGATAGATTTTTTTTCTCAGATTTTAGGAATAATGCCCTCTTTATTATTCTCAGAAAAGTGGAATGTTCCTACCAGCTCATCAAGTCCCATGAGGACTGATGTCATCCTCTTCCCCTGTGGCCTTGTAAGGTGGTCCCATTAGGGGTAAGTGATCAAAAAGCAAGGAACAGAGTCCATGTCAGAGACAGCCTCTAATACACTTACTAGTGAACCTACACGAAACCTGAGCTGCCCATCAGTTCCATATAGGTAGAGGACCTAGGTCCAGCCCATGCATGCTCCTTGGTTGATACTTCAGACCCCTCTGGGCCCTTGTGAGTTGCCTCTGTTGGTCTTCCTGTGGAGCTTTTGTCACCTCTAGGTCCTTTTATCCTTTCCCCCATTTTTCCACTAGACTCATGTTTTACCCAATGTTTGGCTGTGAGTCACAGTATCTGTTTTGAATCCTTGCTGGTTAAAGCCTCTCAGAGGACAACTCTGATAGGGTCCTGTCTGCAAGTCCAGCAGAGTATCACTAATAGTATCAGGAGTTGGCTCTTTTCCATGGGTTGGGTCTCAGGTTGGGCCAGGTATTAGTTGGACATTCCCTCAATCTCTGTTCTATCTGTTTTGTCCCTGCAAGTCTTGTAGCAGAATAAGTTTGGGATTTAAGTTTTTGTGGGTGGGTTGGTGTTTTCCACCATCTACTAGGAGTCTTATCTAGATAAAGGGTGTTCTTTTCAGTCTTCATGGCCCTTGCTACTAGGAATCTCAGCTAGAGTACTCCTCATATCCACCCAAAGGCCTATTCTGACTTAGGTCTCCAGCTTGTCACAAAGATGCCCCTACCCATAGGTTCTCTTTTCTCTGAAGGCCATCTCGACTCCCACCCCCACTGTCCCCAGGGCTGATCTCCACCCTTATTTCTGTCTGTGTTCTCTCCTACTTTATCCCCTCTTTTCAACCACTACCTCTATATATTCTGTTTCCCTTTTCAGTGAGATTTAAGCATCCTCTCTAGGGTCCTCCTTATTAATTATCTTCTTGGGTTCTGTACGTTTTAGTAAGTTTATCCTGTACTATATGGCTAAAATCTACTTATGAGTGAGTACATATCATGTGTGTCTTTCTGAGCCTGGGTTACCTCATGATGCTCTTTTCTAGTTCCCACCATTTGCCTGCAGATTTCCTTGTTTTTAATGGCTGAGTAGTATCCTATTTTATAAATTACCACAGTTTCTTTATACATTCATCTGTTGAGGGACATTTGGGTTGTTTCCAGCTTCTGGGTATTACAAATAAAGCTGCTTATGAACATAGCTGAGCCAGTGTTCTTGTTTGATGGAGCATCTTTTGAGTATATGTCCAGGAGAGGTATAGCTGGGTCTTGAGGTAGAGCTATTCTCAGTTTTCTGAGAAAGCGCCAGATTTATTTCCAATGTTGTAAAGATTTGCACTCCCATCAGCAATGGAGAAGTGTTCCACTTTCCCCACATCCTCTCCAGCATGTGCTGTTACTTCAGTTTTTGATTTTAGCCATTCTGACCAGTGTAAGATAGAATTTCAGAGTCCTTTTGATTTGCATTTCCCTGATGACTAAGGGTGTTGACCATTTATGTAAGTGCTTCTCAGCCATTTGAGATTCCTCTGTTGAGAATTCTCTGTTTACCTCTGTGACCCATTATTTAATTGGGTTATTTTGTTTGTTGGTGTTTAATTTTTTGAGCTCTTTATATATTTTGGATATTAGCCCTCTGTCAGATAATAAGATTGGTGAAGATCTTTTCCCAAACTGTAGACTGCCTTGTTGGTTTATTGACAGTGCCCTTTGCCTTACAGAAGCTTTTCAGTTTCAAGAGGTTCCGTATATTAATTATTGATCTAATAGCCTGAGCTGTTGAAATTCTGTTCAGGAAGTTGTCTCCTGTATGATTCAAGGCTGGTTCTTACTTTCCTTCTAGTAGGTTTAAGGTCTGGTTTTATGTTGAGGTCTTTGAGCCACTTGAACTTGAGCCTTGTGCAGGGAGATAAATATGGATCTATTTGCGTTTTTCTTCATGTAGACATCCAGTTAGACCAGCACCATTTGCTGAAGATGCTGTTTTTATTTGTTTTTCCATTGTATGATTTTGGCTCCTTTGTCAAAAATCAGGTGAACATAGGTATGTAGGTTTATTTCTGGGTCTTTGATCCAATTCTTTTGATCAACCATTCTAGTTCTTTGCCAGTGTTTATTACTATTACTTTGTAGTATAGCTTGAAGTCAGAAATGGAGATACCTCCAGAAGTTCTTTTATTATATAGGATTGTTTTAGCTATTCTGTTTTTTTTTTTCCCATATGAAGTTTAGAATTGTTCTTTTAAGGTGTGTAAAGAACTTTGTTGGTTGGGATGGAAAGACTGCTCAGAGGTTAAGAGCACTGGACTGTTCTTCCAAAGGTCCTGAGTTCAATTCCCAGCAGCCGGGATTCTGTATAAATACTGAATAAATAAATCTTTAAAAAAAAGATTTATTAATAAAAAAAGAACTTTGTTGGTATTTTGATAGTGATTGCACTGAATCTGTAGATTGCTTTTGGTAAGATGGCCATTTTTACTCTGCTAATCCTACTGATCCGTGAGCATGGGAGATCTTTCCATCTTCTGTTATCTTCTTCAATTTCTTTTTTCTTTTTTTTTTTTAATTTATTTATTTTTATCTCAATCACAGGTTAGGTACTTTGAATCCCAGGCGTAGCCGCCTCCCCCATTCCCTCCTAACCTCCCACTCCCTCCCTCATCTCCTTCTTCCCCGCCCCCTCCAAGTCCACCAACAGGGGAGGACCTCCTTACCTTCCATCCAACCCCAGCTTATCCTGTCTCCTCAGGGCTGGCTGCAAAGTCCTCCCCTGGGTTCTAGCCAGTCTGTCACTCCCCGGCTTTTATGGGGGAGGGTCAAAGAGTCAGCCATCAAGATCATGACTGAAACAGTCCCTGTTTCCCTGAATAGGGTCTTCAGCCCTACACCAAGTTATCATGGGCCCCATCCGTGCGGAGGTTCCAGTACACAACCACACATGGTCCTTGATTGTAGAAACCGTCTCTTACAAGACCCCTGTTACTGCTAAGTTTGGTCTTTGTGGAGCTCTTGATCTCCCCAAGTCTCAACAACCTCCCCCAGATCTATCATTACTCTCGCCCTCTGTCAGAGGCTTGATCACCAGTCTTAATATCCGCTCTGATACATCGCTACATTGACCACCCTCCCCCACCAGAGGTCCTCTTTGGCATGCTCCTGTTCCGTTGCTTGTTTTCTCCTCCACTCAATGTCCATCCCATTTGTTCATTCAAACAAGCATTGATCATACCAACCTGGATCCTCCTTCTTGTATATCCTCTCTGGGTGCGTAGATTTCAGCTTGAACTTCCTATCCTATAGGTTTATATAAGTGAGTATAT
>CM053760.1:43321932-43350646 GCA_028658305.1 Pachyuromys duprasi
CACTCTGTGCTAGATTCTGAGTGTACAGGTTTGAGATGTCAGCTGGGGGCTGTGGACTCCGCCCTGGGCTTGCTGTTAAGGGCTCTCCCCTGGAATGGAGATTTGGCGCCTCCTTCTGTGCCAGGGGCTGTGCACCACGGTCTGAGATGATATTTGGGGCACACACAGTGGGTTTGGGTTGGTGTGCATCCGCTGTATGCAGGCCTGTCTGAAATGGTGCCTGAGGCCTTCTCTGTCTGGCCCGTGGACAGACACCCAAACTGGGGTTTTTGCTGGTGGATGCGTGCAGCTTCGCCCTCAGTGTGTGGTCTGGTCAAGATGGTCCCAGGATCCTCTCAGCCGTGGGTTGAGACAGAACTGGGGTTCTTCCCAGATCCGTTGGCGGACTCACACACTGACTGAGATTTTGCTGCTGGCGGACTCACTCACTGACTGAGTTTTTCTGGCGAAAGCGTTCGGCCCGCGCCCCCACAGTGTGAGGACTGGTCAGAATAGTCCCCCAATCCACTCAGTCTGTGGTGGTTCCCGGGATCGGTTCGTGCCTGCTGCACACCTGTGGGTTAATGCAGAACTCGGGATCCTCCCAGATCCGCGGGCGGACTCCCACACTGACTGAGATTTTGCTGGCGGGGCGTTCGGCTTGCGCCCTGGCAATGTGCGGACTGGTCAAAATGGTCCCCGAATCCACTCAGTCTGGTGTGGTTCTGATGATCGGTCCGAAACCGCAGCACACCCGTGGGTCGAAGCAGAACCCGGGTGCAGTGTGTGCTAGTAGGGCGCAGTTCAGTGAAAACGGCTCCCGGTTCCTCCCGAGACTGCCCGGGAGACAGTCTATAATGGTGGCTGCGGGCACCCAGCGCAGCCGCTCGTCCAGATCAGAGCTGTGCGCTGCTGGTCACCGGGAAATTTCTCCAGGTAATAACTGGGTGTCCCTAGGGTTTTCCTACTTGATTTTCTCACCGTAGGAGTTCTGCTCACCTGGCACTCACAATGCTGGCGTTTTAGGTCCCAGAGTTCAGTCTCCTGGTCGCTGCGTTGTTTCTGCTCTCCTACTCCTCAGACACAGTGTTCTCTCATGGCAGCCATCTTGGATCCCTCTTCAATTTCTTCAGAGACTTGAAGTTCTTGTCAAACAGTTCATTCACTTGTTTGGTTAGAGTTATACCAAGGTACTTTATATTATTTGTGGCTATTGTGAAGGGTGTAATTTCCCTAACTTCTTTCTCAGCCCTTTTGTCATTCCTGTACAGGAAGGATACTGATTATCCTTTTAATTAATCTTGTATCTAGCCACTTTGCTAAAGCTGTTTATCAGTTGTAGGAGTTCTCTGGTAGAATTTTTGAGGTCACTTACATATACTATCATATCATCTGTAAATAGTGATACTTTGACTTCTTCTTTCCCAATTTGTATCTCCTTGATCTCCTTTAGTTATCTTATCCCTATAGCTAGAGCTTCTAGTACTATATTGAAGAGGTATGGAGAGAGTGGGCAGCCTTATCTCTGGTCTTAGCAGAATTGTTTTGAGTTTCTCTCCATTTAATTTGATATTGGCAATTGGCTTGCTACACATAGCCTTGATTATGTTTAGATATGGGCCTTTTATCCCTGATCTCTCCAAGACTTTTATCATGAAGGTTTGTTGGATTTTTGCAAAGGCTTTCTCTGCATCTAATGAGATAATCATGTGATTTTTGTCTTTGAGTTGGTGTATATGATGTATTACATTGATGGATTTTCGTATCTTAAACCATCCCTGCATCCCTGGGATGAATCCTACTTCATCATGTTGGATGATGTATTTAATATGTTCTTGAATTTAGTTTGTGAATATTTTATTGAGTATTTTTGCATCAATGTTCATGAATGACATTGCTCTAAAATTCTCTTTGTTGAGTCTTTGTGTGGTTTAGGTATCAGGGTGACTGTATCCTCATAGAATGAGTTAGGCAGTGTTCCTTCAGTTTCTCTTTTGTGGAATAGTTTGAGAAGTATTGGTGTTAGGTCAGTCATCTTTGCAAGTCTGGTAGAATTCTGTGCTAAAACCATCTGGCCCAGGGCTTTTATGGTTGGGAGACTTTTGATAACTGCTTCTATTTCTTTAGGAGTTATAGGACTGTTTAAACTGTTTACCTGCTCTTGATTTAATTTTGGTAGGCGAAATCTATCAAGAAGATTGCCTATTTTCTTTAGATTTTTCAATTTTTTGGAATATAGGCTTTTGATAATTCTTTGGATTTCTTCAGTGTCTGTTGTTATGGCCCCCTTTTCATTTCTGATTTTGTTAATTTGGGTACCGTCTCTCTGCCTTTTAGTTAGTTTGGCTAGGGGTTTATCCATCTTGTTGATTTTTCTCAAAGAACGAGCTCTTGGTTTTATTGATTCTTTATATTTTTCTCTTTGTTTCTAATTCGTTGATTGCAGTCCTGAGTTTCATTACTTCCTGCGTTCTACTCCTCTTGGGTGTGATTACAGTATGGAAACTTACTGGACTCCATCAAGCTTCCTGTAAAGTAAAGGCCTGAGTGTAGTTCTTGCCTGTCCTGCTTGAGAAGCACCAATTTCAGGAATATTTAGAAAATCAGTGACTGTATGCCCTCCCAACACTGAGAGCCAAGTTGCCATTGCCATGTGGTTGCCATGCCTGGAATCTATTCTGAGATTATTCTGTGTGTCACATTACATCATGTTCATCTTGGGCTCTGACAATTCTCATTAGCAGAGGAAAAGGTTTCATAACTTGCTTCTTTTAGTCAAGATCTGCATATGTTGCACCAGAGCCCGAGTGAACAACTCTCCTTTTCCATCTTCCTGCTTGTTGGGTTACAGATATAGGCATGTCCACCACATCTGGATCAAAGATTTGATTTTGTGATGTGTGAATTTGTCTCTTAAGAGAATTGTCTGCTTGAAGCTTGGGAGAATGACTCATTCACAACTTACCAACATTAATGCAAGAAAATTTTGAGTTTTTGTAGTTTTTATCTATATAAAAATGAATTTATTATTTAAAGTATCATAAAGAAGTATCATTAGATTGTGTTGATTTAACAAAATACTCTTAGACTGGGAAGTCCTTAACAACAAAACATTATTTCTCACAGCTCTGAGGATATGAAGATCCTGGGATCAGCATCTGATGAGGAGGAATGTCCTCCCTGTTCCCAGAGTCCTCCCTGATGTGAGGGTGCATTTGTCTCTTTAGTGTCAGAAAGCAGGCAGGTAAAAGTACCTATTTAGCTTCTTTTATTGCTTTTAGAATGGCATTGATAGTGTTCCTGAGGGAACATCCTACCAAAGGCCTTCCCCCCTAATACCATCACTTTGGGCACTGGATTAAACACAATAATATGAGGGATAAAAACATTGAGACCAACAGCATATGTGAAAGGCTTCATGGTGAATTCCTTTAAAAGTAAAGAAATCCTATTAGAGACTAGGAAAGAACCAAAGTCACTGCAAGTGCTGGGACTGTAAATAAGGCTCCAACACTGTCAGTTAGCTCTGTTTCTCTGCAATTCCTATACATCCTGTGCTCTTCTCTATAAATTAATTAGAGCCCGTGTGTTGAGGCTGGAGATAGGGCTTAGTGATTAAGAGTTGTTGCTCTTACAGAGGACCCACATTTTGCCTTCCTACTGTCTGTAACCCCAGTTCCTGCAGATCTGCTGCCCTTTCTTCTGACTTCTTCAGGTATCAGGAATATATGTGATGTACATACACACATTTAGGCAAACACTCATACACATTTAAAAAATCTTGAATAAATAAAATAAGTCTCTGAAATATGTTTGGCCATTAAATATGAACATAATTATTATCTGTGCTTTAACATTCCCATCCCATGTTACATGGGCCTTGTACACGTGTGAAAGTTAACTGGAAGATTTGGAAAGAATGTCTGCAGAAGCACTGTTCATAAAAGTCTTGGTCTGGTACCAAACCAAGTGTTATCAGTGGAAGGAGAACATGAATTGTGATGAAATCACACATTGCCAACTTCACCGCGGTGACAACCACTGCAGCATACATAAAGCTCTCAAAAGCAGTGCTGAAAGGGGCCCAGTGGAATGTCATGTGATTCCATTTGTGTGAAACTTAAATGGCAGTGTGAATCGAGCACAGCAACAGGTCCCAGGGTAGTGGTGGGGTTCAGGAATCCAATTGTTGGCTGTAGCACAGTAGATTTGCTCCTTGGGTCCTGTTTGTTTGTTTGTTTGTTTGTTTGTTTGTTTTCTTTTTCTCCTTCCTTCTTTTCTCCCTTTCCCCTCCGACCTCCCTTTCTTTCTGTTTCTTTCTTGGCTTTTTCTAGGCTAGACTCACACTCCTGGTCCTGCAGCCCCAACTTCTGAGTGTCAGGAGTACACTGGCATCTGCTTAAATTCTCATTCTTGATCTGGCTGATGGTTGGAGAGTCAGGTTTATGTCACAACTTATGTCAAACTAAGAATCTGTGATTTGTATCCTTTTGTTTATACACATTAGACCTAATTATGTTTTTGTTGTGATTCTGCTGTGACTGATTGAAAAGCTGTGGGGAAATGTAACTGAATAAAAAGGCTCAGGATAGCGTGAAAGTAAACACTGATGAGGGACAACTTAAATCTCTCCTTTGCACTGAATAGATTCAGCATACGATTGTAATGATCTCATTTAGTTCATTATCTTGCTAGATCAATGTGTGCATGTGTGTGTACATGCATGTGCATGTGAATGCATGCGTATATGTGTGTATGACTGTGTGCATGAGTGTGTGTCTGTGAACCATATTTGTGTGACTCAAGAAAGAATGTGCTAGATCAATGTGTGCACGTGTGTGTACATGCATGTGTGTGTGAATGCATGCGTATATATATGTATGACTGTGTGTGAATGTGTGTGTGTCTGTGAGCCATATTTGTGTGACTCAAGAAAGAATGTCCTTTATCCTTATGAGAGAAAAACAGTTCCATTAGCCTGTAGCAAGTTCACAAAAGAACGTTAGTAACTTGCCTGTGTCTATTTCATTTCTGATAGTTGGCATTTGTTTACTAAATCTATAATGAGTAAAGGGAACTCTATCCATGTGATGCTTGTAAAGGCTGTTTTATTTTCATTTTAAGTATTAAAATATATTTGCACTGTTTTCCCCGTTTCTCGCTCTATCTCCTCACCTATGTGTAAGAGATTCATTGTAACACAGTGCTCTACACTGACGGAATATTTTGCACTGAGTGCTTCATAGGGGGTTACAGGGACTTAGAATCATTGGAATGTCTCACATTGCCTTTCCTGTATTTTTTTTTTTCTCTGCTCACCCTATGTTCCTGTCATGACACACTGACATGCTCTTTTCACTTCTCAGCTGCAGGTGTTTGGACTATACTCTGGAGAAGAATTTCACGAGACTTTTGACTGTCCCATTAAAGTAAGTATTTAGCAAGTTTTTAACCCCATGAAGGTGTTTTTCCCTCTAGATGAGGGTGACTGTAGCAGCACAGACACTGCTTGACCTGCTACACAGGTGAATGCTGCCCCTGAGGCCAGACTTACTGTGGTTTCAGTCTGTGCTCTGGGAGCTTTGATTTGGGCAGATTAAATCTCTTACTCTTTTTTACACACACACATCATTCTGACTAAGATGACAGGGTCAAAACAATCATAATAATCTCTGAGCTAAGAGAAGTCATGCTAGCTGCTTGTGGTGGTAGTATGTTTTGTCTATGAGTAATAGCTATGTAGATAGAGTGATGTCTGACTGAGCTTTGAGGCGGGTACAGGTACCTGTGGCCTTCTGTGTACAAGAGCACAGGAGAAATGGAGAGGCCAGAAAGTTCCCACTGTGTCCAGTAAGTGGCAGAAAGCCTTGCTTAAATGTGCATGAAAGACTAAAGAGGCCATAAAAGCCAGACTAGAGTAGGCAGACTCTTCAGACCAAGGAATTTGGTTTCCATCTAATTGATCATTAAGTACCTAAGAACTAGAGTGGCATAGATGGAGGCTGGCTCTAGAAGGACTACAGTGACGTTATGCAGTAGAGATGGCAGGTCTGATGGATAAGACACTGGGAGATCAGCTGCAGATACCTTTCATGGTAAAGTATCTGCTGTCTTCTAAAAAGGAGGTGATTTTCTTTCACGTGTTTATTCAAATATTGATTGACCAGGAGTAAAGGATAGATAAAATCTGACATGTGTTTTAGAAGGCTGACTTTGCCAGAAAAGAAGGGGATTTAAACAGGGGAGTCGCTGGGAAAGACACAATTTAGAAGATGATGTAGTGCACTGAACAAAGCACTAAGGAGCTTAGTAAAGGGAGCAATCTTGAGTGTTCAAGATGGAGAAATGTATTGAGACAGTTTTCAAGAGGCAGACATTGTAGTCTTAGTGACAGCGTGTCTGAGTGAAGTCAAAGATGGAGGCACAGAGGATAAATCCAGTATCTTGCTGTAGTAATGGTTTGAGGAAATAAATCTCCCCAGTAGTATTAGGTAATAATTTGAGTGAAAGCATTGGGGAGTTGGCCAGGAATTTAGAGAGCTGGGGTGCATCAGGTGGTTTTACAGAGGCTTTAGGAACAGACATTGGCCTTCTCTGTGGGGATTGTCCCTTAAACACAGTTAGTAATTAGAGGTAAGTGAGAGGAAGCCATTTTTAAGGATAGTAGCCACTTCACAGCTACAGTGTGAAGAGAGAAGATTGATGTTGATATTCTGGAGCTCTCCAAAGACTACAGTGGAAATAAAAATAGCCTGAGAGGCAGTCCTTAGAAAGACTGGGAAAAAAATCCAGGGTGGTGACTAGAATGTCAAGAAGGGAAAAGGCAGTGGGCTTAAAGGCAACCTGGAGATGGAACAGACTTCAGCCAGTATTTCAGATGGCAACTGCAAGCTTACTGATGGGTGGGCTTAATGAGGATGGCAGCCAGGGCGAGTCCCAGGAAAGGAGTCAGAAGCTCCAGTACAGACTCTTCTCTCAAGACATTATTAGTCCATATAAATGGTATCATCTGGCTATAGAAGGGGCAGTGTGCAGAGATAATGTCTATAGTCTTATGTTTTGGTTAATGGTAAGAGTGAGTAGAGAGAGAAGACCAAAGGAAACGGTACTTGGCAGAACAGTACTGAGCAATAATTGTCAGCTTAGGCAGGGAGAGTCTGAGTCCTGCTGGTGAATGAGGCAAGCACTGGGAGGGAGGCTCAGCCCAGCTGATGCAGGCTCCGAGGAGCCGTTAATGCATCGATCTCCCTCACCTCCCCCTGCCTTAGCTTTCTGAACTTATATGGGCCAGGAGGCAAGGTATTTTTAGAGAGAGATGCTTGTTATACGTTGTAAGAGAGCTTGCAAGACTCTTAGAGATTGTAAGAACTTGGAGGGATGTAATATGTTTCTGTGTTGGTAGTTAGGATGGGTTAGGGTAGAGCTGAAGAAAACATTAAGCTAACAAGTAGAAATGTTCACAAAAATGAGAGGATATTTTGAAAATTATGCTGTCGATGACAGTGATGAGAAGTCTGTTAACCTGCCCCATTGGAGGAGGAAAATATATTAGTTAATTACAGAAGTGTAAAATATATTCAACTGAGGGTTAGTAAAGTTTCTAATGTTATGGATAGTTGAGGATGGAAAGGTAAGAAGAGAGAAGCTTATATACAGATGGGTCTCAAAGGGAGGTAGGTGATTGGAGCTCCTGGAACTTCACTGCTGCTTTTCCTCCCTCACCCACCTTGTGTTCATGTTATGTGACCATAAAGCCGCCATCAGGAGCAGCCTCTGAAGAGACCTGCCTATGGTCTGGTTCTCTGGGTCTCTTCTGTGCAGTGTACTTAGTTGCAAATGGTTGAGACACAGCACTTCCTTGGCCCGTTCCCCTGCAGAGGAGTCTGCTCAGTGCAGCTCACCCAGCCAGATGCTAGGACCCTTCATTCTTGCATAGCTTTGAATTTTGCTTTGGAAAAGACATTTCATCACATAGGAGCAAGACTAAGATGCCTTAAGCAGGTGCAGAGTCCTATATGAGTGTCCCTGCCAAGACCCAGTTTTTAGATCACGTTGATCACAGTAGACCAAAGGTTGTCACATGCTGTCACTGGTGACTTTTAAACCCAGCTTGGGTACTTTTTCTTTTGTAGATCATTGCTGTGCACCCACAGTTCGTGAGATCCAGTTGTAAGCAGTTTGTGACAGGAGGGAAAAAGGTAAGGCTGTGTGACTCTCCCAGGATATATGGCCTGTGACAAATGATGATGTAATACAACTGTGAAACTTCAGTCTCTAAGGTACTTGCTGCCGGTTACTCACTACCTTGCTTTGAAGTTAGTAACAACTGAAGTGTGGAAATAATTGTCCACGGGACTCTTCTCAGATATCCTGTTGTTGCCCTGTGTCATGGAGATCTTGCAGCTTTGGATCTGCAGAATCAGCCCTTCACACACTCCAGCAATTCATCAATGGGGTAGATATTGGGGTGATCCAGCTCAAAGCTCTGGATCTGGGCCTGGGTAAAAGCTGAGCTGGCCAGCATGGCAGTTCTTCTGCACTGCCCAGGGGTAGCTAACCCAGTGCCACAACCAGCCAGGAGCAGGGAGAGTTCTCAGGGCTGACTCACCAGGACCCCTGCCACCAGGGCCAGCTCTACTGTACTGCCAAGGTGAAGGTCAGGGCCTGCTCTCCTGAGTGCTACAGCTGTCACAGGTGGCAAGCTTGCCGTAGGTGGGAAGGGGCAAGGGAGCAGGAAGAAAATGATTTTTATTTAGGTGTGTATGTGTTTGTGTCTCGGTAAGTGAATGCAAATACCCATAGAGGTCAGAGGTGCTGATAGATACCCTGAAGGTAGTGTTACAGGCAGTTGTAGGCCACATGATTTGGGTGTCCTACACCAAACTCTCTCCTTTGCAAAAGCAGTGTGTACTCGTTTATTGTTTTTATTATTACCATTTATTCACTTTGTATCCTGGCTGTGGCGCCCTCCATTATCTCCTCCCACTCTCTAACCCTTCCTCTTCCCCCTCCCACCTCCCTTCCCTAGTCCACTGATAGGGGAAGTCCTCTTTTCCTTCTATTTGACCCTAGCCTACCAGGTCTCATCAGGACTATCTGGGTCCTCTTTCTCTGTGGTCTAGTAAGGCTGTCTTGCCATGAGGAGGTGATCAGAGAGCTGGCCACTAAGTCCATGTCAGAGACAGCCTCTGCTCCCTTTATTAGGGAACCTCATGGAGGCTGAGCAGCCCATGAGCTATATCTAAGCAGGGGGTCTAGGTCCTCTCCATGCATGGTCCTTGATTGATTCATCAGACTCTGTAGACACCCCCAGGACTAGAGTTTTTGGCTCTGTTGCTCTCCTTTTAGAACTCCAGTCCCCTCCAGGTCTTTCTTTCTTCTTCTTCTGTAGGATTCCCTGCACTCTGCCCAGAGTTTGACTGAGTCTCAGCATCTGCTTTGATAACCTGCTGGGTAAATTCTTTCAGAGGCCCTCTGTGGCAGGCTCCTGTCCTGTTCTCTGTGTCCTTCTAATTCTAATGTCTATACTCTTTGCCCCCTGAATGGTGATTAAGCATCTTCCTTAAGGTCCTCCTTGTTGTTTAGCTTCTTTAGGACTATAGATTTTAGTGTGTTTATCCTATATTTTATGTCTAATAACCACTTATAAGTGAGTACATACCATGTGTGTCTTTCTGCTTCTGGGTTACCTCACTCAGTCAGAGAAACACTTAAAGAAATGCTCAACATTCTTAGTCAGCAGAGAAATGCTAATCAACACGTTCCTGAGATTTCACCTTACCCCCATCAGAATGGCTAAGATCAAAAACTCAAGTGACAACACATACTGGAGAAGATGTGGAGAAAGGGGAACCCTCGTCCATTGCTGGTGGGAATGTAAACTTGTACAATCACTTTGGAAATCAATCTGGCAGTGTGTACTTTTAACCCCTGAGTCTATTCTCTAGCCCCCTTCTTGTAATTTTCCTTCCGACAAATTCTCATTTATCTACCCTGCTACCCTGTGGCTCCTCTTGGTGTCTGCGCTTAAAATATCATTCCCCACCAGTGATCAGTTCCATTTCTGTGAAGTCCAATGGTACAAAATGTAGATCATTATCAGTGATCATCTTTGCAAATGAAACTGTCTCTCAATCCCCTCTTTAAGACTATAGCTTGGTCAATACCACTCCCCACCTTTCTTGCTTTATATTTCTTCACAGCACCCTTTAAACAGCTAGCGTGGGCCAGCTCTCCTCTCTCATTTTCCTGGACTTTGCTACAGTGCAGCAGATGAGAAGCCAGGCTAGCTCTGCTGCAGTCACACACTTGGTGCCAGCTCACCAGTGCCAGCTCTACTGTACTAGCCAGTGCTGCATCTGGCAATGGGTGGAGCCAGCACTTCAGAGTGCCACAACTGGGAGGGGTCAGGCAAGCTCTGCACAGTCCTTGAACATCAGCACGGTCCCAGCTGGCAGCCCAGACCAGAGATGTCCGCATGGCCTTTGGTGGTAATATGAGCTGTGGATATTGACACAGACCTTTGCTGCTGCATGACCACAGAAGTAAACATGGCCCTCAGTGACAGCGGGCCAGGACTTCACAATGGCTTCGGGCAGCAGGGCAGGGAGCTCACAGCAGGCTGTCCCTCTTTACCCTCACATCTCCAGTTATGCCTCTTCTCATAGTGCTCAAACCATTCTGCTTCTCTTTCTCTTCCATCTCTCCACCCAGTATTTGAACATCATGGTGCCTCCCGCTGTGGGCAGGCCGTGCATTAGGTGGGCCTCTGCTTGTCTTCTGCCAGCATATACCCTGTGACAGCAGCAGGCCTCTGAAATAGTGACTGTTGTGAGTGACCAGTTTCATCTGGAAAATGTTGGCAGGCTTGAAGGAATTATTAACTGAGTTATAAACCTTGAAAGTATTTATAAATATTATAAACATAAAATGAGGAAAGCAAAGACCGCATTGGTCCAAAAGCAATTTTTACTGTTTTAACTGGAGTTTTAAACTAGCACCAGAAATTCACAGAACAAGTAGCAACTATTGATAACCTTGCAATAATCTTGTCATGGGTGCCAAGAGTCTGTTGTTTAGAGTGGGAAGCAGATCATGTAGAAGAAAAAAAACATAAAGGCAAATACTGTATAACTGAGAGGTCAGAATCAAAAATGACTTGACATTTAAAAACCTGGAGATGAACTACCCAGATTGAAGCAAGATGTGTTTTACCTTGAGAACACACACTACACATTGATCTATTCTATAGTACTTTGCATCATGTGCCAACTTCTATAAACATGGTTGATGTGACCCATAGGCTGTGGACAAAAATGGCAGGCAGGAAAATGAGGGTCTGATATTAAGATTTGTGAGTTATTCATAATAATAGTAAGAAACCATATTTAATATATTGGTTGTCTAAATATTTTTTAAAACATTTATTTACTGATATATGTATTTCTTTCCTTTTTCTTCAACATAGGTTCTCTATGTGTAGCCTTGGCTGTCCTGGATTCGCTTTGTAGACCAGGCTGGCCTCAAACCAGAGCAATCTGCCTTCCTCTGCCTCCCCCAGTGCTAGGATTACAAACGTGTGGCACTGTGCCCACTTACATATGTATTTTTTATATATGGGTGTTTTATCTCCAAACCAGAAGAGATTCAGGTCTCATGTGATTACAGTTAGAAGATTGTGAGCCACCATGTGGTTGCTGGGAATTTAACTCAGGACCTCTGGAAGGTCAGCCAGTGCTCTTAACAGCTTAGCCATCCGTCCAGCACCTAGTTATCTAAATATTATTGTCTTAGTTAGGGTTTTATTGATGTGAAGAGACAGCATGACCATGGCAACTCGTAAAACAAAAAACATTTAATTGGGGCTGGCTTAGAATTGGGAAGTTTAGTTTCCTATCGTCATAGCAGGATGCATGGCAGCACAGAGGCACACAGGGTGCTGGAGAAGAGGCTGAGAGTTCTATATCCAGATAGACTCACTTAAGCTTCTGAGACCCTAAAGCTCATCCCCCTGGTCAGACACTTCCTCCAGCAAAGTAATTCGTAAATCCAGTGCCTCACCTTCTAATAGCGCTACTCCCTATGGACCTGTGGGGGCCATTTTTATTTAAACTACCTCTAATATTAAATTGATTCCTTAAAAATTTCCAAATTAATTAAAATTTACATTTCAGAATTGTGCCTCATAAATATAACAGTGTGGAAGAAAAGACAGAGACTACCACTTCCCTGTCTCATTTGCATTTTAAGGTTCTAGCTCCTTAGTTTTGGGAAACGGTGACTTATCCACAGTGGACAGGGAATAGCAGGCCAGAGTGCAATAATTTTTTTTTAGGTTCTCAAGGTAACTTCTTAGTAGTCGAATGCTGTAGTTAAATTTATGGACACTACTGTTTGACACACAAGTATAAAAAGCTTATTTAAAATTCTGTTTTGTTTCCTTCTTTAAAACAAGAAAGAAAGAAAAGAAGAAGCCCATCTTTTGAAAGTGTCATCAGTGGGAGCTCTAACTCCCCGGAACCAGTGGAATTTTCCACAAGTTGGAAGTCTAATAAATGAGCATAGCCCACTGTGAGTTTTGGCTTTAGACATAAAGCTGACAAGTGCGTCCTGTCGGGATGCTTTTTTTTTTTCTTTTTAATTGTGTGTTTTGTTCTGTTTTGTCAGCAAAATAAACATAGCTTTACAACCTTAACCTTTGAACTCTGAAATAGACTTCAGTGATAACTGAATATACTTCTTTCACAAATTATTAGCTTATTGTGGCACACTTGGCAGTGGGGTTCATTTTTAAAAGACAGATAGTCATCTGCTTGCCATTGTTGTGGAATAAAGTGAGGGGACCTGGGTGACAAGACAGGTTGCTTTATATGCTGGAAAATGTCAGTTAGCAAACAGAAAAAGGACTTGCATGAATGAAAAGAAGACAGTCACTTCCCTGTTCCAGGGGGAAGGCTTCTGGGTTTGGGGGTTTTTTGTTTGTTGGTTTGGTTTGTTTTGTTTGGGGGGAGGTGGATATGGTTGCCATAGGCTTCCAGTGGTGTTCTACAAACACAGGTTCTAATTGAATATCCTGAAGGATGATTCAAAAAAGTAGCTTCCTTAAAACACAATTTAAAAAACATTTTCAAGATTATTTTATTTTTCCAGTTTTATTGAGGTGTGCTTAACACATTTAGTACAATGTGAAAATTTAATCAAATATACCTATTCCTCTCATATGATTACATTTTCCTGTATGTGAAAGACTCAAGACCTAGTCTCAATGCATTGCAGTCACCCATTTACTGCCCAACACTATTATATATGGTTTCTATAGTGTACCTTAGCTCCTTAGAACTTACACAGCTCAAGATGGAAAATCTCTGCCCTGTCTGACACCTCTCCATTTCAGCCATCCCTAGCTGTAAATATTTTTAGCAGTGAGATTTCCAGGGAGCCTTTTCATCCTACTGTGATCCCTACAGATGTGTAGAGTTATGTCCTTGTGGGTTTGCTTATCTTCTGGTCAGATTGGACCTGGGCTTCTTGCAAGCATTTGACACTAGCTGTGTACACTGGTATGTACAGTTCAGGGACTTGGCTGTCCAGGGTAGTTCTGAACATTGACATGTGATGGTCATGGGTAGCCTTCTATAGGTATGTCATCTTACACAGCTATACCATTATACTTTTCAACTGAACATTTGTGAAGAATAAGAATATATACTTGAAGACTAACTGGCCAAGTCAGTATTAAGCAACAAGACAGCACCAAGTTTGTGTACTAGTGGGTTTATGTTGAAATGCTAAAAATTCTTTTTTTCTACATACTGTGTTCCCAGTTGTGTTAATGGAAATTCCAAGAATTTCATGTTTTGGCAGACCAACCTTGTAAAAATACCAACTAATGGGAAGTAAAACACAAATGTAACCTCCACAAACCATTTTTTTTCAGTCATATAAAACCAATTTGCAAATAATCTCTATGGTAACGTATTTTGGTAGTTTTCTGTATATTCTATACTGGTTGAGGTTAAAAATAGAAATCAGTTTCTTAAACTGGTAATCATTTAAGTCAAAATGTTGACATTTTATTACTCATTTATGGCAAATGTCAGTTGCTTTTCAATGGTTTATATGTAGGAGTCCCAGTCTTTTGAATGTTATCTGCAGTGGATGTGAAATATGGGAAGGATCCATGCTACCTTCATTTTCTTTTATCATCCTGTGGACACAAGGCAATCAAATGCCTGTTAAGGCTTTTCTGTAAGGAGTTCACATTTTTAAAATAAATTCAATAAATTTCAAAAACTTTAATAAAAATGTCCATATATACTATTCTTTCAGTGTATGAATGTGTTTATGTATATGTGCATGTTCATACATATGTTTGTGTGTGTATAATTATGTCTGATCATCAAGTGGAGACCAGCGGACAATCTCAGGTGCCATTCCTCACTGTTAATCCATGTCTTCACTTCTGTTCCTCTCTCTTTCCTTCCTTCCTTTGTTCCTCCTGTTGTTTTGTTTTGTTTTGTTTTTTAGAGAGGGTCTCTCATTGCCCTGAACCTCTGTATAGACTAGGATGACCTGTCATTGAGCCTCCAGCAATCAGCCTTCCTGACTCCCCAATACAGGAATTAGAAGTGTGTGCTCCGATTCTTTTATATGGGTTCCAGGGATCAAACTCAGACCTTCTTGCTTCTAGGGCAAGCTCTTTGCAGGTCAGCCCTTCCTATACATGATGTCTGTGTCTTGATCATAGCACCTCCTTGAATCCTTCTCTTCTTGGAACAATCAAGCCGCTGTCGCTTCTCATTCACTGTATGTCTCATTGCATATTTGAGTAGTGGAGCTGTTAGTGGAGAGCTGCTCACCATGTTTTCTTGTGGGGCTTAATACAGATGGACTCTTACTAATATTGCCCCCTCCCTATCCAAGCAGGCTGCATGAAACAAGGGATTACAGGTTTCTAATCACTTAGTATCACTCATACAAACTGAAGCACTTATTTCAAGGACTACTTAGCTTAAATCTGCTTGTAGAGGGAAGCAGATAGTGTTTTTAGTGTTATTGTATGAACACTGCATCATGGTGGTCATGATTATCAAAAAAATGTGGTTGGGGCAGTAGTAGTAGAATGACATTAGTAAGATAATTAATCAGAAAGGTGATCTGGTGAGAAAGTGAATATTCTGAATCACTTGTGAAAGAAACATGTGTATAGTTTTATTTATTTGTGTATGTAAGAATTGTAATTTTACTCTGGAAAAATCTCATTGTGTTATTTTCTTTGTTTTTAAACTTTAAGCCAATATTTCTCTTTCTTACTTTTAACAGTGAAACTTGAAACATAATAAATACCTAGATGGCTGTGTGCCCTTTATCCATAGATCATCAGAACTGCCATGGGGTATTAGGAAGAAGATGTCAGAAAGATGATCTTTGAGGATGGAAGCAATTGTAAGATGTGATTTGAAGGAGGCTTAAGGAGGCAAGTGTTTGTTCCAGAATGGATGCTGTAAAGAAGCCTGAGTAATCATGTTCTTGAGTATTTAAATAAGCCCCAGCTAGGACAGAGGCTTAGGCAGGGCTAAAGTGTAATAGTAAAGAAGCAGAATCTCTCATTTTAGACAGGAGGAGGTTTGTGATTATTTTTTGGGGAAGAGTTTATTCAAACATGCTTAGGGACTGGTCCTGTTTTTACCAAGATCCTTCATGCTTGCATAGTGCCTTCATATACTGCTGGTGCTCTGTGAAGTTGCTTGTTTGTCAGAAGACCAAGGCTTACCTGTGAGTGACAAGGTCAGCCCTTTACAGATGTCAGCTTTTCCTATTGTCAGTGGGTTAAAGCAGTGTCCACATCTGATGGATTGTTTTTATTGATGTGTTTTCCCAAAGTGTATGAGGGGACCCATGGCCTTGTTTTGGAAATATAGTTATGTATGTAGGCACATTCAGGAAGGGCTGTATACCGAGTCATTGATTGTGTTGTGTTGAGCGCATGATGAACACACTTTCTCGTCTTCATTGGCATTCATTTAATCTTTTTGTTAGAAGCATTCATTTATTTTATAATAAAATAGTGAAAGATTCATTAAGTCGTGTCAATTTAGGACTTTTTACTTAAAATTTTATAGTATATAAAATTCTCTACATACTTACTGTTTGCTCAGTATTTTTTAATAGTTGCAGGATCATTCATTCTACAGGTCTGTTCAGTTTTGTTAGCTGTTCTTCTGCTGTTGGACCTTTAGTTTATGTCCCTGTTTGTCAACAGTCTACTTGTGATGGAGGTAGAAATTAGTAATAGCAGCAGCAGCAGCAGTGTAATGTTCTTTGCAGAGATGGTCTCATGAAGCCCAAACTGGCCTCAAACTCTTACCTAGCTAAGGATAACCATGAACTTCTGATCCATCTACCTCCATATCTTGAATGGTAGGGATGCAAGAGTACTTAACCATACCTGATTTATATTGCACTGGGGATGGATCCCTCATGCTTGTTAGGCAAGCATTCTACCCACTGAACTCCAGCTCTAGCCTACTAATGCATATTAGTTATATAAATTAATAGTTTTCACTGGGATATATCTGTAATGCATATACTGTGTTTTCATTGTATATACCCTTCTTACTACCCATTTTTTTCTTAATATTTCTCTTTGCTTGTCTCTTTCCACCCACCCCTGTTCCCTAGTGGTCTCTCCTCTACTTACCTGTTGTCTTTTAAAAATCTGTCTTACTTATTTCACTTAGCATAATCTCTAGTTTCATTCATTGCCTTGCGTGTGTCATGTAATTCTCTGTGATCGAATGGTATTCTACTATGAATTTATGCCATATTTTCTTTATACTTCTGTCTTTCTTAGGGTTTCTGTTGCTGTAAAGAGTCACCATGAACACAGTAACTCTTACTGAGGAAAGCATTTCATTGGGGCTGGCTTACAGTTCAGAGCTTTAGTCCATTGTCATCATGGTGGGAAACATTGTGGGACTAGACAGACATGGTGCTGGGGAGGTAGCTGAGAGTTCTATATCCAGATTGGCAAAGAGCAGGAAGAGAGTACCACTCTGAGTCTAGCTTGAGCATCTGAAACCTCAAAGACCTCTAGTGACACACTTCTTCAACAGTGCCACACCTCTTCCAACAAAGACAAACCTAGTAATAGTACCACTATTGTTGCTCCCTATGAACGTCTAAGGGCATTTTTTTCAGACCACCACAACTACCTGCTTGTGGGTACCTAGGTTTACATACTTATAACTTAATTACTGTCAGTAATACTGCAGGAAACATGGATGTGCTAATATCTGTAGTGTGATTAGATTTCTTGGTATATATATCTAGGAGTGGCTTAGAATCATGTGATAGTTCTATTTTTTTGTTGTTTGTTTGTTTGAGGAACTTCCACAGTGACTAGACTAATTTTCATTCTCACCAACAGCATATAGGCCTTTCTTTCAGCATTTGTAATTTTGCGCTATTTTTTATTTATTATTATTATAGCCATTCTGATTGTGTTTAGAATCTCAAGGTACATGAAATTTGAGTTCCCTGATGACAAAAAAAAAAAATTTCATCTATTTATTGGCCATTTGTTGTTTTCTTGAGATGTATTTGTTCGTATGTTACTTATTGCCTGAATAACTTGTTTTTTTTTCTTTTGGTGATAAATTTTGTTAATTTGTTATATATTCCTGGTATTAATTACCACTGTCAGGTAACTAACCATCAAACACTTTTTTTCTGTCATTTCTTCACTTGATCATTTTCTTTGCTGTTCTGAATCTAGTAATCTTTAGCCCAAACTTTTGCCTGTTGTTTGAACTGTTTTCCTAGCATTTATTCCTTTGATTAGAATTATTAAGTCAGAGGTTATCACTAGTTTTTAATTGTTTGAATACATCACCAAATAAACGTGTATTCCAAACAATGCACACTTATTTATACCAGCTAAGTGAAAATAGCTTATTACTTTATTGTTTTCTCTACCAACCATTATTTTTCAGCGTCTTTAACTATTAGAAAATTTAAGCATCCGTATTAGTCACATCCATAGCTGCCTTTGTTATAGATATGTGGTGACATTCTTTGCTCAGAGCAGCTTTACATATAACAGATGTAAGGCCAATAAAGATTGTCTACTGGATATTTATTGTCATTTTAAACACAAATTATTGCTGTATACTGAATAACCTTATTACCAATATTGTCTATATCTGGGATAATTATATCTGTTCCCAAGGAGATACTATATAAGAGTTCAAATGAGACAAGTAAAAATTGCAGTATATAAGGAGTGATTGTGTATTTTGATTATCTATGCATATCATATACCGTGGGTGTGAGTCTGTCCAAAACCCATCAGTTCTGCCACTTTTACAGACCTACCTGTGTCTGACTGTATGCCCAGTTAGTGTCAGCCTTTCATAAAGATGATAGGGAAGGTGATTAAAACAAATGAAGATGGATTCATTTGATTTGGCTTCTATAGGTGGGGTCATGATATTAAGGTTTTTCTTTCCTTTATTCTACATAGAACTGTGTGAAGGGTTTATTCAAATATGCAAATCCATTAATTCAGATAACTTTTTATGCTATGCAAATTTGTCAGGTGTTTTGTTTTTCATATCCATCTTGCCAGGGTGCCCCTCTAGTGGTCCGTCTCCAGTTGTGATACCGTGCAGGTAAAAATAGAAAATTTTCTCCCTGACATGGGACATGAGTTCAGATGTGAGCAATTTGAGGTATTTTGTTTATTTTTGTTTTAGCCTGCTGCTGAAGGTATGACTTCAAGCCCAGGCCTCAAGATACATCCTTAGGTGGCTACAGTCTGAAATGTAAGCCCATTTCTTTAAAGTCTGGTGATATGGATCCATGTGGAAGTTTTCTAATGGTAACAGAATTATGGTATAGTCATGTCTCAGGCTTGTGTCATCGTGAACTTGTATCTATAGGTGGGCATTATAGATGACAATGTTAGTCTACATTTCAGAAAAGGTAGGTTGATATTTTAGCATGTCGGGGTAGATAGATCGATCCACAGACTTATCTGTTTCTATCCAAAGATAACATCTGTTATCAGTTGTTTTACACATGCGCACACACAGACACAAAACCCTTCTCCTCATGAGACCCCTGGATTTTAGTGTCATCTTTTCATGTTGATTTCCTACTTAGAAACTGTTGTTTGCTAAACAGACTTTACCTTTCAGTGATTCAGTTTTGTTTTGTTTTGTTTTCAAGTATAAACATGTCCACATAGTTTTCACAAGATTAGTTAGCTTCCAGGGCTTGACATCATGTTTTCTCAAATATTACCTATATTTGACCAAGTAGCCTGTGAGACTTTTTCTATGAATAGGTACTTTATGTGACAGCAGTATTTGGTCTGCATTTGACTTCTTTTAGGCATGAGAAATTACCTCTAGAAAAAGAAGTTTGAAGAACTGTAACATGTACAGAAATTAACTAGTGAATTTAAAACAAAAATATACTTGAGAATTTCCCCCTTCTTGCCATGTGTTATCTTTCTTTGTGAAGATTATAAAAAAAAAAAAACAAAAAAGAACTCAAAACAACTATTGGCAATGTTGGCCCTAAATCATAGCAAGAAGTAAGATGAAGGCTCCCACCTGCTCACATGTGTAGGCATTACAGATGACAGTGTTAAATAATCTACATTTGAGAGTGGGTAACTTGATATTTTAGCCTGTAGGGGTAGATATGTTCCTCACCCCTGGCTCTATCCGAATTACAGGCTTTTGTCTGCTGTGCACAACCAGCATCTTCTCCACAATAACTAATGTTTCATTTGCTTTTCTTTTCCATAAAAAAACAAAGACATTTCATTTTTAATTATGGGAAGATAATGTGTACGTGCGTCCATGTGTATGTACCTTGTATGTGTGTTTTCTATGCAGGTGAGTTAGCCACTTGTGTATGTGCTGAGAACCAAGCTCAGATCCTCTGGGAAAGCAGTGAACACTCTTAACCACTGAGCCATTTAACCTGACCTAATTTTAAATTTTTTATTCTTGATCTTTCTCAAGTTTTGTGATAGGACTTTATGTCCTTACCCCCTTTGTCTTGTTTTACCAAGACTGCCTTGTTAGCTTCTGGCTTGCTGAGATTTGTGTGTTTAAAAGATTTCCACCACACTATCATCTTTTCATTGTCTGGTCTGACGTAGCAGAGGTTGTCTTTCATGGACTCTAGTTTTCCTTGAGCCCCTGGGTCCTTTCTATAGGAAGCTATATCTTCCATATGTGTTTCCCATGGCGTGATCCCTCTGCCCCAGTCTTTCTTGCCTTTTTGCCTGCCTCATTGCAGGTGTTGAGGAAGGCTAAAAAGTCGCATCATCCATAAACTTGGAAGATCCTGATCTGACGATTAAAACATGTCCCTTTCCTTTATCAGGGAAGAGTGAGTGATTGGTAATGATAGCAGAAAAACAAGCTTTCTTGCAACCTGTTAGGGATCTTGGCATAGGTGTGGAGACTTGGGATGTGCATCCTACACCACTTTGTAGTATAGAAAAGTGTTAGCTACATCTATCAGCACAAAACAGAGACGAATAAAGTATATTGCTGGGATGTGAAGGCTCCTACTGAAATATAAGTACTGAGAGTGCTGACTGCCAGAATGTGGATTTATGGGAAATAAAGCCCTAAAATTCTTTCTCCAGCAGCAACAAAAATATAGACCTCTTGGAAACAGCTTTTCCTCTCTGTGTACTTAGCTCCCATTGAGCTTAAATTGCTCTCAGTATTGGGATAATGACAATTCGATAATACAGGATGTGGAAGACAAACCAAATAAATTAACCAGCTGCTTTTAAGGCTAGTTCGTTCAATGACTTACCCCTAAAATGCTTTGTAGAGCATTCGTGCTCAGTAGGTCTCTAGGCAGTTTTATGACTAGAAGAAAGAAATGGATTTTATTAAATGTCAGTGAAATAGGGGCAGATAGCTTTGTGGTACTTAAATTAGTGCGGAATGTGTGTAAGAAAAGTAGTTTATCTTTCTCTAAGTCATCAGTGCAGAACTTTGCTTGGCATTCCTGCTGGAAAATGTGTTCCTACTCAAAGTTCCCATAGATTAGTATAAAACGGTGAACGGAAAGGGCACCATTCCGTTTTGGTCTCCTGCATGAAGCTCTGTCCCACGGAAGGACAATGATGAAAACATCAGCAATTACTGTTAGACGTGTGAAGTTGAATTCCACATATAGCTTAGAAGCTTGAACTTGTGAGAAATACGGGCAGGTGAAGAGGGATGAGAGGAGCTGCTGAGGAGCCAGACCCAGGGACATGATGCAAGGGAGGAGCCGGTTCGGTGCAGGGAGCCTGAAAATGAATGCCATGAAATCCAGATGTGCCACAAGGCACATCTGTGTCCATCAATGAAAAGATCAGCAGCTACTTAAATGGAGCTGGGAAGACCAACATTAAATGTAGTTTTCAAATTTTTGATAAGCTTTGTAAAAGTTACATCTTCTACCCCTGAGGACTGGACAGCAGCCTGTCATTGCAGGAGTTGGGCATGAGCTCAATAGAGTAAGTCCCTTCTGACAGGGAAGATGTGTTAATTATGTGAGTAAGCTTGAAGGTCTTTCCTTTAAATTTTAGAGACAGGGCAGATTTCCATGTATTCAGTACAGTTTTTAATCATCAGGAACTGCAGATGAGTTATATAAATGAAGAGAGGCTCTGGGCCATTACACAGCTCCACCAATTGCAAACACATCATGAGAGAAGGATTAAGAGTCGCCCTCAGAAAGCCTGCTTAAGTCTACTGTCTTAGTGTCTAGCAAAGTGAAAGGTGTGGTCCTTTCTCCAGCAGGGAGAAACAAGGAAGTTCAAATGCTAGCCAGACCCAGTGAAGAGGATGCCTTCACTGGCTGTAGTGCTGTGATTGGGCCAGTGGGATTATAAAGCCCACACCAGGACTGAGCCATTGGAGACATGACTTAGAGAAGAACACATGCTTCTTTACAGATAATGTGTTTATCTACAAAGGCAAGAGTGATGTGATAAAAACAAACTACTACATTCTGAGAAAAGCCCAAAATGAAGACAGATCACATTTAAATTGTAGGGGTAAATAGTTTAAATTGTCTCATTCGTTTAGTGAAGTTAGCATGTTTCCCCTTCTGGATTTTGGGTTTGTTTTCCAGCATATGACATCTGCACACATGCCTTTGGCCTTTCTGTCTTTAGGAACCCTTCACTGAAGATCTTTGCTTTTCCCACTTCATGTCAAACAGAGCACACAGGGACATGGACTGATTTCTGAATTCCTTCCTTTTCTTCCTGCTCTCTCCTAGAGTTCCTGGAACTAGGCTAGGACAAAGGGAAGCTAGAGGCCATCTGGCCTCAGTTTCCTCTGGAAACCCAAAGCAAATTGAGTGAAGCAGAGGAGACTCCATTATTATAAAAATAGTGTTAATATTTAGAGAAATATCGATATAAGATTTCCTGTCACTCTTTTCAAGAATTATGATTACTTTGTAATATATGGTTCATATTCCTATATTATCTTCTATATAAATAAATATTTAATACACAGCTGCCCATTCATATTTTATTTAAGGAGCATCATAGAAAATACTATTGTATAGTATGCTTTTATTTGATATGCTGAGTATCTTTATATTGATAATACATTTATATGTAGAGAGATAGATATTTAGAGAGAGATAGTCTTGGCTTTTGTCAGTCTCTATGTTGTGCTCAGTAGTTCTTGGTCTATTTGTGGCTGTCATTCATAACTGTAATTTACTTTTTACTTACTGCCGTATCCCATAGCATCAATTCTAGGTTACCCTGGATGTTTCCTCCCCAATACTTTGGACATGGTAGGAAATACACCAGACACTGGGGTGAACTGAAATAGGAATTTTAAGAAGTCTCTTGCCAGCTGTGGTGGCACCTGCCAAGAATTATGGAGTTTGAGGGCAGAGGGAATGTAGCCCCAAAATTCTACAACATAGGATTTAGACCAACAGTAATGAAACTCGTCTCTGTCACGCCCCCAGTTCCCTCCTGGCATCTGTTTCCAGTACTAGCGAACAGTACATCTGAATGTTCTGCTTTCAGTAATACAGTTTGTGAATGTCATTGCTTGAAGAGTTGAAGTTGGCTATATCAACCAAAATATTTTATTAACCCATGAATTTCCAGAACTATACCTTCTTCAGGATTAAGGAGTTCTGACGAGTTATATTTTATCTTAAAATTTCCAGTGGGATTTCACAATAGATTATTCTCTTTATACAGTGTCTAGCTACTGTGGAATTTTTAAAGACCATAAATCCTAAAGCAAATGGTCCATACTTGGTGATTTGATTTACTGTTCAACAGATACTGTCAAATTAAATGAAAATTAATTTGGATTAAATGAAAAAAGCCAAATGCTTCCAACCACAGCAGTTTAACCTGTGATGACTGTCTTGTCAGTGAGAAACTTAAAAGGTTCTGATTTTCCAGTTTGCAAAATGAATTAGTTCCTAGTTCCTTATTTGAAAAGCTTTCTTACAACTGGATTCACTAAGGTATTGTTTGTCCCAGTCTTAGTGCTTTGGTGCCATCATGTGGCTCGGACTTGTCATAACCTCTGTGCTGGAATATGTTTTAAATAGGAATCCAGGCAGTAAAAGATATGTAGGGGATTCTTTCCAAAAGCGGGGAAATAAAAATACTAAAAATAAATGTAAACTATCAAGAGTGGCTTATTTGTCACTTGGTAACACTGACAGGCATAAAAGGTGAGTAAAGGATCTTCTGTGTGAGTCTGGGTGCCTGAAAGCCTGTGTTTTGCTATGTCCTCAGTTGCTGTTGTTTGAACGGACGTGGATGAACAGATGGAAGTCTTCTGTCCTACATGAAGGAGAAGGAAACATAAGGAGTGTAAAGTGGAGAGGTCATCTGATTGCTTGGGCCAATAATATGGTAAAAGCACATGTCTGTCTCTCTAAAACTTGTGCAGTGGCAGAGGTTGCCAGGTCAAAGTTATGGGCAGAGAAGACAAATAACAATGATAACACAATTCTAATGCATGTGAGTGGCTGATACCACCCCTCAGCTTAAGGAAGTCAGATCACCTGGGCTTTTATCGTCAAGTAATTCCCAACACATCGTTGACTCTGTTTTAGAGTAAGAACCCGAGGCACAGAGTAGCCAAGAAAATGAAAAGCCATCTTAATAATTGAAGGGCTGCTTCAGGCCTGTGCTCGGCAAGTGCCATTTGCCCGTTGCCCATGGGCCATGGATAGAAGCAAGTGAAGAATATTTTTGATTTCTCCTTTACTCTCAGTAATCATAGGCCAAAACATAGGCCTGCCATTTAAGAAGTGTATTGTACTCTTAGTATTGCACTTAATTAAAGTTTATTTAATAAAAAGTGGGGCCTGGAGAATGTTTTAAAAAGTCCTTTTCATATATGTCATATTTTCTGAAATTTCAGTACATAAATGAGAAATCAGTTCTATTCGGTTAGAAATAGTAGAAATCATTTCAGTTCAATGCTACTGTTTGGGAATTTTTTTTAACTTCTCTTGGGTCACAAAGAAAGTAAGCAGCGTAGTCTCCAGGCTCATTTTCAGGCAGCAATATGCTTGATGTTTCCATTTGAGCACTTTGAACTGTCACATGTGGTTTTCTTTGAATGGATGGGTTCTCAGAACCAAAGCCTTTCTGAAACACTCATTCTTGTGGAGAAGTGGTCCTTTAGAAATGGCTGCCACCTATCCAGTTGTAAGCAAGCTTGGTGTATCTGTACAGTGCACGTTTCTGTTGGATTTACGCTACCCATACTATCCAGTAATAACACAGCCTTGTCCAGAAAGGAGTGTGGAGGTTGCCTTGCAGTTTTGGTTCTCAGAGGGTTTGAATAAAGCAAGAACATGCCTTTGTGTGGCTCCTGGGCATACACAGTAATCACCATTATTATTTTGAATAGTACACCTATTGATATGTTCCTTCTCTAGAATACAAGATGCTTAATATTGTTTGTTTTGTAGGGTGTGAAGATTTTTGACATCACCTCAAAGCAAAGAATCACCAATGTTCCCCGAGATGATATAAGTCTTCGCCCAGACATGTATCCCTGCAGCCTCTGCTGGAAGGACACCGTGACACTCATTATTGGCTGGGGAACTTCCATCAAGGTGGTTTACCTGGTCTTTACATTAAACCCAAATTATTACAATTCATTGATAGTGGTCTGAAGAAATAGGTACCCATGAATGGTTTCTGGGAAACCTGATATTTCACCTGAATGCTCTGGTGACAGGACAGTTTGTTTCACAAGTACAGATTTAAGATACGCTTTTCTTTTTCATGATGTACTAGGTAATTGCCCTTTCATGTTCTCAGGATGATGCTGTCTTTGTTGAGCTCTGTTTTAGTTTCCCACAATCCCACTGCAGTCCCTTAACTGTTTGTGGAACATGAGGTGCTCATCTTTATATTATCTTTTCTTTGTCTTTAGCTTTGATGATTAGTTTCATTTGAGTTATTGACCGTAACTGAGTTAAGATTAAAACTAAAATAATAATTTATGTTTCATAAATTAATGGCATAGAAGCCCTGGCTCATTATCTATATGTTTTAAGAGTATTTTCTGACATTTGATTATCTGACCCATACCTGATGAAGCTATACTTGATGAAATATAGCTGTTCCCTGGAAGGGAGCCCAGACCCCTGTCCCCTTTATTCCCCACCTACCCATGCTTCAACTGAAGTGGGTACTTGAATCCCAGAAGTTTAAAGGTGTAGTACATAACTTAAAAAAAAATAAAACATTTATCTGACATAAAAAAAATGTATGAAAAAGTATCTCAGCAACAGTTTAACAATATAGGCTTTAGAGTCAGAAAAACTTGGGATTGATTCACCCTTTACACTTTCTTCTTAATATGTATGGGAGTGCATATAGCCTGATATATTGTAACAGCTTCTAAAGGTTAACCTATTATTAAAATGTAAATCCTGTAAGGGAAACAAGAGCCAGGAGTAGCAAGGGAAAGCCTGACAGTGACTAGCGTGGTGCCTTGCCGCCCAGTTGAGCACTGTGTTCTCTACGCCATGTTCTTCCTGTCGTCACAGTGCTGTGATGCAGTTTCTCTTCATTTTAGATGCAACCTCAAGTCTTTATAGGGGGAAAATGTAATTAAGTTCAGGATGGAGAGCTTGTCCTGAGTTTCCATCTGGTTTTAAATGCAATCCCATTGTCTTAGTTATTTTTCTATTTCTGTGACAAAACACCATGACCAACGTGATTTATAAAAGAAAGTGTTTAATCGGGTTTATGTTTTCAGAGAGCTAGAAACATGATTATGAGGCAGTATGGCGGCAAGCAACAGACATGTGGTTGGAGCAGTCAAGAAATCACATCATAATCCACAAGTAGGAGGGAGAAAGCGTGTATGCTGGGGCAATACAGATCTTTTAAAACCCCAAAGCCTATCCCCTAGTGACATACCTCTTCCAAAAGCCCACACCTCCTAATTCTTCCCACACAGTTTCACCAATTGGAGACCGATTATGTAAACACAGGAATATGGGGGGGAGGGGCATTCTTTTTCACACCTTCATTCCCTGGCCCTTTAGGCTCATGACCATATCATAAAACAAAAATTCATTTAGTCCAACTTCAGAAGTCCCTATAATCTCTCAGGTTCAAAACTATTTAAAAGTCCAAAGTTCCAAGTCCTTTCTTTCAAGATAGTCTCTCAATTTTAAAATCCTATCAAATCAAAAAGTAATTACATACTTCCATTAAAAATATACATTACCATTCCAAAAGAGAGGAATAGGGGTTACTAAGAAAATACTGGACCAAGAAAGATCATGACCCAGTAGGGCAAACTCCAAGTTCAATATCAAAGGGCTTAGATGGCTCTGTCCTTCCAGCTTTGCTGCCTGCAACACAGTTCTGTCTCTTAGACTGGTTCCTCTCCTGTGTGCAGCTCTCTTTGGCAAATATCCCTTGGCTCTGACATCAACAACGTGGAGTCTCCAACGCAATCCAGGATTCCCTTTCACAGTTTCACAAAATGGCCTCTCGTGACCTCGTGCCCTCTTACAGCCTTCACCCAGGGACTGCCCTACCACACATTCCTTGGTCTTAGCAGCGCCCCTTAACCATGGAGGAAGATCCCACAATTCCTTTACTAGTGTATCCTTCATGAATCTAAAGCCAGAACCACTTGGACAATGCTGTCAAGTTTGACTGACACTTGGGGTGGAGTCTGGCCACCCACAGTTGCAGCAGCCTTCCTTTGTTGTTCCTGAGGCTGTTCACTTTTAGACTGAAGCTGAGCTTCCGGGATCCATCCCTTTATTCCTTTTTGACTGGCCTCTCTGGCCTCTCATCTCTTTCAGCACACAATATTTTGGGGTTTTTTTTTCTATTTAAACTATACATTTTGTATTTCTTTTTGCCCTGCTTGTTCTTTTTCACTGTAGACCCAAGAGTGATTACTAATAGCCAGGCGATGGAATTAATATTAGGTCACCTTGAAGTCTGCTATTAGTCCATTAAATTTCCAGTTTAGCCTCATGGAAATTCTTAGGACAAGGGTAAAATGCAGCTCATTCTTTGCAAAACTATCAAAATAATGGTCACTATTGGAGTTGCTAATATTTTTCCTAAAATATTAGCCTCTTGAGCTGTTCCTCCACTGTCCACATAGCTCGCAGCACTATTTCCGACTTCTACTAGTACAGTTCAGTTAGCCCTGCTTCATACAGTATCAATCATGTTCCTAGTCCAAATTCCCAAGGTCTTCCACATTCCTCCAGAGTACAGCATGGTCAGGTTCTACAGCAGTAGCTCACTCCTTGGTACCAGCTTCTGTCTGCCTTATTTTTCTGTTGCTGTGATGGAACGAGGGAAATTTATAAAAGAGCTTTTAACTGGACTTATGATTCCACAGGATTCAGAGCCCATCAAGCCTTGGTAGCAAGCAGCAGGCATGTTGGCTAGAACATCTGAGAGCTCACACTTTGATCCACAAATAGGTGGCAGAAAAAGGACACCTTGGGAATGGTGTTTGCAACTCTTTTGAAACTTCAAAGCCCACCCCTAGTGACAGACCTTCTCTTACAATGCCACTCCTTCTAATCCTACCCACACAGTTCACAGACAAGGAACAAAGTATTCAAACAAGTGAACCCACGGGGGCCATTTTCATTCAGACTAACCATACCAGGAATACCAGCAAGGGAGATGGAGAAGGAAGGGGCTGTTACACAAGAGAACTGTGTGGTCCTTCTGCAGTAGAGCAAGCTGACCAGGCATAGATTCTCTTAGCCTTCCAGGAAGTGCTGCCCTGGCCACACCTCATGTACCTGATAAGTGGAACTAATCAGACTTATATCTGTAAACATGTGAATGCATATCTGTTTAAAACTTCCACATTGGTGGGAATGTGTTAGAGTAGTCATAAATAATATATATACATTATCTGTGCTTCAGTTCCAATCTGCAAATTTTACATCAAGTATACTGCTTTATTAAGGATTATTTTCCTTAAGACTAAATCATATTTTGAACATTTCCCAGTTCAAAATCTTGGTGCATGATCTTAGTTAAGAGAAGCAACTAGAAACAGCATACATAATAAAGCATGTAGTTAGAGATAAACTTTGTTCATCCTGTGTGGCCACCAAACTCTTTTTTTTTTAAGATTTATTTATTTATTATTTATACAGTGTTCTGCCTGCACACCAGAAGAGGGCCATA
>CM053760.1:43350746-43380869 GCA_028658305.1 Pachyuromys duprasi
AACCTCTGAGCCACCTCTCCAGCCCCGCCACCAAACTCTTAACCAAGCAGCTATAGGCAGTGGTTGCTTCAGATACAATAGGCAAGCTAGTTCATTCTTTGGACAGTTCTGGTGAAGGAACACAGACAGATATCAAAGAGCAGGTAAACACATGTTGATCATGGTAAATGCCGAGGATATTTAGACAGGGTAAAGGTGAAGGGATGTGGGTAGATACTTTTTAAGATGTATGCCACTGGGGTGGGGGTGACTCTCTGAAAGCCAGTATGCTTTAGTGTAGAGCTCTGAGAGGGAAAAGTTATGCAGCTCTGAGGGAGTGCTTAGATGGAGTAGCCTGAAGCTATTGTCAAGAGTGGAGCAGAAGGGGGGTGAGTATAGAGGAGGATAGTGGGAGATGGGCTATGTGGGGATGGGGTGACAGTGTGGCTATGGGCACCTGGGAAGCTCTGGCCTATCAGTGAGGACAGAAGCCAGCAGAGGATGCTGCTGTAGAGTTAGTTAAGGGTATAACTTGTAGAAGGAGTACTGTGGTTGCTGCGCAGAGCTATACAACAAAGGCCCCACAGAGAGGACAGAAGAGACAGGAGGCCAGTGCAGCTACTTAGTAATAGAAAATCTTCTTGTACCTGTGTGGGGAGCTGGTGAGAAGCACCGGCCTGTGGGTGTGTGCTGACAGTGCACCCTTCAGTATCTAGCAATGCTTGAACAGGGAGTATAATAAAAAGAGGGGAAAGTCAGTATTACCTAAGGAGCTAGAAGATGAAAACAAGCTTTACTACTCCTTAGAGTTTGTTTACAGGAGAAAGATGTCCATGTGGATGGGATAGTTTAACATGAAGCAGATTAGGGAAGAGCCTGCCCATACACAAGAAGACCAACGAAGCTAAAAAGTCGGAGCCTGGGGAGTCCTGCAGAGACTGATGCACCAACCAAGGACCATGCATGGAGAGGACCTAGACCTCTTGCTCATATGTAGCCAATTGGCAGCTCAGTCTCCATGTGGGTTTCCGAGTAAGGGGAGCAGGAGCTACCTTTGTCATGAACTCAGTTGTCTGCTCTTTGATCAATCACTTCCCCCTGGTGATGCGGCCTTATCAGGCCACAGAGGAAGAGGATCCAGACAGTCCTGATGAGCTTGATAAACTAGGAGCAGATGATAGGCGAGAACTGCCCCTTTCAAGGGCTAGGGGAAGGAGATGGGGGGGAGTGGAGAAGGGTGGGCCTGGGAGGAGTTGGAGAGACAGGGCTACAATCGGGATATACAATGAATAAGTTGTAAAAACAATTTTTTAATGTTTAAACAAACAAAAGGGGGAGGGGTGCCTTAAAAATTATTGATGTGTTCTAGTCAGGCCACAGCTTGCTGTAGCATTTGCCTGTGCCCCCTCCAAACCTGCTGCTCCAGACCGCAGAACTGAGGAGCAGTGGAACAGAGCAGTCCAGCAGCCAGTGATGGTGCCACGAGTCTTGTCTCCAGAGAGGCTGGTGCGCAGTCAGAGACATGGATTGGCCCTTCAGCCCCAAACCCCCTGTGGTTTGGGGTAGTAACTTTTCAAAGCCTCCGTTTTCTCGTCTTAACATTAAAATGATGGCATTCCCTTTCATGGGTAACAAGGGGTCCAGTAAGACCTCAGGTTCAATGAACATACCTCAAGTCTGTCTACATCTTTTTAATTTCCGGTCAAGTCTCCCTGGCTCTGGTTTTGCCTCTCAATTCCGTCCTCCACAGTGCAGCTAGAAGACTGCACAGAATGCAGGACAGAGGTCAGGCTCTTCTGTACAGCAATTGAGGCTTGCTTATTGTCACACGGGGACTGATCTTCAGCAGGACTTCCAAAGTTCTATGTGATCCAGCCTCTTTGTTATGTCATGGCCTCAACTCTGCCTCTCATCCCATGCTTTCAAGTTTCTGTCTATCCTTCCAGCTGAGGGCCCAGACCCTTCATGTTGTCCCGTAGACCTGTTCTGCCTCTCTAGTTCTTCTTACCGGGTGCTTCTTCCAGAAAGCCTCCTGCCCACAGCACTGTGGGCCTCTACTTCCCAACCACACTTCGGCCAAGTGTCTCCTGGCATGTCTCCCGCTGCACTGTCAGTTTAACAAAAGGGCTCTAACTCAGCACTGGTGTTCAATCATCGCTCAGAAAGTGCTGGCTAATACCGCCATCGCATTTTCTTTATTGCCGTACTACAAACCATCCCTTCGGCCACTTTTATCAGCACATCAGAATGACCTTTCATTTGGCATTGTGAAATGTTCCTCTTAGAAGATTTAATGGCTTCCTTAGTAAGTGTGGGGGAGAAAAAGAGTAGGTCTCTTATAAACTCAAAACTCTACCAGAAAGAGAAAAGTGAGGGAAATGGACAAATGTCAAAAAGTCGTGCTGGAGAAGGACAGCTGGCCCCGTGCTCTGGAGCCTCAGATGTCCACAGCCGTGGGTGTTGTCCCACGTTTGAGAAAGCATTAGGGGCCTTCAGTGAGTCTCTGCAGTGCTGCAGCCAGTTTAGACATGAACATTAAAGAAGAAATCGGACCAAAAAAAAGTATTTCTAACCATTGATCTGGTAACTTTCTATCTAGTAATATTATCCTAAGTAAAGCCTTCAATATTAGTTTCATATTTAAGTACACTGAGCGTGCTCTTATTGTTTATCATATTCATGGATAGAAATAAAAAACAAATGAAAGTTGATCAAATGAGTTATACTAGTGTCTTATGCTACACTGTTATAATGACACGAAAGATTTATATGGTAGAAGAATATTTAAGCGATAGTTATTATTTATAGTAAGCCTTTACATTACTAGCAGTAGAGTTAGTAATGGTGTTTTCCATGGACCGGGGCATTCTTTAGTCTTATTTGTTTATTTAAGGATGTCCCATGGTGTATATAGCAATGCTTCGGCTAGTGACTATAAAATATCACTGTCTACAAGTGAAGGAAGAAGCCTGATCATTGACATGAGATCAGTACCTGACTTCTAGCTCAATCTTAAGTAAAGGGTCAAACCTAAAAAGAAAAAAACAAAACAAAACAAAATTCTTGTTTATTATCACAAAGTTGAATATATTCACTTTGGAAAGTACATTCATTTGGAAAGAGTTAAGGGGATATTCATAGTCTTACCAACGAGTTGGGGGAGTGGGAACTTAGGAGATAGATATATTTTTAGTTGCTGGTTTACAAAATACATATTTCTATCTCAAGTTTACATGTATAATTTGAAAGAAAGATAAACTTTTTTGAGAAAGTGCTAATAGTAAAAATGTTTTTCCTCACACAATGGGAAACTACCATGTGTGATCATGATAGTGTACACACTGACAGACTCTGTAGGACAGCCATTGTATGCATGTTCCACCAGAGACCCCCCAGCATGTGTCTGCCCTTCAGCAGAGCTTCAGAGAATGGGCCATTAGAAACAGCACGTTTATATTAAAGTTCTCTTTCTTTTTCATAAAGTGTAACTTTATTGTACTAATGTTGGAGAATCTAAATAATGGTTGTTATAGGTTATTCAAACTAATTGCTTAATTCATTTTTTACTTTTAAGTGTATGGGTCTTCTTCCTGCCTATATGTCTGGGCATCTTATACCCGCAGTGCCCACAGAGGTCAGAAGAGGGCACTAGATCCCCCTGGAACTAGAGTTACAGATAGGTGTGAGCCACCATGTAGGTGATGGGAACTGAACCAGGTCCTCTGCAAGAGCAGCCAGGGCTCGTTTCTGCTGAGTCATCTCTCCATCCCCGCAAAGCCTTTATGTCTTAGAGTAGGTTATATGTCCTCCATCTTTGGGAGAAATGATTACCTTTAAAAAATAACACATTGAGCAAAATGCTTTAGAGAATATCTATCATATCTTGACAGTAACCTGTGAATTTCTTTTCCAGATATGCTCAGTGAAAGAACGTCATGCCAGTGAGATGCGGGATCTGCCTAGTCGATACGTTGAAATAGGTATGAGTCTCTCTCATGTCTCCTGTGTTGGTAAAACTTCACAAGAGCATCTGGTTGTCGAGTGGAAGGTGAAGTCCACATCTTCCACCAGAGTGTATCTCCTGCTACTTCAGTCAAATGGATCCAGAAAGCCTTCAAGTTCTGGAGGCTCACCTTGGAAAGCCTCCCTTTTCTCCAAACAAGCAAAAAAATTGTCTTTCTTATAACAACTTTGTAGCTGGCTTTGAAGTCAGATAATCATGGATTTGGATCCTGGTTGTGATATTTACTGCCAGGACTTCAGACAGATTTCTGCTGTTTCAATATTCTCATGTATAAAATATGAGAAAGAATGTTATAAGGGGGTTGTAAGGAGTGTGAGTTCATGCATGCATGTACCTAGTACAGTACTGTACCATGGTTGTTTTCATTTGAAACTTCTCAAGACTCATTTTTTGATGGTGCCCCAACTGCCACCATCTTTTATTTGGAGCATTACAGCTGCCTTCTCAGTTTTATCTGCTTCACTGTGACTCAAATCCAGTCTCTTCGTCACAATAAAAGTACAACCAGATCATGTAATTATCCTTCAGTCCTTTCTCGTTGTTCTGAAGATAGAGAATAGACTACAGGGATGGGTGTTGCAGTGACTTTCCTGCACAGACCCAGGCTCTTCCTTCCCCTATGTCTAGAACATTCATCTTGCCTCTTCTTTCTTCACCAACTTTTAATCATATCTTGGGTCAAGCTTTGCTTTCCTGGGGAAATCCACTGGTTCTGCCAGACCAGGCCAAGCCCACCCATTCAGGTGTAGATTCTCTCTGGCTCTGGTTATACGGTTGAGCAGTTCTTGAGTTCTTGATTATTTTTACTTTTCTGTGTGACTTCAATGCAAGGGTGCGTTGATCAATTTTTGTTTACTTTGTATCTTGAAGGCCTGAAACATTATAGTAGGTACTACATGGTACTATGTTGAATGATTCACGGCCTCTGGGAAACAGCTACTGTGTTTCGTACTGACTGTTATATACCATTACATCGATGAAGAAAAATAAGTCTTGCGGTATTAAAGTCGGCTGTAAAATTTGCTTGTGCCTTTGGATAGTGTAAGCTGTAGAAGTGTGGTGCTTCTCTGTTTTTCTGTGATGCTACAAAAATTGTTTGCTGTATGTTTTCTACTTGGCTAGTGTTGTTAGCGCATTTCAATATGGGTTGTTCTGCACTTGAAGATAAAAGTGTGGTATGTAAAGTTTTAATCCATTTTTCAACCCCAGAGAAGGCTCAGTAGTTGAGATTGCTCTGGGTATGAAGAGAATGAGTGTTTGGAATGTAGCTGTGCTGAGAAAAGCAGAGAACCGAGAGCACAGAGCAAACTTCCAGGTAGAGGAGAGGTGATTGAGTGTCTCACTTCCATCCCACTTCTCCTTTGCCTATCAGGGAAATCCTCTGAACATCTTGATGCACAGTATCCTAAAAGATGTTACTGAATAAGTAAGATGCAAAGCAAAAAGTTCTGATAATATTTAAGGACATGAGGATTTCCTGGGAAATGTAGGAATGTAGCTTTGTCATTTGTGTGAGTCCATTTCTTATATTTGGCCACTGTAGTTGGTGATTAAGTACCATAGCCATTTTTATGTCAGAAGGCACAGCTTTTGTATAAGAGAGCTTGAATGTGACAAGAGAAAGGGAAGTATTAGCAAGACGAGAGTGGATTTGCTTTATCCCTGAACAGTGAGGGAAATCCACGTCCTTCAGTGGTGTGTCAATGGTATTGAGATTAAAGACAATCTGTGAGAGTGCATTTGTGAGAACGCAGATGTTTATAAGTTAGACTATCAAAGACAAGCAACAGTTTCTTCTGCAGTGTTTTTATAAAGAAGAAATGATAATGATATTGTAGGTATCAGGGCAGATTCAGGGTGCAGAGGGCTTTTGAATACCCTTGCCTCTTCCAACTTACCTTGCTGGAAGCAGATGTGCTTTGTGGCTACACAGCTTACTTAATTTTACATGGATCTCCTGTTTTCTCACAAGATTCCCAAACATCAAAGTCTTTATGGAATGGTAGTTGGAAAGATGATGCTCCCTTGATAAGTGAAATTGGCGTTTCAGTCATTTCCTGATGTCTTCTGCCAGCAGCAGATGACTTACATAGTGAAATCAATGCCTGACTTCTTTGCCTTGATTTAATATGAAACTTAACAATTGACATAACAAACTACACAGAATGTCAGAGAATCCAGGGATAAAGAGAGGACAAGGGAAGGTTTTCATAAACCAGCATCATTACCTGTAGCTGGTCATGCATTGTGATCTGAAAACTTAGCATGGCATCCTGTGTTCAGCCTCTTGATTGATTTGAAACATGGTGACCTGGAAAATGAAGGTCTGTTTTCATGGTTCAGGAAAGCTGTGGGATAATTTTCTCTTAGATCTAAGTGTCTCTCTTCATATGCTTGTGGTCACTTTGATTTGAATGCACAGGTTACAGCATGAGATAATTCTCTTTGTGCACAAGTGACTTGGTTTTTCCTCTTAGAAAAAAATCTCAGAAGAGTCCATTGCAGGTGGGAGTATCTTTCCAAGTCTTTGTATTTGAGGATCTGGCTTTGTATAGTTTTCTGGTCAGCTTACTACTATTTATATTCAGTTTACTTTCCTGTTTTGCATTGGATTTTTCCTAATACTTCATTATGAAAAGAATTTTAAATATGAAAAAATATTTTGCAGTGAATGCCATAAAGCCTCTTAGATGCTGTTTTGTTGGAATGCATTTGCTCTGGAGAGATCTGTTCTTTATTCAGCCCCTTTCTTGGTATGATAGAAAGATTTGCAATAGTATTTTGAACTTAGATATTTGATGTTTTGTTTTTTTTTTTCTTTTTGTTTTTCAAGACAGAGTCTCTCTCTGTAGCTCTGGCTGTCCTGACCTTCTTCATAGACTAGGCTAGCACTGAACTTAGAGATTCAACTGCCTCTACTTTCTGAGTGCTTGGATATGAGCCATGCACCACTACCTCCTGGCTGGAGATTTGTTAATTATAGTGAGATTATAGGAAATTTAAAACATGAGATTGGGAAGATATCCAAGTAGGCAAGATACTTGTTGAGCAAGCAGAAAGACCTGAGTTCACATAACCAGAACCTATGTAGAAATGTGGACTTGGCCATGTCATGCCATCAGGTCATGGTGTCATGGTGTCAGGGGTGGAAACAGGAGGATGTCTGAGGTTTGCTGGCTGCTAGTCTAACTCTGGATTTACTGAGAGACTCTTTGTCAGGAGCAAAAGATAGAAAGGGGAAAGTGGTGGAGCAGACATCTTAGTGTGGCCTACACACACAAACACACACACACACACACAGAGAGAGAGAGAGAGAGAGAGAGAAAGGGAGAGTGAAAGATAGGAGAGAGAGTGTGTGTGCCACTAGGCAGAATGCTAAATACATCTCAAACAGAATGTCATTCAAGCTATAAGATATAAATATGAGAGGGATAAATATCCTCATCACTGGCTTCATGAGGGATGAGGTTTAACATATTACAGTTTAATGTGCCAGTTACCAATTAGAGGATCTGGGATTAAACTGAAAACAAAGTTGCCTTAAATGGTCTCCAACTTGAGTGTACTATTGGCTCGGGTTTGTTTTTTAATGTTTCTCTTCTTTTGTCTGTTAGCCAATCTCTTCAGTTTCCATTCCATGTATCAGCTCTTATGATTTGCTATTGTGAAGCGTCACACAACTTTTTACTTCAGCGTGTCTGCTTCAGAGCAATCCCTGGGGCTACTGAAATGCTGATTCCCAAAGTGTTTTCACCAACCTCTGGCATGGTCCAAGTGTTCAGACCTAACTGGGAGCTCTCTCTCTCTCTCGGTACAATTTGCCTGCTGGCGAAGAGCAGGAATCCTTTGCCACAAGACCACTGCAAAGGAGCTAGAAGGGAATATGAGAAAGTCACAGATAACTGCTCTTCCTTATAGTCTGGCACTTGGGGAGGGGCAAAGGGATTAAGGTGGACCAGAAGAAACAGTGTAAGTTCTGTGCCCTGAAACATGTTTCCCCTTACAGTAGCAAGGAAATTGTAGAGAAGGGCAGGACACTTTGATCACAAAGCTCTTCTTGGTGCTGTAGTTTACATGTATCTTGTGCTTCTCTGTGTTCTCCCTTACATTGTCCAGTGTACCGTCTGTCTGGGAAAAGTCAAGCATTGAATCTGACATCTGCTGCTTTGTCCTGAAGAGGCTTTAGTCCATTGCTGATCTTCTGTGAGCTCAGCCCACCAATTCTTACAGCATGTCTACACTGTTTTCTGAGTACACTGGGGTGTGGAGGCCTTTTCTACTGTGTCAAGATGAGGAGGTCATGGCACAGCCACAATGCCCAAGAACTGGCATTCTTCAGCAAAACACTGTGTGCAGGGAAACACAGCACACTGCCTCAGGGCCCAGAACCTTCTCTTCACTTTCCATGGGCCCCTGATTTCACATGTAGATTCTGTCCCTGTGACACTAGATTTCTCTCAGCCTTCACGTCTAAGCTTTTGGTTTCTCTTTTGTGGACTGTATAACCTAATAATTTGTTGGGGTTTTTTTTTGTGACATATCTTTTCCTAATAATACATTTAATTGTGAGCTTCTACCTAATTAGGTTTTTAAACCACCTGTTTCAAACTGCCTTTCCCTTAGAAAAGGACAAGACTTATTAAAAGTATTAAAATCATTGTTCTGTGGTATAGAATGGAATATCAGGAAAGCTAAATGTTATTGGCCACTGTTATTTTGAAATACAAAACCAATAATTGCTAGAAGATGTTTTACAAAGTTAGTCCAGAAATGTTTGATATTTTATGTATGTTCCTTTAAAGAATAAACGGAGCAATTCAACATTGCTTCCTTTACTTGTGTAGAAATAGTACTTATTCCTCATACATACATGTACTCTGATGCTGTGGTCTCTAGCCATCCTATCTTTATCTCAGCATTAGTATGAAAAATACATAGCATTTTTTTAGATCTAAAACCACTCTTGTTGCCTTAATGAATACTAATGGAAAAGGGAGGTTCTTTCTATGGTGGTTTAGGCATAGTAGCTGCAAGCACCTTCATACACCAACAACTTCAAGTAGGAAGTGAAGTTTCACATATTTTTTGACATGTCTTTTTCTGTGGGTATTAATGGAGAGGAATTATTGAATGGCAGAGTAGAAACACTAAGGTAACAACAGAACTCTTCACTCTTGGGTCATAATGAGTGTTGCTATCATTCAGAGTTTTGTTTCTCTAACAAGAGTGTGGGTGGTATGAGGGAATGACTCAATACAAGGGATGTTTCAATTTTATCTAGATATTGATAACTCCTGAATTTCTAGACTCTTGACTGTTAGTTTTGCAAGCATACGTCTTCCTTACTACTCTAAGTGATCATTAATTCACAGTGGGTAGTGTGATAGCTTCATGTCTACAAGTACACATTTACTACCTGAAACAGAGATGAACTCCTGCGGTCTTCTTTTGTTTTATCAAGAACAAATTAATGTTTCTGTCCATGATCTCAAAGATCATAAAATCTCCATGGTATTTTTGTAAGCATGTAGGTTAAGGGATTCAGGATATAGAATGGAGATTTGTAGAGGGCACTGTCCTAATTTTTCTGTTCTGTGCTTTATAGCTAATTTTTAAAATATCAGGCCTTGATGTAAATTACCTACCATTAGAAGATACTGCCTCATACTATCTGTCAGTTACTCTGGGCAGGCCATATGATCTTAGAGAGGATAGTACCTCATAGCTCATTATCCACCACATTTGTTGATTAAGTGCTATTTTCCCTTGGGTGTGTTAACACATGAGCACAAATAGCCCTCCTCTTGACCGTCATGAGAAGGGTTTCTATGCCATTTCTGGATTATTGTTCTTTGCCCAAACGATTGGCAAGGAAACTGTATATTAACACTTCAGTGATAGAATATGATTTAGTAAGATAGAACTCAACTCCATTCGTACGGAGATCGCTGGACTGATGGTTACCAAACTCTGTTGTCAATTTCCTTATTACCAGATGGACAAGATTGCCCCTTCTCTACAAATGACCCCAGTGTGGACCCATGCCAAGAGCCTCTGCACATTGCTCTCTCTGTCTTCCCACACTCACATGCTGCACTCTGAGCACTTCTAGAAACTCCTGCCCTGTCTACACTGGACATTGCCTTTCCCACACTGTGATTGAGGTGGAAGTGGTTCTTAAATAAGCTTATTTGAGACCATTTCCCGTGTTATCTTTTTATCAAAGCTGGTTTTATGTGCCTCGATAAAAAATACTCAGCTTAGGCTTCCAAAATGAAGGAAAATGTTCGTGGCAGGGCTGGGTCATGAGCGCCTGCCCGTGGGCGTGTTTCCGGACACCAAGCCCACTCCTGTCACCCAGTCAGTGGCAAGGCAGAAGAACTACTGCCCACTTCAGTTGGAAATGGAGGCACACCTATACCTCCAGCAATTAGGAGGCGGAATGAGGAAGCTCAGAGCTCAGAGTCATTGTTAGCTGTATAGCAAATTCAAAGCCACCTAGGCTAAGTCTCAAAAGACTTACCTATTTTAAAGTTTGTGTTAGTCATTGTTAGTCAGCTGTTTGGTATAAAAGTTAAATTATGAAGATGATTATAAAGATAAGCAAGGACTAGAAAGTCGAGGAATCTGATGAACCAAGGAAAGAGAAAAGAAAGATTCTCTCATTCTCTGGTTCTCTCTCCTGGGCCACCTCACCTATCCCCTTTCTCTCTTCTCCTGCTGCCTCTCTGTCTCTGTCTCTTTGCACCTCTGTACAATAAATCTTTTCGTACCAAAAAAAAAAAAAAAAAGAAAGAAAGAAAGATTCTCTCATCCCACATTCCATCTCTATTTTAGGTTTTACCTCTTCTCTTGTTTCTTTTCAAAAGACAAGAAAAATTTAGACATTGAGTCTAAAGTAAATCGTTGAAGTCCAGTTCAGTGGAAGTTAATGACCCAGGTTTCCAGACTACACAGGCATTCAATATCACCTCCAGAATGACACACTGTGTTCTCCTGACCCAGGAAAAGAAAGTATGCTCTTCATAGATGTTAACCAGTAGTGCAGCGAGTATCCAGGAGATCAGAGACAGCCTGAATTATGAAACTTGTAGACAATGGGATAAGTCCAAAGGAAGAGTTCACTCACAAGTGAATCTCAGTGTCTTTCACTGCTGCTGATTTCTAGTTTACGTCATGGGGTCATCAGAATCAGGCCACAGGAATTTCTCCCATGTGATAAGTACACATACTCACCATGTCCCCCAGTACTGGGGATTAGATGTTGTCCCTCATGCATGCTAGACAAGCAGTCTACCACTGACCTATGTCCTTAGCCCACTTTTTATGCTTTACCTTGAAACAAGTTCTCACTAAGTTATGGAGGCTGGCATTGAATTCATGCTGTGACCATAACAGTCTTTGAACTGGTGATCCTCTTTCTCTGAGCCCGTGGAGAGTTGGGAGTACAGAACTGCACCATGAGGCTGGAGGCACTTTGTGTGTGTGTGGTTGTTGACTTAACTCTGTGAGCGCACTTGTATGTGTTGATCCCAAGGAACAGAGAGAGTGTGGGGTGTCTTCCTCTGCCACTGTCTCATTGCCTTGAGACAGGGTCTCTCTGAACTACATTGCCATTTCAGTTCATCTGACTGTCCTTCCTGACCCCAGTCTCTCAAGTGCTGGGAGAACAGACACATGTCCCCATGCCTGGCCTTTATGTGGATACTCGGAATTTAACTCCGATCCCCATGTTTACAGAGCCCAGTCTTACACACTCAACTATTTATTAGTGTGAATACCTCTTAACTCACAATAATAATAATTCTTTTTAAGTTTAATTACATCAATACTTCTTAATAATATCTGTACTAACAGTATTTCTTCTAACGTTTTAAGCACACTATTTTGAAAAACTTGTTTTTCAGTAAGTATGCAAAGATGTTCAAATAAAATGTCTAAAGCCAAAATCAAAATAATGTTTTATAATAACAAAAAAACCCTTGCACTGTTTGCCCTGCTGCACTCACTGTAAGAAAGAAAAAAACCTTAACTCAGCCACTTGTTAAAATTAATGATATTAATGATAATTTTACTATTACTTCATTAGTAAAGATAATTGATGTTATTGTTTGAGTCTTCATGTGATGTACCGACATTCTTCCTTAAGTTTCCTGGCATAGAGGAGCACTCACATTTGACATATAGGGCTTCATGTTTTTTCTTGTGATGTCAGCTTTTAGGTCTATGTGTCTTTCTGGGACGGGTTGTTGTAAAGTGCTTGCCATGCTGCGTGGTGAAAGTACTTTAACTTGAGACACACTACAGAGCATATTTGGTATCGTATCATAATTCAACACATACACAGTGTGTAATAATCACATCAGGGGAGGGAGCATTCATTTCCATTTCAGGCATTTTTAAATGAATTGTAGCTTTCACAGCTGGTGTGTCTCTGTCGTCGTGTGCACATTTTTACTCCATATAATGGTGACTCCTTTCTGCCTTTTGTTTGCAGTGTCTCAGTTTGAGACTGAATTCTACATTAGTGGACTTGCACCTCTCTGGGATCAGCTTGTTGTACTTTCCTACGTAAAGGAGGTTGCAGAAAAAACGGTAATTATCTTCTCCCCAGGTACAGAGGGATATGGAGGAGTTGGCTTTTAGCATCACACCCAGGTCAAGCTGCCTGTCAGGAGAGATTGCTATAATCTGAGCAGAACTTTCTGACCTATGAAATAAGCCTAGCAGAAATTACCCTGCCGGCAGCAGCATATTTACCTTCAGAAGCCGCCATCGTCACCTGCCTTTGTTCCCTTTGCAGCACAAAGAGGACAGCCTTTTTTCTTTTTCTTTTTTTCCATCTTCATTGGTTTTTGTTTTGTTTTGTTTTTTTCTTTTTCATCAGTTGCTTGATATTTTAGTTGAAAGAAATAAAGGCTTCCGCATGCTGAAAGCAGAGAGCCAAGGCTGACATTGCATTAACAGGTTGCAGCAGTGACAACACCAGGGGTCCCCGTGGTCAGAGGGAATTACGGAAAGGGCAGCTCCTTCTTTCCTGGAGTCCAGACATACTTGTTTCCCTCCCAGAGGCCTGATGATTCCAAGTAGCTCAAGTCCTGCTTTGAACGAGATTGTTGCTCATTCAGTTATCAGTGTGGGTGATAGACACTGAAATGTGTTGCTAACAGAAAGCAGCAGAGAAAACCAAATTTTGTTTTCATGACATTGGAATGAAGCTCTCATCTGGGATTTAGTGACACCAGCTCCCTTTAAAGCCCAGAACAGTGCCATTCCAAGTTTGCCTATTAGAGTTCAGGGCCCTGTCTGGAATGGGAGAGGGGAGGCCTCAAGGCCTGAGCAGGGAGAGCTTGTTGCAGAGGATTTTCTTTTGGGTGCTGTATATAAAAGAAATTGCAATTGATTCTCTAGCCCTTCACAGTAAGCAAGCAGGTGGAGTGTACTCTCCCTGTTAGTATCCTCCTCCTCTCCTCTTCTTCCTCTTCTTCTTCTCCCCGCCCCCCTTCAAATGGCAAGGAATAAAATAAGGAAGAAAAGCCCAGGGAGCCCTTGTTGTGAAGTGGTGGCTGCACTTGAGCCTTTTTCTGAGAGAACACTTGCATTAGGAAGCCATCACTATAGTAACTGAAGCTCTGGGTGCCCATGTTGCTAGGCAATGAAACGCTATAGACTTAAGTGAACCCTCAAACCTCCTAAAATCAATAGGGTTGGCTTCTAGCCCTATTGCAGGACATCAGTTTATTATTATTTTATTTATTTTTTGAAAATACAGAAGGCAGAAGCTCCTGGGGGAGTAAGAATAGTGCTTTCTGATGAGGAGTGTGGGGCAGATTGAGGATGTGATTGAACGAAACAAAGGAAGAAGCAATAAAATTGGAAAGGGGAAAGCCTAATAAACAACTGATCAAAAAAATAAAAAGGAAAAGAAAAGGGGAAACCTGGGAAAGCTGTGTTAATAAAGAGCATAAGAAAGGAGAAAACCCGAGAAAGGCCATCCTCACGGGGCAGACTGCAGAAGGGTAGCTTTTCAGAGGAAGAAGGAAGAGCTTAGGAGGTTGTCAGCGTGCTAGTGTCCGGAGACTCACTTTACATAATGTCAGTGTGTGCTTTCAGTCCTTAAATATGGAGGGACTGAATAAAATTAGGGCAAAAGAATGTCGGTCAGCCTTGGGCACACTGTTACCCAGTTTCTATTTTCATATTGAAAATCTGTTTCTATTAGATTTTCATTGGCTGCTTCTATTGGCTTTTCATTGACACCCTTAGCTATTTCCCATGTGATGCATTTCATACATGCACCTGACTCTACTCTGTGCAGTTACTCCTTTGTGTGCCTTGTTCTTCTGTATGTTATTCCACTCTTTGTGCATGTGTGGTTTTCATTGTGAGCGTGGTTAGTAGCTGTATGCCCTTCTATCCACTTACCGCACCCTAATTCATTAAGCTGTTTCCCAATTCTGTTTTTCTTGCCTTCACTGATAAAACACATGTTTTTAAGAGTTGAATTTTTCCCACGTAACTAGGGGATGGTGACAAAACTAAATTGTTGCTCCTGAAAAACTCATATATAAGAATATGGATCATGTGACCCAGGAGCAAGGCCTGTAAAGTGACCTGGATCACATTAGTGACACATCCCTTAACACCTATAAGAGAATTTTATTTTTTCCTAATCCCAGTGCTAAGGATCAAACTGCAGGATCAACCAAATACTTAGCACGTACCCCATCACTGAACTATATCCCTAGCCCTCAAAAGCTTCACATTTAATCTACTGAACTTCAAATGTTTTTCATCTTGTCATGATATTGATTTTTTTATCATTTTCATTGCACCCAGTTTTAAAAATATTCCTGTCTTTTCTCTCCATTTTTGTTAAAATGTGAGATTTTTTTTCTCCTATTTTTTTTCAAAGCTCAGATAAACTATGGTGTATGTTCCCTGTTTTCTTGTGATGGATTGTCAGTAGCTGTAGCCCATTGTAAGATACAAAGTGGTTTAGTGGCTTCTTGGTTAACCAAAGTGCTTAGAGAAATCCACATTCCACTGCTTTATTTAAAAACAGTGCTTTTGATTTTGTTTCCTGCCTTGTTCCTCTCTCCTTCCCACTCCGTATCAAATCCATGCCATGCGTGTGCACTGTTGCTGCTTTGCAGTTTGATGGCGTGTGGGCTCCATGCCTGCAGTGCCCATATCCCTAAAGCACAAAAACAAAAGCAGAGGGGCTAGAGAGATGTCTCAGTGGTTAAGAATGCTGGCTGCTCTTCTAGATGGACCTGAGTTCAATTCCCAGCAATCATATGGTGGCTCACTGGGATCTGATGCCCTCTTCTGGCACATGGGTGTACGTGCAGATAGAGCACTCACATACATAAAATTAAATAAACAAATCTTAAAAAAAAAAAAAAAAGCAGAACAGTGGCAGCCCACATTGGGAGTGGGGAACTCTTCCCTGTTCACCTCAACTTTCCTGCGCACATCTTCATACCCATACCCTGAAATATGCTTCGCTTCCATGGTGAGTCTAAATGCTGCCAAGTGATAAAGATTCTCTTCAGCCCCTACTACGTTAGGATTGGATTCTGTGATAGTGCAACTCCTAGATGTAATTCTGTATATTTTCACACATACAAAAAAAAAATTCACAAAATGAGACATGATTAGGTGAGCTGTTTGTGGCAAGCTTTTAGAGGGACTTGTTTATACCAAAATGATAAATTCAAAACAAATACGAAACTGCTTGTTCATTTGTGTAACCTACAGAAACATAAGTAAAATGAGTCTTCCCTGTTGTTTTCCCCTTAGGAAAGAGAATACTGTGCTAGGCCTAGACTGGACATCATCCAGCCACTTCCTGAGACCTGTGAAGAGATCTCATCTGATGCTCTGACTGTCAGGGGCTTTCAGGAGAATGAGTGCAGAGATTATCATTTAGGTGAGAAAGCAGAGATCTGCTCATGTGCTTTCTTATACTTATTCTGTTGCCTTTCTATTCCACTCACCCAAGGGGGAATTTAAATATAGCTGCTAACAGGACTTTAGACAGTACTTGGGCTGGCCCCTGCCAGTAAGAGCAGACTTGGAAATCCTGCATATTTTGTCCGAGTGCCCATAGGAAAGAGGAATGTTGGATGGGAAAGAAACCAGTCTGAGTAGTAGGTTCATTTTTTTTTGTTGTGTGTTTTCTCTGTTGTTCCATAAAACCAGCTCTGCTTGCTGTGCTGGGAATCAAACCCTTGGCATTAAACATGTTAGGCCAGCACTGTCACTCAGAACACCCCAGCCCTGTCCTGCTTGAGTGACATTAGCTTGACCTGGAGCAGCATGACTCTGCTGTGGTTGCTGTGTTCCTGGAAGGTTTGCTGTCTGTTCGGAGCTGCAGAGTGACAGATGGAAAGAGTCCCACCACAACTCTGGGGACTGAGAAGTATTTGCAGATGGGTGGCTGAATGTGGGTGAATATACTTACTCACTCTCTGCTCAGGAGCAAAAGGAGAACTGTGGCTCTTCAGTCCTGCTTAGGAAGTCTGTCCTCATATCCTTGTAAAATACATTGAAGAAAAAGAAACACTTAAGCTCTAGATATTTTTCCGGCTTATAAACAGACATGAAAATATTTTTAGTTTTCATCTGGACAAAGAAATGATGCAACACTTTACATGCATCTGGTCCTTCTTATATGCTCTCTCTAATTAGTTAAAAACTGTAAGAGTATATTTTGGACTTTGCAAAAAACAATTATGAGTCAAAACTGAAAGCATACAGTATGAGTATTTTGCTTGGAGCACACTCAGTTGTATTTGTAAAAACCCTTTGGAACAGGTTTTATAATTGAATTCTGTAGGAAATGTTCAGCATTGGCATCACAGGCAACTTGCTGATATGATGGATTATGTCCCTAGGGTTTGGGCATCTGTCATTTATGTATTACATGGCCTTGACCCTGGTGAAAAGGAAACATTTATTTTTGACTGTAGGATGTAATTATTCTTTAAGAATAGAATAGTTCTGTAAGTGTCCATAAATAAAGTTTATAAACAGTAGATGAAGTCCAATATGCATTAGCACAATCAGTTAGGATTCTGTTTGTTCACATCAAGTCAGAATATTAATTTGTTAAACTTAACATTTTAAGCCTACTTTATTTGTGTTTTTTATTAACAGTCTTTTCTTCTGGCGCTTTCTCCTTCCTTCCCTTTTGAATACTTTTACACTGTGGTGCATTTAGGAGCAATAGCTACTGCCATTCTCACCCTCCTTGACTTTCAGTAGAGTCAAGCACACTTAGCCACAGAGGTAGATAATTGACTGTTGAGTCTGAAATTGTGGCCTAATTACATCCCCTCAAACTATTGCCACTTTGTAATATTGAGTCGTCCAAGTTGTTCTTTCTCTCTTTTCTTCAAGAATACTCTGAAGGAGAGTCACTCTTCTACATCGTAAGTCCAAGAGACGTCGTCATAGCCAAAGAACGAGACCAAGATGATCATATCGACTGGCTCCTTGAGAAGAAGAAATATGAAGTAGTTTTGATTTTACTTTCTTGAAAGTATTGACTTGTCTGAACATAGAAAAGAGAAAAGATTTTTATAGTAAATCTTTCATATTGAGTTAGTGTGCTCCAAACCAAAAATATGTTACCATCTCTCTCTCTCAGAAATCAGAGAACAAAAAGCATGCTGAACTGTTCAGTGGACTGACTTTCCTGGTGAGGGGTGGGTTGGAGAAGGATGTGTGCTTCAGAGCAGTGGGAGTCAGATAGAGCTAATATAGGGAAGCTTTTGTGATTATTTTCCTAAAGAAGTTTTTCAGAGTTTTCTCTTTGGATATGTTTATAAAATTGATCATTTTATTGTTATTTTGTGTATAAGGGAAAGATACCAGATTTATTCTTACTTAGAATAGTTTGGGCCGGTTGTGGTGGTGCACACCGGTAGGGTTTGCTGAAGGAGGCAGAGGCAGGAGTTCGAGGCCAGCCTGGGCTACACATAGACTTGTTTAGACTAATCTGAGTGAAACAATGCTGTTTACTTCACTGAGCAATGGTTTACAGAGGTTTAAGTAGACAATGTAACAACATGATTGACTTTAGGATTACAACATCATTTTTTACTATTAGCTGTTCTGATACTTTGTTTCTTAAAATGACTGTTTTTGTGTCTCCATCAGCAGAAAACAACAGTCACTGGTTTATCTGGAAGGACTAGGACATTTCTTTTTATTAATTTGTTAAATCCAGTTGTTATATATTAATACCTGGTATATAGTCACGTTCCACTTATTCCCTGAGGCCAATCCTCTCTGCTAGGCTAGAAGCCAGCAAGTCTAGCTATCCTCCTGTATCACCACCCTCCCAGCTGGGATTATAGACATTTGGAGAGACTACTGGCTTGTTACATGGATGCTGGGATCTAAACTCTGCTCCTTATGATTGCACACCAGAAGAGGGCACCAGACCTCATTGCAGATGGTTATGAGCCACCATGTGGTTGCTGGGAATTGAACTCAGGACTTTTGGAAGAACAGCCAGTGTTATTAACCTCTGATCCATCTTTCCAGCCCAAAGCAAGCACTTGTAACTGCCAAGCCATCTCTCCAGCCTCCAGATTAAGTGACATTTTATGAAATTAGTTTACATGTTAAATATTTATGCTAAACTAATACTTATAAGCTTTCTGGAAAAAAAAAGCATAACATGAATTTCATAAGCTTCATTTTAGACATGAAAACATTTGCATGCTGTTTACATTTATTGAAACATAAATGAAAAGTGCCCTTGTCAGTCTGTGGAACACAGATTTAGAATGACAGGGACTATTTGCTCGGCGTCTGAGAGATTTTGTTACACTCTGAATTGTATATGAAATGTGATTCCGTAATCTTAAAATGTGAATGAATTCGAGTGGAAATGAAAAAAAGTCTTCATTTTGTATGAATATCTTTAATCTGAATCATTGATGTTCGTTCAGCTATAGCATTAAAAATTCTAGTGTCTCACACAAAAACCACAGGGAAATGAGGTTGTGTCTTTGTAGTTTAGAGGTTAAAACACAATCCACAGTTTATAACTGCACTTCCCTTCTCTCCCCCTTGCTCTATGATCTCTTCTTTTCTCATGGCTCTTACCACGATGCCTGTGTAAACATAGGAAGCTTTGATGGCAGCTGAAATTAGCCAAAGGAACATTAAAAGACATAAGATTCTGGTAAGTGCAGCTTCATTATTTGAAACCTAACTGTTCTTACTAACTTATAAGGAAATGGAATGACTTGAAAAGAACAAGAACAGCTTCTTCGTGTCTATTCAGAATTTGTTTTGAACTAATTCTTTTACCTGGGAGGGACAAATATTTCATTTTACCAAGTCAGTTTCTGCTTGTAAACAAGAGACTTGAACACCTGCTAGGATGTAGCTTTAGGAAATTTGGAAACTGCATTTGTGCAATGCACTTTCAATACAAAGCTTTCCAGTTGAATGTGTGGAAGTCTCTTTAAATCATAGGTAAAATCACATTATCACAAAATGTATCAAGACTGGTCTCTTCAAACTAGATTGCTTTGGTGTGGCCTTGATAACAAATTCAATTGCTTTTGTTATGGAGACTATCCTAGGAAATCAAATACATTTTTATTACATTTTGGACTCTGGAAAAGTACAGTGGCTAGAAACCTATTTCTTTGCTAAGTGTGATAGGGAATGTGCGACCAGAGACCTGACATGAAGCCATACCCTCTACTTATGAAGAATCCTGTCCTTACACATCATTGAGTCTGTACCCTTGTTTACAAATGAATACCAGAGAGGTAGCCTTCGATGGGGAGTTGGTTTCCACACAAATTTCTTCTGTTACTTCTTCATCCTAAAATTCTCTGTAAAACTGCACATACAAGCTATGACACAGACAGACATGGACAGTAGTTCTCACAGGACCCCCACATTCTGTCTGCTCAGAACCTGACACTCGGCTCATCACTTGTTCTAGTTGTACTATTAATTCACTTCATTTGCTTTTCTATAGGATATTGGGTTGGCATATGTAAACCACCTGGTGGAGAGAGGAGAATATGACATGGCTGCTCGGTAATAATTATATCCTCCCAGTTATTTTATGGCTGATGGTAACAGCAAACGTAAGACATTCTCCGCTATTGACTGGTTTCATATCCTTCTGAAATATATTTAAAAAGGTCTGGTATCAGACACGAGCCTCCTGCACAGAACTAAAGGGCTGTGTGACTTAGCAGGAGTGTAGTGTCAGCCTGTACTACAGAACCCCAGTCCCGTGTCTCACAGCACAGCTCGCCCTGCGCAGGCCCACTCTGCCCATTGGCCTGTGTCTCTATCACTCTGGAGAGAGTGAGCTCTCAAGGGAAGCAGTCTATGTGACCTCCAGTGTCTAGGGCCAGTTGGAAGATGCCTTTGGAAGAGATACAGAACAAAATACACAGTTCAATGGTTTTTCACCACATATGGGAAGTAATGGAAATGATGAAGCCTGCAAGACCCCTTCAGACCCATCTCCACTCCTATAAGTTAACGCAGCAGCCTGGGAATCTGATTATTTTTAGTTTTGTTTTGTTTTTTCATATTTTCTTTAAAGCTGACCCAGAAGGAGCTGACATTTGGGGCATAGTGATTTTTCTCTACAGAAAGTTAAAACCAGTAGTGTTTTCTGGATAAACAGAAAAGTCGGGGGAACCCCTAGTCTCCTGAAGAAGGCACTTCTTTTTCTGTAGCTATTTTATGTAACTTTCATGATTTCCATCAATTCCATGTACAGTCAGATGAATAATGGCGGCACCTCCATGCTTGTTGACACTACAGAGGGATCCCTTTCAGAGCTCTGGGGAGAAGTTTACCTAAATTGCTGGGGAATTGTCCACTTACTGTATCTCTTTATTTTTATTCATATTTCATTTCTCCCTGGGATGTTTTTACTACCAGAAAATGCCAGAAAATTCTTGGGAAAAATGCATCCCTCTGGGAATATGAAGTTTACAAATTTAAGGAAATTGGACAGCTGAAAGTAAGTTATTTATATTTTAAGTCATAAATTTTGCATTGTAGTTTATTAAAATGAGAATAAAATTGAGACAAAGCAGTTCTTGGTTGGAAAGTATGTAATATCTTGAAAGAAGGATTAAACTGTATCACTTTTATTTTTATTTTTTGTCTCAACTGTGTATGTCTCTACCTTGTTACCTCCATGATTGAGGCACTGTGTTTAGGCACGTTCATCTTCCTTTTAGTGACTTGGGAAACAATTGCAATTTCATTTTGTTGATTTTTCAGTATAACACTTTTTAAATTTATTCAAGAGTTAATGTTAACTTTCTTTTTCTCTGTTTTGTGTGTGTGTGTGTGTGTTGGGTTGATCTGATGGCTTCAAAACCATTAGGCAAGGGAGAGTTTAGGGAGGAGGCTTCAGTCAGGATATATAATGAATGAATTGCGAAAAAAATAAAAATTAAAAAAAAATTAGGCAAGTGATGTGTCACTGAGCTCATTCTCAGTGCTCAGACAATCTGTCACCTGCAAGAAGACATGAAAACACTTGATTCTGTAGCTATGATGAGAAATTTTACCACTTGCATTTTACTTACACCTGGGAGACATCATGCGTACCAGTCATGTTTTATTGTTTAAAGGGCTTTTAAAGTTTCATCGTATGTGAGCCTTTTGAATACTCTCTTGTTAATTTTTTTTTTAAGTTAGTTAGAAGTGGCTTCATTGTGGCATTGACATATACTTATAGCATTGTCACACACTTGTGGCATGCTTGCTTCATAAGATGATTTGGTTTTAAAGTATTAATTAATGTATTGCATCTGACATAAAGAAAGTTAGAAGAAATAGAAAATAGCAGTTATTCTCCTAATTATTTAGATTATCATTAATTAATTAATTAATTAATCAAGAAGAAAATAATGAAGTTTAATGAAATCACTTTTGTACTATTATTGATGCCTACACTCACATATAGACACACACACATAGAGATACACACACAGACAGACACACACACATAGACACAGACACACACACATGGACACACACACAGAGAGATACACACACACATATAGACACAGACACACACCTTTTGAAAATATTTTATAGCTTCCTATTGGGTAGCAGAGTTTTTTGAAACTTACTTCTAAAGTGTCCTGCTACCTAATATTTTTGAGGTTAAACTGTACACTTATGTTTGCATGTTTGGGTACACTTGTCTTGCCACTCCTGAAAGGACTGCTCTTCCTCCACAGGCAATTAGTCCCTATTTACCACGAGGAGATCCTGTCTTGAAACCACTCATCTATGAAATGATCTTACATGAATTTTTGGAAAGCGATTATGAGGTAAGGAATTCTCCCACGATCAAAGCTTGTTCTCAGGGTGTGTTATGAAACCTAGAAATTTCACCTTTTCATCCTCTCACAATGGTGGCATATGGATTTGATCCTGCTGATTCATGTCCTGTCTTGAAACCCTCCAGCTGTGACTGAAGGAGGACAGCCTGCCCTGGCTCTTGGGCTTGCAGACTCTCCTCTGTGTTTTGTCATGTCTGCCTCATCAGTACCACTGAGAAAGAAATGGTTTCCATTGTCATTAAACTGTATAATTTAAACGTTATTTTCCATATTTCTCACCTTCAGGTTTAATTTTAAATGAGTGATCAATCATGTAACAAATCAAGTAGCAGTGTTCATAAGAACTGTTTACCAAAATTATGTCCATGAAAAATTTTTTTGTTACCAGAACACTAAAGATCAGGTTCAATAACCAGAAGCTAATGGTAGAACCCTAAGCCCATAGTGTACACTTGTAATCCCAGCTACTCAGAAAGCTGCGGCAGGAGAATGTGAGTTTGAATTAACCTGGGTAGCATGATGAGGCCTGACCCCAGCTGCCCTCAGGGATGGTGAACCACTTCTCTGGAGTAACCTCTCAATTTTCTTCCCTTCCGTTTTGCTGCTCAGGAAGCTCTCGGAATCTTGGCTTGTTGAAAATTTATGTAAACTTCATTGCACAGGCATGATGGCTAATAAAGAGGTGGGAAACCCCAGGGAGCTGTGAATGTGCTGACTTAGCATTTCTCCCTCATGGGCAGTGGCCTGGGCTCCTCTGACGGAGCTCTTATGACCCACTACATTTCTATGGCCTGCAGTGGGGAAGGGGTAAGAGCAAGAGACTGGATTAAAACCCAAATGTGACCATCACAGGATCACACTATGCAGACTGTTCTTTTTGTGCTGTTCTCCTCTGGCTAGGGCTTTGCCACACTGGTTAGAGAGTGGCCTGGAGACCTGTACAACAATTCGGTGATAGTTCAAGCAGTTCGAGACCACCTGAAGAAGGATAGTCAGAACAAGACGTTATTGAAAACACTGGCAGAATTGTGAGTATGTTCAGTGGGATTGGGAGGATGCCTTTCATTTTCCTATATCTAATCCAAATTCAAATCCTTTCTCTAAGTCTAAGATGAGTAACTAGATGATGAATGTGTGAAGCTCCATTGTAATGTGACCTAGTTGCCAGAGGAGAGGAGTAGTGTGGGTCCTAGTTGTGAGATGCTCTCTCGGTGAGCCAGACTCTGGATTCTACTCTTAAGTCTGCAAGTCTGTTGCTCTTTCTGAACCAGAATCTTTGTCTATAAAAGTATAGTTCACAGTGTGCTATCGTGATATTTTCAAAGCTGAAAGTTGGGGCTCAGCAAATGAAAGTTGATGAATATTTTCCCTTTATTGGATGCTCCCGTCAGGCTTTGTGCCATATGTCTGAGACACAAAGATGAGGCGCCTCAGTGTGGGACACACAGACCAATTCAAGAAGGAAAGCCTGCTGTACCCCTTCCTCAGCACCCACAAACCTCAGACCTCCCTCACTCATTATTTCTATCAGATTCTGAGACAAGGACATACGGTGGCCTGGCTGCCAGGACCACATTAGACACAGCACAGAGGAAGTCAGGATTGTGACGCTCTAAATTAGAGCACTCACTGTTTTGTTTCAGAAGCGTGTTTCCAGGTGCTGTTTGGATCCCGTAGCTCTGCTAATAGTGAACAGCAGGATTGACTTCTGTTAAAATGTCTCTCCTCAACTGTATGAGGACTTAGTATGAAAATATCGTTTCCATGGAAAATGCATTTCTGCTTCAAATGAGCTTCCAGAGTATAACTCAGCTGTCACCTGCGTATAGGAACTCAAGACTGATCCTTCTACTATTTAAAGGAACATTTTCTTCATTCTGGACCCTAGGTTCATTGGAGTGTAGATTTCTATACGGTTTGGAGGCTGAGGCTGCAAGTAGGAATATTTATTACTTGGATATTCTGCATTCTTTTAAATTTGGTGAGATGAAAGGCAGGATCTGAGAAAGACTCCATAGGACTATGTGCTGAACACTTCCTTTGGTACAACTAACTCTCCTCTTTGAACAACTATTTTGGCCTTTAATATTATGAAACATAATCTCTGTGCATTTTAATTATACCCATTAATGAAAATTAATTTTTTATTACCAGGTACACCTATGACAAAAATTATGGCAATGCTCTGGAAATATACTTAACGTTAAGACATAAAGATGTTTTCCAGTTGATACACAAGCATAATCTTTTCAGCTCCATCAAGGATAAAATAGTTTTATTAATGGATTTTGATTCAGAGGTAATCTGTTTCTCATTACTATGTGTTAACTGTTAACTATGTAAAGATTTAATCAGTGGCCACCTGCCTGGGTGAATCACATACTTGACCATACACTGGCCATGCTTAGAACTCTCTGACTCTTAATGTGTGGTATTTTAATAGCTGGTGTTCTGAAAGTTTGCTTTGCAGTTATTCTGAGAAAACCGTTAGAGCTTAATGTCAGGCACTTTTGTGGTTGTGGTGGGAAAGAGCTTGGACTCAATGGCCTTGTAGATAGTAAGCACAGGTCCTTCCACTGATCTCCATCTCAACACCAGTGTAGTGCTTTACAAGAGGGATTTATGCTATATTTTTTAAACAATTCATGTAGTTCATAAGAGAGAAAAGAAAACAACTAGGCCTATCTTTTGACTTATTTAATCTATGTCTCAATGTGAAAATTTAAATGATTTCTATTTGGAATCTAAACTTTAGAACATGTCTTAGTAGTGTAGTGTCTTGTAGTGTAATTCCTACAAGGTCTGTGGTGAGAGGAAAAGGTCACAGTTGACTGAGGGAAGCCTAAGCAGGAACTCAAGGTATGCACCTGGAGTCAGGAGCTAACGCGAAACCATGGGGGATGCTGTTTATTGCCTTGCTCAGTTTACTTCCTTACACACCCTCCACAGCTCACAAGAGGTTTCAGGAAATGAAACGTCAGTCTCTCTGTCTCTGTCTTTCTGTCTCTCTCTCCCTTTCTCTACCCTCTTTCTCTCCCTCTCCAGCTCTCTCTTTCTATCCCTGTCACCCTTTCTTTTCCTTTCTGTCTCTACCTGTCCCTACCTCTCCCCTCCCCACTTGGGAAAAGGAATTGAAATAAAAGCGCTAGTGAGTAGAAATAATGATGCTCATAAAACATGAGGCTTTAATGTGCAAACGAAGGTAAAATGAAAGCTCTACAAGCTCTGGAAGGATTAACACATTTCCACATGGCACAACAGCACATTCTCAGAGATGCTTCTGCATGAGCCTAGTCAGTCGGACTACGGGCCTACAAAGAATCTAGCAGCTCCCAGGCAGCTCAGGGAGGACAGGAATCCTTGGTTCTAAGGAAGCCTGTGATTAAAGGAGGAGAGGAGATGGCAGCCCAGGGAAGGCACACTTCTGCATCTCCAAACCTGATGAAAATCACGGAGAAGCAGCGGAGGAGCACATTGCTATGTGGTAGAAAAGACAAGATAAGCACAGAAGTGGGGGTGCTTGGTGATACACAGACCTGCACACTCTAACCCAGAGCACGGAACAGAGCACCCAAGAAGGGACACGTTTCCCGTCCCCTACTCCAAGTCTGCAAACATTAGAGAAAAAGAAGCCTCTAGAAGCAAAAAGAGCAAAACAAAATCAGAAGACCTATAAGTTACATGGAGCAGACACTAGGAAATTAATACCTGGGGCAAAGAACAAACAGATCCTAAGTGAAACTACCCTCAAACCACAATGCTGGGAAGAGTGGCAGTGAAAGAAAAGATATTGTCTTAACTACAACTGTAACCCGCACAGTGGCCCACTGCCAGTCAGGACATTTGAGCCACGGCACAACAGAACCATGGGAACCCTTTACATAGGTGACCTGAACTGAGGGAGAACAGGGCAAACCTCCTCAAGACAAGCCCAAAGACTGACAAATGAACAGCCTGAGTACAGGTAAGGCAGGCAAGCCTGCCCAGCAGAACAGCTGATGAAAGTGTGGGACTGGCCACATTAGGGCTCCTGACACTGAGTCCTTTGGGAGAAGCATGGCCATCCTGAACACACGGAAAGCAGTGGGACAGGAGGATGCAGACATACTCTTAGGCTGGGAAACTTCTAAGGAGAGAGGGCTGATACCAGCTGACACCTGTGTAGAAATTCAACCCAAGTTACCTGTTGAACTCTCCTAAGAGACTGCATGCCAGCCCATCTAGGATAATGGGTTTGATCTGCAGCTATACCACAAAAATCAGGGCTCCTGTCACTGGGGTTTCTCCATAAGATGGAGAAGACAGACCACACATCTCCCAGCAAAGAGGAGATAGTAATAGTATAACATTTCTTAATTTACTTCCATGTCTCTGGGCTTTTTTTTTTCTTTACAAAATGTTACTCATGTGTAAATATCTTAACTGTTTATTCTTCATATTGCATAATTAGTTTTTATCATCATTCCTTCTATTTCTGCACCTATTCTGTGTTTTCTTTATGTTTCTGCTAGCTGTGCCCCATATATTTTGCCTGTCATTCCTATCTCATTTTCTCTTTGTTTTGTCTCATAACCCTTTTCATGTTACAAGAATTATTTTCTATAGCTTTTCTATAGCTTTAATCATCTTCAAATTCTCTTTTCTATAATAGTATCCCAACTACCTCTTTCTATTTACATTTTCCTTCCTTTGTTTTTATTATCATCATTAGTAGTAGTATTAATTGAATTTGGCTCTTTGTTGGTGGTAATTTTTTTCAGGGTCTCACTATGTACCCCTGGCTAGCCTAGAACTCACTGTGTCAGCCTAGCTAGAGATCCATGTGCCTCTGTTTCCTGGGTGCTGGAATTAAAGGCATGTGCCACCAGGCATAGCCTTCTGTTTGTTCTTTTGTTGCTCCGCTTCTAATCCCTAATCTTGTTTATCTTACTTTTTTCCCATGTCAACCTTTTAAAATATCTTAGTGCATGCCATATTTTCTGTGACCACTTATTCCCCTTAAGTTATCACCAACTTTATGAGTCATAGCAAAAGGAGGAGAATCTCAAGTTATAGTTATAGTTGTCGTTTTTCATAATCCTGGCAGGAAACTTTTCAAATCCAGAAAAAGAGATGGCTGTCCAAATGCAGGAGGCATTAAGCGGCGGAATGACAGCTCCAGGAGGAAGTTCCTCACCCTTGTTCTTCTACTGTCACTGTGTTTGCAGAGCAGACCTGTCTGTCGACTGTGGTTGCTCCCACGGTTACTATCAAGCAAGTGTAGACATATTAGACCTCCTCATGTCCAGAGCCTGTGGACTGAGGATTTAGCTCTTGAGCTTAGCTCTAGCGTGGAAGGAAGTGATGGCATTGCAAGCTAGTCCCACATGAACATTCTGGATATTTTCACTAAAAGAATATGGTGATTAAAAAGAAATAAATCCAACCCACATGTACAAGTGCCAGTGCAAAAACACAAAAAAATTGAAAACTCAAAAAAAGAATTCAAAACAAGGAAGACACAAACTTCTGAATGAATTGGGAGAGGATACAAATGAATAGGTGAATGGAGTAACAAAATAGGCACAGAATATTAAAGGAGAAATTCATTGAGAGCTAGAAATACTGAAAAACTAAAAATGAAAGTTTGGAAATAAAAAAGTCAAATTAAAAACTCAATATAAAGTCTCACAAACATGGATCAGGTAGATGACAAAATTGAGCCTTGAAAACAAGGTAGATGAACTAAAGCATTCATACAAAACCATAGGAAAAACAACAATTTTGAGAAGAACAGATGAGAACTATGAGACACCATTACATAGACCAAATCATGAACAGATGAGAAGAAAAATTTCAGGCTAAATGCAGAGATAATATGTTAATAAGGTCATGTACAACATTTCCAAAGGTAGGGGGAAAGATGGCCATACATTAATTAAATTAATTAAAATCCTAAACCAGTAAGACTAAAAGAGACTTTTTAACATCATGTTATACTGTTAAAAACACTAATTATGTAGAATAAAGAGCATTTGGGAGCTGTACAACAAAAAAGTTTAAAGACAGACCATCAGAATGACAGCAGGAAATTCTTTAAGATGATGAGGATACATGTAGCCCAATCTCTGAAAAATAGGAAGTACCAAAGCTATCACTCAAATTGAAAGAGAAAGAAACCTTTTCATGATAAAGACAGACTGAAGGGACTCATGGCCACCAAGTCAGCACTGCAGAGAATTCCTGAGAGAAATGTTCACATTGAAGAGAAGGGTGAGCATATCCTGAGTTCCCAGGAGAGAACAAAGTACGCTAGAACAGCAGGACACGAATGAGACTCCCCCAAGAGCAGGCATTACAAAACAACCACATTACAGCTTGATACACACTTTCCAGTAGTGACTCAGTATTAATGGTTGTAACTCGCCAGTTAAAAGACACAAACTAGGGCTGGTGAGGTGTCCGGCAAAGGCACCTGCCACCAAACCTGACAACCTGAATTTGATCCCAGGGACCCACATGGTAGAAGGAAAGAACCAATTCTTGAAAGTTACCCTCTGACCTCCATACACATGCATACACACACACACAAACAAAATTAATTTAAAAACTACTTTTTTAAAGACACAAGCTAGAATGTTGGATTAAAACACTACCCATCTACTTGTTGTTTGCAAAAAAATTATATACTTTAAGTATACTTTGGGTGAAAAGATAGAAAAGGATATTCCAAACAAATAGAACTTAGAAAGCAGGCAGGCAGTGCTGTCCTAATGTCTAACAAAATAAACTTCAAAAAAAAATTAGAAAAAATAAGTCAGTCCATCAGGGGCATTTACCAGTTTTGAATATCTGTGCGCTGACCATTGCTTCATGAAACACACAGTACTGGATGCAAAGGCACAGTGTGCCCAGCACAATAATAGTGCATGACTTTAGTGACTTACTGTTATCAACACACAGGTCATTCTGACAAAATAATAGAGAAGAAACAGGGGTAAGAGGAAAGTGACATTACAGAGCAAAGGGACTTCTCAAATATCTACAGAATTTTCAGTCATGTACTATAGAATATACATTGTCAGCAATCAGGGAACTTTAAAAAGTAAACTACATTTTATATAGCATAAAGCAAGTCTTACCAGGTACAAAGAAATTGAAACAATTTATTTTGTCTGATCACAGTGGAATAAAACTATATGTCAATAAAAAGTACAGAAACCGTACAGCTTGTGAGGATTAAATAACACATTATTAAATAATGAGTGGAGCACCACAGAAATCAGGAGGGAAAATAAAACTCCCTAGAATCACTTGAAAATAAAAATATAGCATATTAGAATATTGGGAATACAATGTAAGTAGTTCTTTTTTTTTCATTTTTATTTTCTATTAATCACAGGTTATGTACTTTGTATCCCAGCCATAGCCCCCTCCCGCATTCCCTCCCTATCTTCCCCTTCCCTCCCTCATCTCCTCCCTGCACCTTTCCAAGTCCACTCATAGGGGAGGACCTCCTCCCCTTCCATCTAACTCTAGCTTATCAGGTCTCTTCGGGAATGGCTGCAATGTCCTCTTCTGTGGCCTAGCAAAGCTGCACCTCTCTCGGGGGTGGGGGGAGAAGAGGAGGTCGAAGAGCCAGTCATTGAGTTCATGTCCAAAATAGTCCCTGTTCCCCTTACTAGTATGCCCACTTGGGTATTGAGCTACCATTTGCTACATACAAGCAGGGGTTCTAGGTTATAACCATACATGGTCCTTGGTTGGAGAGAC
>CM053760.1:43381369-43454847 GCA_028658305.1 Pachyuromys duprasi
GTGGCCCTCCCAACCCCCCCCCAAAAAAGACCCAAACCAAAGGACCTTGGAATAATTCTAATCAAAAATATAAAAGATTAGGTGGGCATGGTGTCACATGCCTTTAATCCCAGCACTTGGGAAAGCAGAGACAGGCAGATAGGATCAACATGAGTTCAAGGCCAGCCTAATCTATAAAGGGAGTCCAGGATAGCCAAGGCTACACAGAGAAACTCTGTCTCAAAAAACTGAAAAAATAAAAAAGAATGTAAAAGTCATCTTGTCTTAGTCATGACACCTCTTATAAAAGGAGCATTTAAATTGGGCTGGCATACAATTTTCAGAGGTTTAGTCTGTTTTTCTGATGACATTTCATGTCTTCGTGTAGTCATGGTAGCTCAAAGTTCTACATCTATATCCTCAGGGAACAGGAAGAGAGAGACCCTGGGCATGGGTTAGTCTCTTGAAACTCTGAAGCCCAACCCTAGTGACACACTTTCTCCAATAAGACCACTCCTACTTCAGCAGGGCTACACTTTTAATCCTTCTCCAGTATACCACTCCCTGATGACCATATATGAGCCTCTGGGGGCCATTTTTATTCAAACCAGCACATGTCTAGGATGTACATTTTAAAGCACTGGAGGAAAGACTAGACAATGAAAGACCTCCAGAAGAAGGTCAGAAGAATCAGAAGAATTTCTGTTGTGAAAGTGCCTGTAGTGCTGTGGTGATTGTTCTGATTGTCTGCACCACAGAATCTAGAGTCACCTAGGAGGCAAGCAGCTGGACCACAGTGGGGGCACTTTCTGTATAGTTGAGGTGGGAAAGGCCACTATAAATGTGGGTAGCTCTGTTCTGTGGACTAGAGCTCTGGACTAAATGAAAACTAAACTGTGAACTAAGTGCAGGCATTCATTTCTCTTTCTACACACTGGATGTAAGGTGATCAACTGCTTCAACCTCAAGGTCCTCAACACTCCCCTACTGTGATGTGCTGGAACCTCAAATTGTGTAGGGGGACTTCCTTCCTTCCTTTTTTCATTCTTTTCTTTCTTTCTTTCCTTCCTTCTGTTATGCCTGACCTCAGTTTCTTCACTTCCTTCCTTCTTTCCTTTCTTCTCAATTGCTTTTATGAGACACTTTGTTACAAAAAGAATGTCTGGTCTAATCACTCCAGACAATGAATAGATTCAGTGCAATCTCATCAAAACTCCCTTGACATTCTTCAAAGACCTAGAAACACACACACAAACACACACACAAACACACACACACACAAGACTCTGAACATTTAAAGTAATCTTGAAGAAAAGAACAATGTTTAAGAAACCAGCATACTCAATAAACTTACCCTAGAGAGCCATAGTAACAAACCCTTGACCATTCTGGTACCAGACCAGATATATAGATCAGTGCAATAAAATAAAACCGCAAAACTGCCATCAGATTTTCAACAGATGACATGACCATATATTGGAAGAAAGTCATGCTCTTCAATAAATACTGCTGGGAAACTAGGGACCACAAAGAAGACAGGAGTGTTCCCCATCTCTCACCCAGTACAGAAGTTAGTTCAACATGGAACCAAGCAAAACCTGAAACCTTGAAATAGATGAAGGAAAACACCAGGTAATTTTAAGCTTTAGTATAGGAAGGACTTTCTGAAAAGAACCTTTTGTTTTGTTTTGTTTTGTTTTGTTTTGTTTTGTGTTTTTGTCAAATCTCTCTCCTACCTCTACATAGATTCCAGGAATCAGAGTCAGGTAATCAGAATTGTTTGGCATGTGCCTTTATCTCCAAGCCATCTTGATGGCCCAACAGTTGTAATGAGAATGACTGCAAGCATTGGTTTTGTGCTGCAAATAGGATGCAAACTACATCCTATTGTATCGAATTTCAACAACAAATAAGGGAGAAAGTTGCAGCCTTCAATTTTACCACTAAATCCCTCCTTCTCTGGGGGGGGGGGGGGAGGAGCAGGAGGGTTGTATGACTGTCCTGGTGACATTGTAGACCTGTAGAGGACTCAACAGCCCAGAATATAAAATGAGAATTAACAAATGGGATTTCTAAAATTAAAAGCCTTATACACAGCAAGGGAAATGAGTCATGTGGTAGAATATATAATGAACTCAGAAAGGAAATACTAGGAAAGCAAACAGTCCAACCCAGTAAACAGACTAATAGAAGAAAGAAAACAAAGATATACAAATGGCCAGTGTACATGGAAAATAAGTTCATCTTTAGCTCTCAAGTAAATCAGATTAAAAGTGTATAAAGATGCTCTCTCACCTCAGTCAGAGTGGCTATCATTAAGAACACAGTGAAGAACAGATGCTCTTGGCAAGAATGTGATTTAGTGTAGCCAGTGTGAAGTCAGCACGAAGGATCCTGCAAAGGTAAAGCAAAGGGTAAAGCATCTGATCCAGCTGCCCCACTTCTGTATTTACACCTGAAGACCCCCTCTGCAAGTATTTTGCTTCTTGCAGTACTGTGTATAGTAGTCCCATTAAGAGACTCTGTAGTGGAAAAGATGTGTTATATGTGCACAATGGAGTTTTATTCAGCCATAGAGAACAATATTGTATCATTTGCAAGGAAACAAATAGAACAAAAGATCATGTTAAGCAAAATAAGTGAATCATGTTTTCATTTTTGTGACTCTTAGATTTTATACATGTGTTTGTGTTTGAGAGAGAGTGGGTGAGAGAGAAAGAGATGAAAGTAGAATTTGAAATGAGAGCATCTGGTGTAGAAGAACATACCTTTAATCCCAGCACTTGAAGGCAGAGGCAGGAAGGATCACTGAGTTTGAGGCCAGCATCATCTATATCAAATTCAAGGCCAGCCAGGCCTACATAGTGAGATCCTGTCCAAGAAAAAGGAAGGAAAGAAGGAAGGAAGGAAAGAAGGACGGACGGACAGGCAGGGTGGCTGAGGTGACCAAGGAACTAGTAAGAGCAGAACTTAAAAGAGAGTATTAGGGATAAAAAAAATTATAGTCGTGTCATGTTTGTATGAACGTCTTTATGAAACCCCCTATTTTCCTCAGCAGATATGCACTAATAAAAACGATGGCATGCTTATATAAAAATTAGTTGCAGGATGAGTGTTGAGCCAATAAAGGCACGTAATCCCTAGGATTCTCATGGTGGAAGGAGGGAACCTTTCTCCAAGTTATCTTCTGGCCACACATGCTCTAAAGCATGCATGCACAAGAATTAATTATATTCCCCGTATGCATTTTCCCCTGTGTCTTGAAAGCCTAATTAAAATGTGCACCTGTGGGAAAGAGATGGCTGAGCTGAAGCTAATAGCTATTCAAAGAATTTTAGCCAAAGTTAAGGTAGTTTTCTAGTTAGAAAAGATCTTTGGGATAATCAAACATCCTCATATTTATAGATAAAATTAACATTTGGAACAGGCTTCGGGGTGGTAGCAGTCAGCAGGATCCGCTGTTCTATCTGGTGAGTGCTGCCCTGCTATGTCTAGTCATAAACTAATTGGTGTTTTATGAACATGACAGATGGTATAAAAAAAAGCCCATCCATTTTATGTGTTTGGGAATCTAGCGGTTCACTTGTTTTCCTTTAGTTAACCTGTTCTCAGAAGGCCAGCCCTTGCTCACTTCTGTGAATGTGGTAATGTGATATACCCCAGAGCTGCTGAGGATCACATAGGAATGCAGACAGAGCTGAGACATCAAGGGGCTAGAGTATGCTGCCTATCTTGAATACATCAGGAACTTTTATATTTGGTGAAAATGGAGCAGCGCAGCAGTTTAACAGTATTCAAAGCACACGGACCTCAGATTGAGACACGTTTGAATGTACATTCCTTTATAAATGGCATTCTGCATAAGGACCATTTATGAAGCTCAGTGCTTCTTAAATGTAAGAAATAAGCCCCTGACCTGTAACTGCTAGTTAATGGACTGCATTTTGTTTAGTGTTCTTGTGTGGCAGACAAGTGACTCTGGCTGTGTTTATATTTCAGAAAGCTGTTGACATGCTTTTGGACAATGAAGATAAAATTTCAGTGAGTCCTTTTATGTGTAATAGACCTGTTCTCTGTTGTTAATAACTCATCACCAACTGGGCATGCTTGAGAGAAAAGAAGTTTGCTTGGCTTATAGTCTGGTCCAAGGTCAAGAGGCTGCACTTGGTAATGGCCTTCTAACTGGCAGGCCAGTGTGGGGTGTCACATGACAGGAGACAGGAGGAACTATACGTGAGGTCATGTGTGTACCCTGGAAGAAAGAGGGCAGATGCAAGGTATCTATGAGCAGGCTCACTGTTTTATACCTGTATGCTCTCTCATGTAACTAACCTAACCCACTCAGAGAGTCAAGCTTGACCCCTTTATATGGTAAACAGTCACCTCCTACTAAAGCCTTTCCTTAAAAAGAGCTCCTCTACCTTCTAGAGAGCACATTAGCAATCAGTCCTGCACTCAGGTTTTTGTGGGAAACACGGCACATGCAAACCATAGCTTGTGTTGCCAGATGAGTGTCTGAGATACTGTGCCCACAGTAAAGTGTCAGATGATTTGTCAACACGATTGTCTCGTAACTGCATTTTATTTTTCTCTTTTTTCCGCAGATTAAAAAAGTCGTAGAAGAGTTAGAAGACAGACCAGAATTGCAGCATGTGGTAAGCATTAGTCTCCTTTGCACTTGTAATTCAATAGCAATGAGGGTGCCTGAGCATTTGTTGGGGAGTATCCATGCAGGGAACTTGTCTTGAGAACACTGCTCAGATTGGAGTTTTGGCACAGACAGTGTGCAGAAATTACTAGAATGTGACACATGCTGTGGCTACAAATCAATCATAGCACAAAGGATTGAAGTTTGCTTTAAAATTGAATTGGTACTTAAAAAACAAATGTTCTATGTTGCTGTCTTCTAGCATTCCATGCCTGAAAGTAAGTGCCTTTCCTCTGCTTTTAAATATAATCAGGTCACAAGTCACAGCACAAGCCAGTAATACAAACACTTAGTGTAAGCACTAAGCCCTCATATTCTGTGTCCAGGACCATAGACTGGCTGAAGAACAGATTAGGAGTTCGTCCCTACACCCACACTAACTCTTTTGTATAGCTGTGTTATGAAGGCTCTTAGCCTAAATTCCCTTGAAGGCTCCCTTCATTCCATGTATCATGTCGTCTGGGGAATAAAGCAGAGATCGTGTCTTGTGTTTCTATTGCTATGCTCAAACACTATGAAGAAACAACTTGGTGAAGAAAGAGTTTATTTCACCTTACCACTTTCAGGTCACATTCCATCCCTGAAGGAGGTCAAGGCAGGAGCTGAAGCAGAAGCCATGGAGGAGCACTGCTTCCTGGCTTGCCCCTCATAATTTGCTCAGTCTGTTTTCTTCCACCTGGGGTGGCACAGGCCACAGTGGGTGGGGCCCTTTAACATCAGTCATTAACAGAGGACATGCCCCACAGATTTGTCTGCAGGCCAATCTTATGGTGGCATCTTTTTTCCAATTAAAATTCCCTATCCCCAGATATTTCTACGTTTGTGTCAGGTTAACAAAAAACAAAATAAAAGTCTTGAGTGGCCGTGGGATTATCCCAGTGGGGATAATGTTTGCTCTGAAAGTGCAATACTCTATTAGAAAATCAGCTGAAGCTCTTAAGGATTCGTGGGTGGGGGTGTAAGCTGGCTACACTGTGGCTTTGTTTATTGCTCAGGAATTAATGCAGATGCTGTTTCTATAGTTTTCACGTCCAGAAAATCTCAAGATTATCTGCTTACTCAAGCAAGGCTCCACTCTGCTAGCCATCCTAAAATCTTGCTTTTTTTATGATCTGCTTAAGCTATAAGCAGAGCTATGGGCAGCATCATTCTGTGACAGTGTGTCCCGTGAAAGGGCGGCTGAGCCCTCACTAAAATAGTTGTCTCTTCTGCCCGCCAATGTAATGACTGTATTACATGTGACAGGGAAACACCACTTCAGGGAAAGTGCCGTGTCCTGGCTATACCCAGGCCCCACTGCAAGCAGCTTGTCAGCAGTCCTCATCAGACTTCACCCCAGCAAGTGAGCTCAGTTAGGCTGTTCCGTGTCCCTTTCTTGACCCAGAAAAATGTGAACAGCCCAAGGGTTGAATCCTTAAATATGTATGCATGTCTTGGCCTGCTGTATCACAGTAAGCTTGCAGCTTCGGGGCAAACTGAGGCTGCTTGACTAGAATGGACATATTCGTCTGGTTACAGACACTCATCGTCTGATTGCACTGTATGTGGTTAGGGTGGTCATGTCTTCCTTCCTCTGGTGGATTGTAGGCTTCTGTTTGTAACATTAACACTAAGTGTCTACTTTGGGGGTATTATATAATAAACTCAATATTTTTAGTAAGAAGAAAGTAAAAAATATTTTTTTGGAATCCAACTGTATGAAGCAACTGTAATCTTTTTATTACTTTTTTTTCTGATGCAATCAATATAGGTACCACTTAACTGCAAAAGGATAGCATTAATTCTCTAAAATGGATATATTGAGTATGTGAGGATTAATTCACCTGTGTGGGTTTTTTGTAGAACATGGTCATGCTATGACCCTGTGCCTTTTCATGTAAAAGAAGAAAAAAATTTTAAAGACTTAGTATTTTTATTTTACTTGTAAGAATGTTTGGCCTGAGCCAGGCACGGTGATGCATGCCAGTAATCACAACACTTGGAGAGGCAGAGGTAGGTGGATCTTTGTAAGTTCAAGGCCAGCCTGGTCTACAAAGTGAGTCCAGGAGAGTCAAGACTACCCAGAGAAACTCTCTCATCAAAAAGAGAGAGAGGAAAAAAAAGTTAGGCCTCCATGTATGTATGTGTACCATGGGCTTGTTGGTGTGCATGGAGGCTGAAGGCAGGTGTCAGATCCTCTGTAAGTGGAGTTATGGACAGGTGTCAACTGCCATGTGGGTGTTAGGAACCCAACTCAGTCTTCTACAATTATAGTAATGCTTTAAGCACTGAGCCATCTGCCCAGACCGAGAATAGAATTGCTATCATCTAAACTGCTACCCAGGTAGTTGATTTCTGGGGCAAATAGGTGATAATATTGACATTCACCATCACTGATGCTTGTGAGCACTTCACATACACCAAGCATGGTTCTGGGCAATGAGCAAATGGCAATTGCTTTCACAGTCAGGACAACCCAGTGGCGTTTGTGCGGGTCACAGAGTGGATAGGGACTGGCTCACCTGACTTTGCATTGTTGTCAGTGGCTGCTAGGCCAGCCAGGAGTTTTGACATCTGCTCTCCAAATGGCATTCTCCCCACTCCTCATCACCCGGAAGTTATTCCTGCTGAAGACCACATCTCCATGGAAGGCGTCAGCAACCCAAAGTAGTAAAGTTAACTAAGTATTTTGTTCTTCTCATCCTGATATTGATATTGTGGCTTATCTTGTTTCTTTCAGTATTTGCACAAGCTCTTCAAGAGAGACCATCATAAGGGACAGCGTTACCATGAAAAACAGATCAGTTTGTATGCTGAATATGATCGGCCAAACCTACTTCCCTTTCTCCGAGACAGTACCCATTGCCCACTTGAAAAGGTAAGCCACTGGTTCCCCATTTGGACACATCAGAAACAGTTGCCATTTCCTGAGCCGTTTATCAGTCTTCTGTCCCTGCATGTGTGCATCCCTGTTCATTGGAAGGCTGGTGTTAAGACCAGTGGGTACTGCTGGCCCATTGTGGTGAGGAGAGGGAGTCCTTTGGATTAGACTTTGGGGCAGAGCACGGGCATTCCTGTGACAGAATTAATTGGAATAAGTATTTAATCCATGACAAGAACAACCAAGCTGACAGTACCAACTCTGATATGAAGTGTTTCAGTCTGTGTCCCAGAATTAGGGTGACCTGGGGCATGAGCCTGAGGGTGGAGACTGCCCAAATCCAGTGCAGTTGCCACAGTCAGGGATCAAGTTTGATAACGATAGGCCCAGCCTCCGTCTGCTCTGAGCATTTGCCACTGAGCTTCTGCCTTTCTTTAACATGCCTGTATCACATCTCACACTCCTGTGTCACAGTATAATTGCCTCTGTGCTGGTCTGTCTCACCTCTCCTGTAAATTCTTTAGAGTAAGAACTTTGTCCACTAGTTTGGGTAAAAGAATCAAGACCCTGATTGGCATTTTGTACCTCTTTAAATGGCCTCTCATTGTGGGTCACTGAAACTTCTAAATTAAATATTATTTCTTTATCAAGATCCTTCGTAGAAATCCATTTACAAAAACATGTTCCTCTACCCTATTCAGGTACCCAGAGCTAACTCTGAAACATACTCATGACTTAAAAATTCATTAAAGATCTTAATCTTTTTTCTGTAGAAATAAAAATTCTGAAGTGAATAAAGTCTAATTAATAAAAAAATACTAATAAAAATATATCACAGCATTAATACAAATTAAAAAATCTGTATAGACTGAGTTACCTCTGAAACTCTGGTTTATGTTGCCCCTAACCTGAGAAAGCTGCCGATATGCAGTGGATCCCCAGTGGCAGGCATGCCGGGCAGCCGGCTGGGAGTGAACAGTGGAGTACAGCCACAGGGGCACATAGCACATGTGGCCTCTTATCCCAGATATACATTACAAATGGAAAATCTGAACATTCCCTCCCCAGAAACCTCTCACTTCACTTCAAAGGACTAATTCCTCCAAGTCAATTTATATATCTTTTCTGGGCTTCGGTAATTGCTGAGGGAAGTAATGATTGCAAATGTGTAACTAGAAATTTTAAAGTACTCAGGTCTCCTTTTGTGTGTGTGTGTGGTATGAAATCCAAAACCCATATTAATCAGCCAGAAACTTTGCAACGACTCAGAAGCCCTGTGGGGATCCCAGGTACTCAGTCCCAGATTTCCTGAACTTAAAATCACCGCAGTTCCTAAACTCAAAATCAATCATAAATTTTTTATGGAATTGTTCATTGCAAGGGAGCGACAGACTTTGTAAGGATTTCTAACAAGTACTACTGTTTTAAAGGACAGTGTGTTCCTTCATACATCTGTCACGTTCCTTGGTACATGTGTCATGCTTTCCGCCATGCACTGTGTTTTCACTTGCTTGGTATTATTTCATCTCCACAAAAGAACCTTTAGGTGGATGGAGGCATCTGGTACCTAAGGAGCTGAGACTGGGGGTGTGAACAACACAGCTGTGGGCTAGGACTGGGGGTGTGAATGGGGAAGCTGTAGGCTAGGACTGAGAATGTGAACAGCACAGCTCTGGGCTAGCACTGAGCTGTGAATGGGCCAGCAATAGGCTAGGACTGGGGGTGTGAACAAGGTAGCTGTAGGCCAGGACTAAGAAGCTGAGAGCAGATGTAAAAGCTAGGCCTCTGAACCTTAGGCCTCGCATTCTCCGCTGTGAATCAGGTGTGAAGTGTTCATTAAAACTGCAGCAAAGGTATTCCTTAGCATTGTAAGTATCAAGAAAAATACAGCTGCAGACCTGTCTTTGGTGTGTAATTTACAGATGTGATCTTTTGAGTTGATCATCTAAGAGATGTTGCAATCATTATCGCTCTGGCAGGTTTATAACTGAATGTGTAATCTCATATTAAACATTCACAAGGTGACAGTTGGGTGAACACATTGGTGACACAAAGTTGATAAAATGTCACTAAAGGACGTAAAGAAAGATTAGCGAGGCTATGTCATAGTCAAGGCTAGAAAGGTGTCACTGTTTAATTACAGTTAACAATATTCCTCTTAATTCCTGAAATTTCCCCTTTACCTTCACACTGAATCAAGAAAAGGAGAGTTAGAATGCTATTTTTCCACCTTTTTTATCCAATTTTTGTCAGTTGTTTTACTTTTCACCTTTGTTTTTCCTAAAACTCCTATTCTCTGTCTCTGTCTCTGTTTCTTTGCCTCTGTCTGTCTCTCGCTCTATGTCTCTCTGCCTATGTCTGTGTGTGTGTGTGTGTGTGTGTGTGTGTGTGTTTGTCTGTCTACTGTCAGTTGTCCGCCCATCTAAAGTCTTTCTTCTAGAGGGATCATAGTCTTCAAACATTTGAGAATCCAAAATAAGGATTACATCACATTTTTGTCGATAACAGAACTGGAAATATTTTATTTTTATATTTCATTAAAATTTCTAGATATTCTTAGAGTCTGATTATTTTACGGAGAATAATTTACGATATTGTAAGAACCCACTTATAAATATTTTAATAATCTAGGAAATTCAAGTTTCAAGAATTCGGTGTTATGTAAGGCTGTCCTTCAGCACAAAGTGGCCTGTTGAGCTCTCAGGAACTGTGGTTCCTGGCAGGAGACCTGCATGAGAATACGGTATATCAGAAGTAACGGTGGTAGGCGGTGTGCCTAGTAGGCTCTGACCGTTCTTGAGGGTGCATAGTATTTAACGTACTGACCACTGAATATCTGAAACATGGAAAATCAGTGAAAACCCTAAAAGCTACTTAGAATAAGTAGATTCTTTCTGTAACAAACCATTCAAGTGAGGCTCATTCCTGGTATAAGTGATACATGTGACTTGAAACATCCTGGTTTCATCCCAGTTCTAGACTAATAATGCTCTCCCCCTAAGCCATCTCGCTCATACTTATGTATTTGTTAGTTTAGGTTCATTGATCTTTGTGATCAGTTCCCCATTCCCACCCCATTCCTTACCTGGTTTAAATATGTAGGCTATAGGAAAATTTTAAGTCAAAAACCAAGATATCAAGACTAGCTCCTGCTGTTATTTCCTAAGATAGATCACAGCAGCAAGAGATGATTAATTCAAGCTGTTCTTTTTATGGCTCTGATTCTTATTTTCAAAACAACTTGGCTGTTGGTGGTTTCTGAATAACTACTTTATACATGCAACCCAGTTAACTTGCCCTGAACCCTTCATTGTCTCCTCATTTGAGAAAATACTCATTACAGACCCAGCATTGTGCTAAGCATAGGGCTTGGTGAGCACCGCGAGGGAAATCAATTGACTAACATGGTGAGTGGGTAGTTATCCTAGTGATAAAGAACTGTCATGCCACACACAGGATGAAGATAGAGGAATGCTGAGAATATCTAGGCCAGTGTGGAGTCTGTGGCAATATCTGTCTCCAGTCCTTTTAGGGTGTGGGTTAGGAGTGAAGAGAAGGCTTCAGAAGTGGGGTACTGCAGAGGAGGATTAAGCTGCACTAGGATGGCTGGACAAGGCTGTGTGTCACGAGGAAGGTAAGGCAGGAAGGAGGTCTGTGAGATGTGCTTCCTCTGGTGGGCGGCACCTGAATCAGATGCCACCTTTCTGTGGAGCTTGTGACAGGAGAATGGCATGAACTCAGTGTTGCTTCTCCATGCACGTGATCTCCCCTCTGCACTGTGACGGTCATGGAAAGACATATGGTCATCTCTCTGTCATCCTACTTGTGCCCAAGAGCCTCAAGTAGACTTTCTGTCTCTTCTCCTGCTTCTTTGTTTCTTGACTCCTTCTTTGTCAACCTGAGTGTCATCATTACATGTTCCTGTCATCCTCACCTTTGCTTCCTTGGTTCAACCTGACCCTTTAGCATCCAGCAGGGAGAACATAGTAAATATATGCCATTTGATTTTGAATACTTCTGTTATTTATCAGTACACAGTACATCCTTACACTCTGTGAGGAGACAGTTTATATAAATGACTATAGGTGCAGTTGGAAGCAATACTGTAAACTTCCATCTCTAGAAAGGGAATGCTTAATAGGAAAGCTGCTTCCAACATTGCTTTTAGCCTCTGCCCATCAAATGCTACTTTGCTCCCTGTGTTCTCAGTTCAGTTGTGTAGATCCAGTAACTGAAAAGTGAGTGAATGCAAAGGTCCACAGATGTGTTTGTTTCATTCTTTTTTTTTTTTTAGGAAGAAAAAAAAATGAAAAAAATTTAAGTTTGTAAGTGGCTTTAAGTTGTCTTCTGTTTGGTAGTCCATAGTAACATTTCTCCCTGCTTTGATTAAAGGCTCTTGAGATCTGTCAACAAAGAAACTTCGTAGAAGAGACCGTTTACCTTCTGAGTAAGTAGCATTTGCTCATTTTAGTCCCATAAACAAATATGTTGTAAAGTGTGTAAGAATGGACACAAATTTGAGAACAAAGTGACAGACATTAAGGTCGACTTTGTATAGAAATGTAATGCAGGGAAGAGTCCAGAGCACAGCAGGGTAGGAGAGTCACTGGAGCAGTACTCCTGAAAGAACACACAGCAGCTGTAATAGGAACAGCAAAGCAAAAAAAGTATATCACCTTTCACAGCACAGATTAACATTGTAGATGGGCTGACAGATTTTGTATTCTTCCTCTTTTTAGTTTATAATTGGCTCATATTACCGCACACTGACATGCAACAATTCCTATTTTCAAAACTCACACCCTTAATAACTAGAATATGGGGCTTTGGAGCAAGAGAAAAGCTCCATGGTGTATTATAGCTCTCAACAGTCTCTCTTCCTCTGGTGCCTACCTCCAGACATGGCATAGCTTGTGTATGATTTATCCCAGGAAACTAGACTTCTCCACCTTTCTGAATGCACAAGAACGGTGCAGGCTTTCCTGAGGATCTCATGAGGAAGCTGTGCAGGTGCTGGTGGCGTCCAGTGTAGACGAAATGTGAGCCATCTCTCTGACATCATTTCCCTGCCATGTTTCTGACACCATGGCTTTCTTTCACACACCGCTCACTGTCCTTAGCACCTTTGGCCTTTGTTGAAAATTAACCCAAGTCTCCAATTCTTTTGTGTAGAGTAGCTAATTCATGGCTTTATAGCAGCTGCCCTAGGACTTTCCAATCGGAGGATTTGCTTTCCTTAGGAGAAGTATTTGAGGCTGTGTTTTCTGCTTGAACATGGTTTGAGGCTTCTCTTCACAACTTCAAGTAGCTCATTTACGTCTTCCAACTGTGTTCTTCCAAGAAGTATCTGCTTGAATTCATTTTTATCATAATATCTTAGAAGCAGTAGATGACTTAATTCATGACCCTTTGCTGGTCCTTGCATGGAACAAGGGACAGGGTTAAATGTGTAAGCTTCAGCCAGACTCCTGGCCTTCTGCTGCATAAGGCCTTCTACATAAACTCTCATAGTAGCTTGTGGACATTGGGAAGGGCCAAGAGATTCATGAGCAGAAGAGGCAGAATGATGTCCAAGCTCTTTAACAGCCTTAACTGGATCAGAATTTGAAATCCAAAGAAATTACAGACCTGTGAGAAGGAAGGCAGACCTAATTCAAACTCCAGTTGTTCAATTTAGTGGCTACATGATCTTGCCAAGTTACAAATACTTTATTTCCTGTTATATTAAAAATTTAAAAAGTAACAAGTAATATTAAGGCCAGGCATGATGGCACATGCCTTTAACCCTAGCATTTAAGAGGCAGAGACAAGCAGATTTCAGTGAGTTCAAGGCCAAATATGGTCTTGAACTGGTCTAAATAGTGAGTTTCAAGCTAGGTAGTGCTACATAGTGAAGCTCAGTCTCAACAAAGAAAGAAAAAAGAAAAGGAAAAGAAAACTGTTTTAAAAATACTCAGTATAGAGCCTACCATAGAGGGCCCCTGAAAGACTCTACCCAGCAGTGGATCAAAACAGATACTGAGACTCATAACCAAACCTTGGGCAGAGTGCAGGGAATCATATGAAAGAAGGGGGAGTTAGTATGACATGGAGAGGACAGGAACTCCACAAGAACCAAATATATCTGGGCCCAGGAGTCTTTTCTGAGACTGTTTCTCCAACCAAGGACCATGAATGGATATAACCTATAACCCCTGCCCAGATATAGCCCATGGCAGCTTAGTATCTAAGTGGGTTCCCTAGTTAGGGGAACAGGGACTGTATCAGACATGAACTCAGTGGCTGGCTCTTTGATCTCCCTTCTCCCCCACCCCCAGGGAGGAGCAGCCTTGGTAGGCCACAGAAGAGAACATTGTAGCCAGCCCTGAAGAGATCTGATAAGCTAGGATCAGATGGAAGGGGAGGAGGACCTCCCCCATCAGTGGACTTAGAGAGGGGCAGGAAGGAGATGAGGGAGGGAGGGTGGAATTGGGAGGGGGCTACAGCTGGGACACATAATAAATAAACTGTAATTAATATGAAAAAATAATTTAAAAAATTCTCAGTATGTTAGGCTAGAGAGATGACTCAGCAGTTAAGAGCAATTGCTGATCTTCCGGAGGATCCAGGTTCAATCAGTAGCAATGGCAGACACATATGGCTCACTGCAGTTTTGTAACTCTGGTTCTGGTGGCTACAGTGTTATCTTCTGGCCTCCATGGACACCAGGCACACATGGTACACAGACATACATGCAACCAAGACACCCAAGATAAAATTACATGATAAAATGTAAATGAAATTTTGTAAAAGAATAAGATTGGACCCTAGTAAGGGGAACAGAGACTGTTTCTGTCATGAACTTGATGGCTGACTCTTTGACCCTCCCCCATACACACCTGGGAGTAACAGCCTGGCTAGATCCCAGGGGAGGACATTGCAGCCAGCCCTGAGGAGATAAGATGATCTCGGGTCGGATGGAAGGGGAGGAGGTCCTCCCCTGTTGGTGGACTTGGAGGGGGGCAGGGAGGAGATGAGGGAGGAATGGGGAGAGTGGGAGGGAATGTGGGAGGGGGCTACGCCTGGGATGCAAAGTACCTATCCTGTGATTAATATATAAATAAATAAATTACATTAAAAAAAGAGTAAGATTGGTACTTTTAATAAAGCATGCTGCCTAAAATTGTAGTAAGATTAAATAATGTCATTCACATAACACCGTCCTGTGACTACTCCATATAGCACGGCACTCAATAGTTAGGAGGTGATAGGAAATGCTGGTGTCACATGAAGCCAGCCTTATCTTTCAAACTTTGTAAACCAATTAAGAAATACACTCTTTCTTTTTCAAATGTATAAAGTATTCCACTCCTCACCCCACCTAGGCCGAATGGGAAACAGTCGAAGTGCCCTCAAGATGATTATGGAGGAATTACATGATGTTGATAAAGCAATCGAGTTTGCCAAGGAACAAGATGATGGAGAGCTCTGGGAAGATCTGATTCTATATTCTATCGACAAACCACGTAAGCAGAAAGACCATTTAATTGTCAATCTTTCATCAGTCTAGATTATAGCCAGTTACATGGGGAAGAATTATCTCAGGAAACATTGGGCTAAAGTTACGGCCCAGTGGGTTGGTAGAGGAGCTTATTCCCCAGGACCCACACAGTGGAAGGGGACTACTGCCTTTAGTTGTCCTCTGACTGCCGCATTCTCCCTCTCCCTCTCTCACACACAAGTCAATATAAATGAATAAACATAAATAAATGTAATAAAGCTTCACTAGTAAAGCATCTGCTATAAATCCAGGAGTGGAAGTTCCGGGGTTTGGACTGTGGTAGTGCCTGTCCAGCCGCACTTCGTCAGCGCAGCACTGGGGGCTCCTGACTGCTGCTGCTCGGCTCGGCCATCGGCACCACCTCTCTCTTCTCGCTGCTGCTTTATTGTGGTTTTGATAGTGGCCTTTAAGTTAGGAGTTCTTGTGTAAGTAGCTTACATCTAAAATGGAAGACTTTTTTTTTTCGTACTACAAGGAATCTAACATGGTTGTAATTTGAGTTCCCTACTCATGAGTTTCATGATGCTGCATAAATTAAATACCTCATTTTGTCTGTATGTAAAAGGAAAACACAATATCCTAACCTTGCAAAATATTAAAGTATATAATAAAACACAATATTCTAACCTTGCAAAATATTAAAGTATATAATAGCACTTTGACAATATAAACAATGTTGAAATGGTATGAACAAAGGTGATCATTTAACTTTTTTAAAAATGTTCTCAGTTTTTCCTTTATGTATTAAAGGAAATTAATTCTTAAGTTTAAATTAATTTAAACTTATCGAGGATTGGTTCTTGAGAGCTTAGAAATTCATAGTTTTTTAACACCTTGAAGAGAGTAGGCTCAGTTACTTTTGATCTAAAGTTGAACTATGAACAAATAAAGTGCATTCCAATATTGCTCATGTGATTTTTTAACGTGTTTTGTAGCGTTTATTACTGGCTTGTTAAACAACATTGGCACGCATGTGGACCCCATTCTACTGATCCACCGTATAAAGGAAGGAATGGAGATTCCCAATTTGAGAGACTCCTTAGTGAAAATTCTGCAGGATTATAACTTGCAGGTAAGTATCCTGAGACAGATGAGTGTCTGCGTGAGTGGATTCATCCATCTCTAGATAAAGTATTTGTAATCCACTTAGATGCCTGTCAGACTTTGCAATTTGATATTTGGAAACCTGTTCATATAGAGAACCTGAAAACTTCTTAGGACCAGGAAGTCTCCGTATTTACTCTTTGGAAGCATTTTTCACTGTGTATAAATAAGGCACAGCACTGAAGAGGCCAGGAGAGTAGTTACAGAGACTGAACCAGCCACAAAAATGTTCTTATAGAAAATAAATATTGTGTTTAATTTGGGAGAATAAAATATATCTTTAAATACTAATATTTCCCTTGCAGCCATTGAAGGAATCCATTGTTTGAAATACACTTAAACACAAGATCACCTCAGCTGTCATCTGATTGGTACAATAATGCTACTTTATTGGCCTTTTTGTTCAAAATTTGTGATAAGAAAATTAGAACCCATTATCCTCATTTAAACAATCAATATGCTAGTTACTAAGCATCCTAATCTTTTTCCTTAAAAGAATTGAACAGTGAATATGTCAGAATCCTGGTAGCTTCCTCAGTACAGGAAATAAAATACACTTACTTTTAACATGCAGACTGTCCTGTCTGCAATCACTTGAAGATATTTGTTGTTGTTATAGTAGATAAACTTGCTTTTCTGGAAAGTGTACGTTTTCAGGTAGTAAGAAGACGATTATAATGCAGATTTGCCAGGTCACTGTGAAGAACACAGAGTAGAGGACCGCCTGCTGAACTCAGGGCGATGGCACCAAGAATCAGGAAAGTGACCAGGGAGATCACGGTGGCTGCTGAAGTGCAACACTGTTAGGTTAACATCCCGTAGTTGTGGTGAAGGTGTTCAAAAGTGGGCTGGGGGTGAAGGTGGTCAGGGTGGAATTAGGCAAGAAATTGAGAAGCCAGGGCCTTATGGAATTAACCAAATGGACTCTGAGAAATGGCTGGTGCAGACAAGGGGAACTCCAAAGAAAGTTCCAGCAGCCTCTGGTCCTCAGGGAACTGTGGTATGGCTGGAAGACACAGCTTGAAAGGAGGTTTTTTCCTGTAGATTAGGGTGGACAGTCCAGAGCCATAACTTGGGAGTGCTGTGTAGGGGTTGGGGTTAGTTAAGAAGTATGTGTTATGTTGAGGCATAGAGACTAAGGCTATATTCTGTGGAGTCTAGCCTTACGCTGGTAATTATGCCCAATGACCGTGGAGGTTTACAGATAACCCTAGAGAGATTATTCAAGGGAAAAAGGAAAAGGGAAAGAGAATATGAATCTAAGAACTGGCTAACAGGGAGGAGCAAGAAACAGAGAAGTGCCTACTTTTGGGAGTTGGCTAGGTATACAGAACAGTGATCCAGATGAGAAACCTGCCATCTCAGGCTTGGAAATGTGATTTGGGAGAAGTGGCACCAATACCCAACCTTATAATCCCCTGTGAGTAAGATTGGTAGTACCTTGTGCTTTGGCCCTGCCTTATGCTTCAGAGTGTCTTATGCCATTGTGACACCTGTATCTGATGGTGGGATTCTGACAGTGGTCTTGGAGCCGGGCTTTCAGGGTGAATCCATGCTTGTGCTAGGAGCGCCCTACAATGCATCCGACAGCAGAAGCACCCGGCACTTCCCTCACATGCTCTTTTCTTAAAGCCCACACACACGGCTGCAGTTTCACTGTTCAGTCACTTTCTTTGAACTAATTTGCATAGTTCTGAGACAGCTGAAAATACAAAGTATTGGATATAAAGTGAATGTTTATCACTAAAATGATCCTCTAAAACAGCTAGTAAATCAACATCTTTGTAATTATAAATGCATAGAGAGCTTTTCCTTATTCTGTGTAAATATGGGTAGTGATTTAAGGAGACCCAGGATTTTTTGATCAATGGGCCCAGAGAGCCATTGTTACCCATCAGTCTCTAGATAGAGGAACTAAGGACAGACCCAGGAAAACCACTGCACTAGTACCAAACTGCTGGAGCACGGAGGCCTTGGTGGAAGATGACAAGAAAATTTGCAGAGTTCCCAAGAGTGCTTCCTTCTCATAGGTAGAGAAGGCTTTAAAACTCACACTGTCTGTCTGTCTCTCTCTCTGTATATATGTCGGGGCTCTGCTAATTTTTATTGGTGGCCACTTGTTTATCTACTCTGTTTAAGCAACCTATTAGGATCATCATAAAAGTATCCTGGGTCTCTGTGGACCCTTTTTAAACTCCCAGGTTTCTCACAGACCCACTTTAATTTCATTGTATTTGTCTTCATTTTTTTGTTTCATAAAGCTATAATTTGTGTTGTTGTTTATAGTAATAATGCAACCCCATAAATCCCTCAGTTCTGAGGGAAGTATTTACAGACTTATGAATTTCCAAGAATCCTGTGTGTGAGGTAGGGCACAATATGAAGTATAGACACGAAGAGAAGCCTCCAGACATAAAGGTCATGGCACAGGTGTGCGCCCTTTTTGAATAGACTGTGCCTGGAGGGCACAGGGTTCCTTAAGGGAGACGAATGCTGCAGTGTTTTGAAGTAATGTGGTGGCCAGCTCTTAACTGAAAAAGAGGAAAGTAGTGGTGGTGAAACGCGAGCAACTTCCTTTTTTTATTGACTTTACATTCCAAGGGTGCCCCCTTCCTCATCTCCCCCTGGTTCACCCTTTTGCCTTTTTCCCTTCCCCAATTCCTTTTTCCCCAGAAAAGGGGAGCTGCCTTTCCCTGTATAAACCTTCCCCAGTATATCAATTTCCATAAGGACTGAGAGTATCTTCATCCCCTAAGGCCAGGCAAGACAGCCCTGCTAGGGGAAAGTGATCCAAAAACAGGCAATAGAGTCCATGCTAGAAGCCATCCCCACCCCCTCCACTCACCAAGCTACCCATCAGCTACATGTGTGCAGGGGGCCTAGGTCCAGATCATGCAGGCTTCTGATGTTACCACTTCATGCTTTCTAACATAACAGCTCTCTTCAACTGAACATTAACAGAATTGAGCATGTTCACTGCCTCAGGTACAGGTGAAGTTAGGGAAATAGAAATCAGCACTTTGTTCAGTAACTCCTTTGTTTTTGCTAGTCTTATTTTTCCCCTCTCTGAATAGCCTTGGCTATTCTGAACTCAATTTGTAGACAAGGCTGGCCTGGAACTCACAGAGATCTGTCTGTCTCAGCCTCCCTGAGCCCTGGGATTAAAGGTGTGTGCCACCACACCCGGCTGTTTTTGCTAGTCTTATTTGACAGACATTTTAAGTGCCTAATGTGCCTATAATTAGCACCAGCTCCACTGCTCAGAAGACTGGCGCTCCAAAAGGTTAATGATGTGCTGTTGTGGGCAGATGCAGAACTAGTTTTAAGCTCAGGCCCTCAGGGTGAATGCCATGCCATTTTCATCCAGGACTGCGTTAGCTCTAACAATCCCTAAAATATCTGCCAGGTTTGACTACTTCCTGGCTCTTCCAGTATAGGAACACTTCAAGGACAGCAAGCCTGCTTGTTCCTAAAGAAGCAGGAGGTGTGGCGCCCTCGCCCTGAGCTGAGCCCTGAGTCCCTGTTGCTAGCAGGGGCCGGAGCCTGTGCAGGTCAGCGATGATGTGCAGTGAGGCCTCTTTCCCCTGCTGCCCTCCAATCATCTCCAGGACCATAGTATTTTCCTGTACCAACATTTGCTGCAGTTCTCCTGTGTTCGTTACCTAAAACAGAAGACACAAATCAGTTTACAGAAATTAACAACTTTCTTGCTTGTCTTTTTTGGGAGGAGGGAGCACAAATTTCTTTTTCACTCATATTATCTAACCTCTCTGTTTTTTTCTAAGATGGTTTCTAAACTTGCAAATCCATAAAATAAACTTTTAAGACCGAACAGATTTTTTTTTGTTTACAAATTATTTTAGTTTGATCTTATCAGCACATGTAAGTGACACGGGTGGCCTATGGAAGCCAGCCATCACTTTCTTGATCCCTTTAGTTCATATATACTTTGTGCTTATTGAGTTAAATACAGTCATGATTTTAAGTTTTTTAAAACTGAAAAGACCTTTGAGTTTATCTTTCCCAGTTTCTCTCTTTACTTCATCATGTTTGGTAATAAGCAAACAAGAGCTAAGCTTTCCAAGTACAGTTGATGTCCCAGAACACCAATGACCATGGCCAGGCTGGAAGTGAGAAAAACCATGGGGCTTGGAAGCCAGGTAGCTTGCAGTCGTTTGTATTCTAAGGACAAATACATGCAAAATGAATAAGGCAATGCCAGCAGAATCCCAGTGTTGAAAGTCTTTTCAAATATAAACTGCAGAAACTTGGCAGTTTTTCTAGCACATTCCCCACAACAGCTGTTTCTAAGGAGCCATAATGATTTCTCTGATTTGTGATTCTTAATTGCTTTGTGAAATATCTGTGAAGCTGGAGTTTTCCTTTTACTTTGGTATCATTACCCTTGCTTATTTGCTCTAAAGGAATCAAAAAGAAAATGTGGAGCAAGTCTGAGGTCTCATGGCAGTTGGCAACACCATAAGTGTGTTCTCATTTAACTTCCCCACTGAATATGGACCATTGATTGTACAGGTGTAGCTTGTGTCTTTAAAACAAATGATAAAGGGAAGTGGAGAGCAACAAGGGTAGTTGAAAGGATGTGGGAAGAAGCTGTTCCTTAAATGTGGATAATCTGGGGAGATTAGAAGGTCCTTCCATAAGGGAGATTTCTAAAAAGGTAATATTGTTCCTTCTGAGTAATGTCAATAATGTTTTCTGACATAGAAACAGTGTTATGAAGTTGAGGAAAGGCAGTATTTTTTTCTTGGGTGGAGCTCTTAATCCAGAAGTGTCACTAAACCAGGCTGATAATAGTGTGACTCGTACTGACCAGATGGTGAAGTCTCATGAATACAAAGCTGTTTCCGTTAGACCATAGGCCTGTCCCGTTAAGACCCCCATCACTCTGAGAGGCCAGCCCCCACAAGCTGCATGCTGTCCCTGGGACAGTTAAGCATACTGTTCTGTGACTTTACAGCTCTGAATTCACATGTCCTATCCTGGTACTTGGCTCCTCCATGTTCGTGTCACAGAGGCCAGTCCAGACTGACTCATGTAGTGAGCTTCCACAACCTCCCCAAAGGAAGTAAGAGATGTTTTCCTTTGTTTAGGGATTTTTATTGTTCTTTTCTGACCACAGCTCCATCCCATGCACGAAGGGATCCCCCTTCTTCCTCTGAGACTCCGTTCATGTTATTGTCGTTCATTCCTGTAATGAACTGACCCATCACAGCTCCTGTGGTCACAATGCCCTTTTCCTCAGTGAAGTCCATTTCTCTGTCAGCTCCATATATGAACCAACCTTACCTCTTTGATTGCTTCTATTTAACAGTTCAAACTGATATTCATTTCTGAAAGTGACATCAGAGGGAAACCAGCACAGAAAAGAGAATGCTTGCACAGCAATGAGCGTTTATCTTCATTCACTGGCCTCCCTTGGTTGCCTAAAATTATTGCACATACTGAGCAAAAAGAATCCCCTCCCCCCCCCCCCCAGTGGACTCGCAATTTTTGATAGCTGCCTTCCTAGATCATATCAGTGACACTTAAAATTTTTTCATATTTTTTTTCTGGTGCAGAGCCTTGGATTTTGATCAAGTTAGGCAGAAAGTATCACTGTAATGTTTTTTCTCCTGGGTTCTTGACTCTTGACAACTGACATTGTTTCTAGAAAGTACTTCCTGTGAGCAGGGAGCATAGACATTGGGCATTACTGCTCTCTTTGCAGCTGTGGCCCGCGTCTGTTCCATGGCTGAGCCCTCCATCCATTTCTTGCCAGAAGTGTACCCTAGACAGTGTCCCATGCTTCCTGAGCCCTACCTGGACGGGCTGAAACTGAGCTTAGTAGTTTGATATTAGAGGCCAATAGCCCCACATACTCAGTGAGCAATTTCCTGAAACTTTGCCAACATCAGTATTTTGTAGATAACTTTCTTGGTGAATTGTTTTTTTCCTCTTCTTTCTGTATGCTGTAATGATTTCTGTTAAAAACCTTAATGTCTTTTTTAAAGAAAACAAAAAAAAATGTTACATTTCTAGTAGAATCTGACAGGGAAGTTAAATCTAAGTTTTGTGTTACACACCTATAAACCTAGCATTTGGGAGGTTGGGCCGGGAAGATCCCTGTAGAGTGAGACACATTTTTATAAAAAGGATAAAAAAGGAGGAGAGGCCCTCCACAAGTAGTATCAAAATAAACATAAGAATATTAAAGTCATGCAGTCTTGTTTGTCACAACCGAACACTGGAAGCCACAGGGACAGAACTGTAATCATCAGTTCTGGTCCTGAATGTGTCTTGTCATGTGACTGGGGACAGTAGCTAGCTGGAGTCACCCAGAGCTGATGCCCTTGGGGTCTGTCCTTGGGCCATTGTGTGTGGTTGCCATAGAGGGCCCTGGTTGCTTTCCCTGACTTCCGTTTCCAGTGTTGTGAATTTACACTTGAGGAAGAAAATGGCACATCTCGGTTTAGAACTGAGAGTGACATCACTGTGAAGAAAGCCAAGGCACGTTGGAGCTTCTCCGGCAACCACAGCACCAGCAGGCACATTTCTTCTCTACTACTGCCTTGCTCTTGCCGGACCCAGTGCATCTGTCAGGGTCGATGATTTACTAAGTGAGAAGATGCGTTTGGAATGACGTCTTCCTTCTGTGCAAAAATCTGAAGGTTGGAGTCTATGAGTCATTTAAGAACCAACATGCCGGCAAGCAACCATGGTCCTCCATGGCAACCACATGCAAAGAACAGAAGCCTGTGAGATAACAATAGAATTTTAGTTCAGGGTCTTGGCAAGACTTTGGAATTTGTATTGATTTTACTAATGCCACAGTGTGGTCATAAAGCAAATAAATTGCCAAGAATAATGCTGGATTACTTGACAGGGTTTGGCGGACAAAAGAACCGTGCCTCTGACGTTTTCTGATTCCTCAGTTATACACTCCCAATACTTGGGTTACTAAATGGTCTTTTGTTTTAAACACGTACATTAGATTCTACTCCGGGAAGGCTGCAAGAAAATCCTCGTAGCTGATTCGTTGTCATTACTGAAAAAAATGCACCGAACCCAGATGAAAGGTGTTCTGGTTGACGGTGAGTAGAGCTGAGAGAACATTCAGAACCATGTGCCATGCTTTCCAGAGAGGCCAAGCAAATGGAAATGTGTTTAACTTTTAGTGTGTGTGTTTTCTTACAGAAGAGAATATCTGTGAGTCATGCCTTTCGCCCATCCTCCCACCAGGTAAGATGCTTAGAAGGGAAGTCATTTCCAAAACACGTGCTCATGGTGAGTGGAATTAAGATTTTGAAGTTAGCAATTAATGCCTGAAGATTATATGGCTTCACAGTTAAGGATTTCAGCCCTTCCTTGCTCCTGTGAATGCTGCTGATGCTGACAAAGCAGGGAGTATCAGCATCTGGGAGCTTGGCAAGAACCCCCAGTGCTAGCCCTGCCGTGGATTCAGAGTCCTGGGAGTGTGGCCCGAGAGCCAGTACTTCCAACAAGGTGATGCTAATGGGCCCACTCAGGGGCTGTTCTTTGAAAATCTTCAAAAATAAAGCAACGACAGACAAAAACTTAACTGCCCATCCACATATCTCTGTTCTAAGCAAAAAGACCCACATGGGTATCCAGGGACAGATGGTGAATGCCCTTCATCTTCACCATAGACCCACATGGGCATCCAGGGACAGACAATGAGTGCCCTCACCTTCACTGTAGACCCATATGGGTACCCAGGGTCAGATGATGAGTGCCCCTCCTCTTCACTGTAGAGCTGGCTACCCAGACCATATCCCATCTTAATGGAAACAGTATTCAGCATCACTAAAGGATAGAAGCGTCTGTCCCTTTCTTAGTAGATGATCATAATAATAAAACATTCTTTATCCAAAGGTCCTTCAGACATGAGAAAAGCAAACTCATAGTTTGGAAGTAGAAACCAAAGCATAGTTGTCAGGGTACTGTAAAATGGAAATTCAGCGTGGAAAAGCACAAAAGTGTGGCTGCTCACAGGTGCCAGTGGTAGGACCTTGTTCGGAACTGGTGTTAGAGCTGTGCGTTCCGTACCACAGGAGCAGACAGCTCTGTTCCCAAGGGAGCAGGTCTGCGCTTTCAGTGCTTCTGTAAACCATGGTGCTTTAGGTGGTGTACGGTAGAAAGAGGCCAGGGATGCCCTTGTGAAGTTCCATCCTCTGCTTCTCCTGTGACGGGCACTAGGTCCTGTCAGAACCAATCTGGCCACACAACAGAAGCAAGTGAGAGAACTGACCAACAGAAGTGTAGGAAAAACAGAGAGCCTGCAGTCCTGACACAGCTTTGCCTCTGGCCTCTTGGCAAAGATAAGGTGAACTGAAAAACATTTGTTCAAGCTGCATGCTTATTTTAGTACATGGCAGTTGGAATTGCGGTCAGGACACATAGAGACACATACATTCTAGCTTTTCAAATAAGCATCACCGTATTTCCTGTGAAACTGTTCTGCATTGGTCATCTTGGTAACTGATGCTGAGACCAAGAAAGTAGATTATAAATTGTAGTTCGTAACAAGGTGATTTTAATACTGGCTCTGTGCTTGGACCCTCACCCTCCAGATGCTTCCATAAGGACGCCTCCTCAGAGGAAGCCTGCTGCTAGGAAATTCACTCAAGGCTGGATTAACCATATCCCACTCTGCCTGTTACACTGAGTTCTTTCTTTCTCCACCCTTTGCAGATGCTGCAAAGCCCTTCAGCGTGGTGGTCTTCCATTGCCGGCACATGTTCCACAAGGAGTGCCTACCCATGCCAAGCATGGTAAGTTCTGAGCCATCACCTGTCAGCCAAAAAGAGACAGACGTAGAGCAGCCACGACTAGAACTGACCATACCATAGCTCTGGCTTCCTTAATCTAATAGACAAATTGGTTCTGTGCGTTTGGCTGACGCCCTGGGTTCTGCATACATGGATTTAGTCAACCTTGCATCGGCAATACTGGAGAAAGGCTGCATGGTGCTAAATGTATACACTTTTCCTTTTCTGTGTTTATTCCCTAAGCAAAACAGTGCATACTATACAACATCACCTTGTATTCCGTATTGTAAGCAACCGGAGATGTTTTAAATATATAGGAATTATGCATAGGTTATGTGCCTTTGTATGTAAAGGTGTTCTAGCTTGCTTTTTTTTTTTATTACTTTCACAAAACACTAACAAAACCCAACTTGGGCAGGAAAAAGTTCATTTGCTTACAAGTTACAGTCCATCATGGAGGGAAGTCAAAGAACTAGCAAAAAGAACTGAAGCAGAGACCATAGAAGAACATGGAAGCTTGCTTGTCCAGCCTGCTTTCTCACAGAGCCTTGGGCCACCTGCCCACTGGTGCGCTAACTGCAGGGCTCGACCCTACCACATCAATTGCTAACTAAGGAAATGCCCTCACACACTTGCCTACAGGCCAGTGTAGTAGAGGCAGTTCCTCAACTGAGGTTCCCTTTCCTCTGATGGTTGCAACTCATGTCAAGTTGAGGGGAAGTTTTAAAAAAAAAACTAACCAGAACAGAAGGACTTGATTATCTGTGGATTCTGGTATCTGAAGGGGGTCATGGAATCCTCTGGGGTCAACTGTCCTTTTTTTCCTCATTGGTGTATTGTTTACTTTTCAAGTGTGAAGTTTACAACATATTGTAGAGAAAATAAAAGCGTACCCACTTGAGTGAACCCATGCTGTTGAGGTCATGACTCCTGGGTATGCTGTGTGGTAGAAAACACTTGGAAATTAGTGGAGTTTTCTCGGCCTGCCTTTTGTGGCATGCTGCTGTTACCCCGGGCTACACAAAGCTGCTTCTGCTCTGGTGGTCCCCTTTCTGCATTGGTGCATACATGTGTGTGTGTTTGTAGGTACACGTAGGTCAGATGCCGCCACTCAGGACATGTCCTCTTCTCACTGGGACTGAGGACTCACTGAGTAGGGTAGGCTGGCTGACAAGAGCCCAAGGATCCACTTGTCTACACACGCTAGCAAGCATTTGCCTCCACAGCTGTTTTTGTTTTTTAAACAAAGGTTCTAGGCTTTGAACTCAGGTCCTACTGCTTGTACTTTCCCAGCTGAGCCATCTCCCCAAGCCCTCTGCTGTCCTTTGAGTTGCAGAATAACAGAAGAGTGAATCCTGTCTGAGCTAAAAAGCTTTCTACAGAGCAAGGAATGATACTTCGTCGCTTCAGAGCCCTTGACTCTCTGAATGATGCTACAGTCATATTTCTGAATATGAAAGTAGACAGCTATTTTAACCCTTGCTTTTTACCTCTCTTCAGAGTGCTCCTGCACAGTACTGCAACATCTGCAGCGCTAAGAACCGCGGGCCTGGAGGTGCCATCCTGGACATGAAGAAGTAGCCCTGCCTGCTCACCAGCTGCCCTCTGTCACTCTGCTCCAGGTGCTCTTGGGCCACAGCAGCTGTGTTGAAACCACCTGTTCAGGAATGTTTTCAGGGATACCCTGTGTTCCACATCCGATGTCTTTGTAGAACTTATCTACCAGAAGCTTCTTCTTGTCATTGATGAAGAAATCAAGGCTGTTCCAGTGCCGTGAAATATTTGGATTCATAATCAATATTTCATGATTTGTTCGTTTGGCTCATTTAGTTAGCAAATGAAAGCCAAGGCTCAGAGTTCCAAATGACTTTGTTAGATCTTTATCACACCACCAGGCATGGAGTGCAGTGCTGAGAACATCGCGAGCTGCAATCAGCCAAAAGCTTTGCTGGTAACAATTCCGGCAGTCCTGGTTTCACTGTTTATGTCACCAGCTGTGGTTAGCTTCCTAATACACATTTAATGAAAGACTGAAAACTGTCACTCATTCAGTGACATACGGGAACAGCATTAGCTGATGTCCTGCAGCTTTCTGTTCGCTACTTCCTTGCCCTGCGTTCTGACTAGTAGCGTTAGCTCACCCTATCAGGCACACAGTGTTTGTTGAATGAATAAATGCTGTTTTTCTCATTGTGAAACCTTTATTGTGTTGCAAGCAGACCAGTACCCTTGAAGGAATAGAGGTGAGTTTTGGCACCTTAGTACTTGAGTTGCTGTGGTTAATAACTTGCGAGGAAGCCAGTGACCCCGGTCAGAGCTAAGTGGGAAGTTCAGATGGCAGTGACTGACTAAAGATGTGCCTCAGTGTCTGAGGAAGGGTAAGGGTGTGCTCAGTGTCTGAGGATGGTTGGGGGTGTGCTCAGTGTCTGAGGATGGGCAGGGGTGTGTTCATTGTCTGAGGAAGGGTAGGGTGTGCTCACTGTCTGAGGATGGTTGGGGGTGTGCTCAACATCTGAGGAAGGGTGGGGTGTGCTCACTGAGGGTAGACAGTGGTGTGCCTTAAGGCTTCGACATTTTGTTGTTCTTTACAGTTCCAATTTAATGTAAAGATTCAGCGTAGTAAGTTTTATCACTTCCTTCACTGTTTGGAGCAGGAACATTTTACTTCCAAGGTAAATTACACTAATTACTAATTACTAAATCACGTTTGAACAATAAACCCTAAGTGTAGAAAATAGGGTAATAGGCTTGCTTCACTCTTAAATAACTGAGCTGAGACACAAATAATAAAATGGGTTCATTCCCTTTTTTACAAAAAACTTAAAATCTTCACAACAAGATTGTTTTGTGAGTAAAGAACATCACCCTGTCTTCCTGATTTTCTATTTTGAAAAAACTGTGGTGGACGATTGTACTAAAGGATAATCAGTCTTTTCTGTTTGTTTTTTGTTTTGTTTTGTTTTTTACTTTCTAAAGATTTAAATATAACAACATAATAAAACTGCTAGTCATCCACCTTTGTAATGTTAAAAGAGATCTAAAGAAATGTTTCCGTGGTTAAGAGCACTGGCTGCTCTTTCATGGTAGCCAGATCCAATTCTTAGTACTCACATGGAAACTCATAACTGTCTGTAACTTTAGTTCCAGGGGCTCTGACACCTTCTTCTGGCCTCTGTAGACAACAGGCATGCATGTATGTAGCACACAGACATACATCTATCCAAAACACAAACACACATAAAATAATCTAAATTTTTAAATAAATAAAACATGTCTGCAGCAAGCATGGCCTACTGGTACTGGAGATTATAGACACAATTGCTTGTCCTTGAAGAAAACTGCCCTGTGTATGAATCAGCCAAGTTCAAAATTATTTAGCAACAGCCATTTTATGCTGGTTTTTTCTTTCTTTAAACCAGGATTTCTTACTAGTTGGTACACATCACTGAAAAGTTTTTCAGACACTCTCAGTCACAGTTATAGTATTTGTTTTAATACTATAAAACAAATCTTTGTAGAGTAACCACTATGTGCAGAGCTTTTATGAGCCCTTAAGCCTTAGCCAGCCTGCAGCCATCATTAAGGATTCTTAGTAGATTGCCCGTTTGCCCATGAAGACACACAAAGGCTCAGCAGCTCCCCACAGGTCAAGGCAGGAGTCAGTGTACCAGCTGGAGCGAAATGCAGGGCGCAAGCTCTTACCCACTGCCGATCTTTTTACAGAGGTCCTTAGCTGACCTGTTTTGGACAGTGTGCAAAAACAGAAAGGTGTTGTTTATGACATTTCCGCGGATGACAGAATCAGTGATGGATCTGAAGAACTAGCTGTAGGAAAGTTCTGGAAGCATCGAGCCACCCTCTCAGCCTGGCAGTGGCTGCCCAGAAACCACTGTCCGTTTCCACCAGAGGGCAGCTGTACCCAGCAGTGTGAGTGTAAATAAAACATTAACCTGTTTCCCAGGTCCACGTAAAGTTCTTAATAACCTTAAGGAATAATATGTAGACAGATACGTATGGGGGAGAGATTTGTGTATGTTAAATACTGAAACAGTTCCTTGTGGCTTGTTATTAAAGCCTGGGTTGTTAATGCTACACTTCACCTCGTATTGAGGTTCATTCCCTGTGCCTGGATTCTTCTAAGGGCTGGTTTCTACAATCTGAGAAATCAGCCTGTATCTGTTCTTACAGAATCAGACACTATCCAAGCTCTTCGTGTGTGCCCAGCATAGGGGTTGTGAACACAAACATTTCCCTCAGTCCCTGAGGCCTGTGTGTGCTAGGGCTTCTGGCTTTGGTTTGATCTTCGTAACGCGTTGCCAGTAACTCTGGCCTCCTGTCTGTCACTCCTGCATAGTGGCTGCATGAGTTTACTTCCATGCCTTTGCCCTTGTGCTCTGCCACTCAGTCTGCTCAGACAGTCCCCACTCACCCTGACCTTGGAGCCCTGGCTAGAGGCATCTCCCTTGCCCTACCTAGCACCCAGATCTGTCTGCCTTTGTCAGCTCCATGGTTGTCTGGGGAGCAAATGTAGTCTCAGTTCCCTCGGTTATCCAGTCTCAGTTGGCTCTAGCCATCAGTCCTTGAACTAACTGTAGTAATGGGGAATACAGACTTGGTAGCCTCTTGGTTTTTATCCATTGCCATGCTAAGAATGGGCAGAGATGCCTGGGAGAAGATGCACATTTGCTTTCAAGGACTGCTGCTTCTCAGTAGAAACAGAAAGTGAGATGGCTGCTATTAGCTCCTAATTATCCTTTCCTCACTGACAAGCTGGGACCTAGAATAGAGAGCAGGGCATCCAACCTCAGCCCTTATTGCTGCAGCCTGGACATACGAGCTCTTGCATCTTCAGGACAGTGGAACTGGCTCTTACATCATTATCATCATTATTTTATATTATTTTGGGTTTGGGGTTTGCAAAAGCTGGGTCTCCTGGAAGCTGTTGACTAAAATTTTAGGAATATTTTGGAACTTAAATGATTTCCTTTTCCTTTCTTGCTGTGGCATTTTTGTCCTTGTTTCTTTTTATTATTATTATTATCGATTAGAGTTTGTTCACTTTGTACCCCAGCTATAGCCCCCTCCCTAATCCCCTCCTAATCCCATCCTCCCTCATCTCCTTCCATTCCCCTTCCCAAGTCCACTGATAGGGAAGGTCCTCCTCCCCCTCCATTTGACCCTAGCCTATCAAGTCTCATCAGGCTGCATTGTCTTCCTCTGTGGCCTGGTAAGGCTGCTCCCCCCCCCCCAGGGGGAGGTGATCAAAGAGCCAGCTGCTGAGTTCATGTCAGAGACAGTCCCTGTTCCCCTTACTAGGAAACCCACTTGGAAACTGAGCTGCCATGGGCTACATCTGTGCAGGGGTTCTAGATTATCTTCATGCATGGTCCTTGTTTGGAGTATCAGTCTCAGAAAAGACCCCTGGGCCCAGGTTTGTTGTTTCAGTTGCTCTCCTTGTGGAGCTCCTGATCCCTCCAGGTCTTTCTATCTCCCCCTTCTTTCATAAGATTCCCTGCACTCTGCCCAAAGTTTGGCTCTGAGCCTGAGCATCTGCTTTGATACACTGCTGGGTAGAGTCTTTCAGAGGCCCTCTGTGGTAGGCTCCTGTTCTGTTCCCTGTTTTCTCCTTCTTCCGATGTCCATCCCATTTGCCTCTGAGTAGGATTGATCATCTTACCCAGGGTCCTCCTCCTTGCTTAACTTCTATCTCATCAAGAAGGGAGCAATTAAAAAGGAGGAAATCATGAAATTTGCAGGCAAATGGTGGGACCTGGAAACGATCATCCTAAGTGAGGTATCCCAAAAGCAGAAAGAAACATATGGTATATACTCACTTATATAGACCTATAGCTATAGGATAGGAAGGTCATGCTGAAATCTACACACCTAGGGAAGATATACAAGAAGGAGGACCCAGGTTGGTATGATCAATGCTCATTTGGATGAACAAATGGGATGGACGTTGAATGGAGGATAAAACAAGCAACAGGATAGGAGCATACCAAAGAGGGCCTCTGAAAGAATCAATATAGCAATGTATCAAAGATATTAAGACTCACCACCAAGCCTTCAGCAGAGGGTGGGAAATAATAATAAAAATAGGGGGAGGTAGTAAGACTTGGGGAGAACAAGAGCTCCACAAAGACCAAATTGAGCAGGGCACAGAGGGCTTTTACGAGACAGTTTCTCCAACCAAGGACCATGTATAGATATGGCCTAGAACCCCTGCTCAGATGTGGCCCATGGTAGCTCGGTGTCCAACTGAAGACACTAGTAAGGGGAACAGGGACTGTTTCAGTCATGATCTCAATGGCTGGCTCTTTGACCCTCCCCCATACACGCCAGGGAGTAACAGCCTGGCTAGATCCCAGGGGAGGACATTGTAGCCAGCCCTGAGGAGACAAGATGATCTGGGGTTGGATGGAAGGGGAGGAGGTCCTCCCCCGTTGGTGGACTTGGAGGGGGTGGGGAGGAGATGAGGGAGGGCTGGGGAGGGTGGGAGGAAGTGAGGGAGGGGGCTATCCTGGGATGCAAAGTACCTAACCTGTGATTAATATAAAAATAAATTACATTTTTAAAAAATTAAAAAAAGAACTTTATTAGTATCTAAACATAAAAAAAAAAAAGGGAGCTCTAGCTGAAAGCCAGAGGTATAACAGTAACCCACCAGAGGGCAGCCTTTTGGACAAGTAAGTAGCTCCCAGAGCCCTGTGTTGAATTAAGAGTCAGGTACTCTGTTCTGTAAGGTGAGAATTGATTATACCAGATATCTCCATGCCAGTTCAATTTATGCCCAAATGCATTCCCTTCCCTTTGTCACCCCACTCTGTACTGTGGGACCAGTAAGGATAAGAAATACCTTGTTCATCTTAGTGTCTAGAGTTCCTGCCGGAATGACTTAGAAGATGCTGAGTGAATGAATTAGTTTGTTTACATTAGGGCAGATAGGGGGAAGTCTCTTATCTCTTGCAGAATTCTGTGATAAGTGTTGTAACTTGTCAACATGGCCCTCTCCTGATGATTTTCTCACCCACACATGTTGTATTACTCTCGACTTTAGCCCTTTCTCTCTTAGTCCTCACTATGACTATTTTTTTAAAGAGTCTTTCTTTATCTAATTTATTACTCTTAGAATGGGTCCAGTTTATTCCCAAGTTCAGTATGGCTAAAGCATCACACCTTTCTTCATCACTGCCTCCTTGTCCAGCCTTTCACTATTTCTTAACACCACATTACCTTTCCCTTTCTCTATGATACTCTCTTGAACCCGGATTCTCATTATCTAACAACTGCATGATATCTGCGCTTCTCTGGGTATCTCTGCATACATTCTTCATTCTATGGCTTGAGGGCTTGATGCAACACTCTACTTCAGAGCATGAGAGAACAGTGAGGGTAACCTTCTAAGAGAAACTGTAAGTCATGGTTGAAAAAGCAGCCCTACTTCCACATTGCTGGTAGATTATAGGGACGGAAGCTGAAGAAGAGAGGAAACACAGGAACATGAGAATGTCCTGAGGTTGAAAGTGATATTGTGGGCCTGAGGCTTCAGCCCCCAAGAGGCTGAAACAAGAGAAATGGGACTTCCAGGTGAGAATGGCAAGATACTTCCTCAGATAGCAAGATGCTATCTCAAACACTAAGACCTTTTTCAGATTCCTGCTACTAAGCAGAGCCAATTGAGCCTTTGGATAAGTGGGCATCTCCCAGAGCTCGGTGTAGGATTAAGAGCCAGATGCTCTGCTCTGTAAAGTGAGAATTGAGAGGCGAAGGTTTTAGTAAAAGAACCAGCCAATGTGGGTGATAAGTTTTTTTTTTAAATATGAATATCCAGGGTTTTTTCATGCTTGTGTTTCCATTTCCCCCAAATATTAAGTCAGGTACGATATACAAATAGTCATTATTAAGTGATTTGCCACATTGTGGACGAAGAGGCTAGCAGCATCGGATAGAATCTGGAATTGAGTGTGGACAAGTGCCCAGGATCACAGTTACAGCAAAAGATGCAAAATGAGAGGTGGCAGGGGTCAGCAAGTCTGAGATGTTGTCTTTGCAAAGAGTAAGATATTAAAATCCTTGAATCAATTCTTTATGAGTATGGAGGATCTGGATGGCAATAGGTATGTCCAATTGCACATTCATATTTGTATGGACAGAGTACAAACTGAGATTTCAGTTTTTAAAATAATCTTCCAAAACTACATAAATGCATGGAAATGGTGAGCTAGTGCTTTCAGCACAGAAAGGACCACTGAGCCAGTGCTTAATTACATTCTGTACCTGAGGGTTGTAGATGTGGCTCTGTAGCAGCGTTTTCTTAACCTGTCTGACACTCAGGGTTGGAGTCCAGCACTAAAATAGATGAATGCCTCTTTATCTAAAATGACCCTCTACTAGAGTTGGTTTGTGTGATTAATGGGATATGGCACAAATGAATCTATATAACTCTCAAATTTTGGTAATGAATGACATTGAAGGAAGCCAGATCATGCAGAAAGAGGTTCCATTAATGAGAAACTGACACCCCACCTATGGTAATGTGTGTGAGCTTAGAAGCCATTGTCTGGTTCCCATCAATCTTTAAGCTTTAGGGTCTCAGACAACTTACTCAACAATGAACAGCCTACTCAAATCACTCCTAGATCAGGAATGATGGTAATAAGCATTTAAGCTTATCATAAGTTTAAAGTTTGGGGGGGTCATTTTTAATACAACAGTAGGTTGCTATCACCTGACCACAAATACGGATCATCTGTCTGCTATAAAAAAATAAAATAAAATAAAAATAAAAGAAAGGAAAAGAAAAAAACTGTGATAATTTTAATAGATTATTTGTCCTATTTACAGGCAGAAGCACTCCTGATTTAGCAGGTGAGAATACTTATTTGGTTTAGGTGTTTAAAAAAAAAAAAACAGACCTTGACAAAATAGAAGTAGCTAGGAGGGCAATAGAACGTGAAAATCGTGCCACTTCAGAAGTAAGTGGACAAATTAGACAATGCGATATTTTAAAGTCACAAAATCTGAGAAGAATGTTAAATTTCAAACTTTAGAAATGTGTTATATAAAAGAGGAGGGAAGAAAAAGATGAGTTCAGAACAACTGCTGAGGTGAACCAGTCAGAGGTGCAGCAAGAGAGATTCTGGCTCGGCCTGAGGTGGCTTCTGTTGTGTAATAGCCATCTAAATGTGAGGGAGCTTTGGGACCCAAAGACCATGAATGGGAAGGGATGGTTCAAACTGAGCTTGGTAACCAGCTGTCGGGCTGCAGAAACTGACACTGAGCTGCTCTCAAAAGTAGTTGGTCTCCTAGTCCTCATTGCACGCTAAGCGGGTCTAAATCCCCAGAGAAACAGCAAATTCAATCAGAAACAGCAAAATTAATCAGCTACTCTTATTTTTGTACTCAGATCCTGTGCCCATCTGGTGTGTGTCTGAATACCCACATCCTTCGCCTGCTTATTAATTCATTGTCTCTTCAGGCCCCTTTCTCCTTTCTTTTGCCATGTGCTTCTCTTGATCTCTGTGGTGGCAACATTAGGAGTTGAATATTAAGTAGTTAGTGGCTCTGTAATTTTATTAGATGTGAGAAATTTGAGCAACACACCTTAGTGACCTCACCAGAGGAATGCACCTATATGTCTGTTTGGTCTTGAACTTAAACCTCCGCGAGTGTAAGATGCTGTGTGTTGGCCTGCCTTCTGGTACTTGGATGGAAGGGTGTCCAGAAAACCCACAACTTCAAGGCCTCAAATCCAAGTCATGGCACCAAATGTTGTTTTTGTTTGTCACTATTGTTGGCCTGCCTTCCTGATTATGTGGGAAGGCATCCAGAAAACTCACAGCTCTGAGAGCTGGGAAGCTATTCCAGCTCTGAGGTAGAATAGTGTCCAAAGGGTATCCTGAGACACAGGAGCCCAGGAACCACACGGCTCTGAGAGGAAGTCTCCTCAGCAGAGAAGTTGCAGCTTCCAGGCCAGGGTTGCCCCAAACCTTGAGGAATCGAGGGGCCTAGGAGCCTAAGCTCCACCCCTTCTTCACTTCTTCTTCAGTGTGCTTCCAACAGGTGAGTCACAGCAGGCAGTAAATCTCTTTAGAGAGATTTATTGGAAGGAAAAATCCAGGAGTGGCTGCCTTTGCTCCTGGGAGAAGATAGCAGGGACATGGGCAGCCACTGCCTTTATGTAGGAATTCTTAGGGGTGAAGATTTCTAGGGCAGAGATTTCCAGAGTGTAGAATGGTGGAATTTCAAGGCCTGAGGTTGGGTAGCTCAGGGATTGGTGGGCTTTCCTGTTCAGGGATTCTTAGGGTTTTTGTTGTTGTTGTTCAGAGATTGGTAGTTTTTAGTAGGATGCTCAGAGATTGGTCAGTTTTCCTGCTCCAGGGGATTGGGTTGCAGTGATCTCTGTGAAGAAAAAAAGGGTTAAAAAAATCCTCTTCTCTTTCATCTTGAAGTTGAAATCTCAGATGGTACATTTGAACTTGGATATTCTAAAACTGCCCTTCATGAAGGGCAGTTACTTGATAAGTAACAATATTTTAATTCCTATGTCTATATCCTTCCCATATTAATGAATTAGTTTTGTTTTGTTATTAAATATTGTTGTTTACATTTTGCCTTTCATTGCTGAGATTACAATTATACCATTCCCCCTTCCCATTTCCTCCCATGTACCACTCTATGCTCTTTCAAATTCATGACCTCTTTATTTTCATTAACTGTTCTTACATGTATATATGTATATGTGGGAGCTAGGGGAAACAGAGTTTTGTCCAGACTTTTCACCTCCAATTAGCATAATCTGGGATGGGTTCTACTGAGGGGCTGGAGATGACAGCTACAGAGGCCTGGGAGCGGGGATCTGGGCTGCTAGAGCTTCTTCAGGCCTGGTCTGGCCACTTTTCTGTCTTGAGGGGTTATAAAGCCCCACATTTACAAAGAGTCCACTGTGAAGACAGCAGGCTGAAGCAGGACAGGTTGTCGTCATGCACAGCTCCCAAGGCGGCGCCAGTGAGCATTCTGAAGCAGGACAGGTTTGGGGTTCCCACAGCAGTCAGCTGAGAGAGAAATAGCCACCGTGGACAGCTCCCACTGACAGGAGCGGCCATTTTGTCTTGGGCCTTCACAGCCCCAGGGCAGGAAAGAAGGGCTGACTGCCCTGAGACAGGAAGGGGGACATGCTTTGAAAGCCACTTGAAATTTTAGTGGCCCTCTGCTCAAGGGCTGGACATAGCTCTTGGTGGTGGTAGTGGTAGTTAGCAGGAGAGGGGGGTGTGGTGGGCCACCACAGCAGGGGCCAGAGGGCTTCACTGCTGAGGGAGGGACAGCGGCTTCACGATGAGGCACAAGGCCTTCAGGGTGGACCACCTCAGCTTGGGGCAGACTACTCTCGCTGCCCATGCCTCGGCCTGAGCTCTATCTTTTCTTTGATCTGGTAGCAGAGGGCCATGGCTTTCACCTCCTATGGGGGTTGGGGCACCATGGCTCTGCTGCCAAGCTGCCCTGGCTCCAGCCCTCAAAATCCCACCTTATCCTCTGTGTGTGTTGGGGGGGGCACGTGCACGCAAGCCTGTCTCAGGTATTCATAGTAAATGGACCCAAGGCCAACTTCCTGGAGGTGCTGTTACCCAACACCGGCTTCATATGTTCCATAGAACTCATTGTTGTCAGGAGTTCTACTGCAGGGTTAGGCAATTTGTCAGGGACGTGTGCTCTAAAATAGGTTCTTCAACGGTACTTCTCAATTGTAATTGGTGTGAGCTAAGGAGCGGGGCAACACCTCACTTGCTGATATGAGGGAGGAAGGTGGTGACAATAAAATAGGAAGAATATTTCTTTTGCCCTCTACCCAACTCTTGCACACCCTCCCAGCACCTTTCCATTTATGCCCAGCTGCCTGGTTGAGGGCTTTTCTGTGCAACTTAGACTTTAAAGAGTTTAGACTATTGGAATAGTTCATTTTGTTTCAAATGTCTACTGTATTGTTATTTCTGTGGTTATTTTTCACTATCTATTTCCAGTGCATATAGAATATACATGAAGATACTCAGGTGTGCCCACTGATTAGGAGAATAATGTGGGTGTAACTCTGCTAAAGCCCAACCTGTGGAGGCCCAAAGCAAGCTGAAAGCAAGAAGGAAAAAGTCCTCTGGAGGCCAGACTCTTTGAGAGTCACTTTGTTCACTTATCCAGCATATTGCTGCCCCACCCACAAAACCTTTGACCCCAAATCTACCCTGCCTACAGTATGTGCAGGGATAAAGATGGGGGAGGAAGAGGGAATGCCAACCAATGACTGGCCCAACCTGAGACTCATGCCACAGGAGAGAACCAACCCCTAATACTAGTATCAATACTCTGCTATGCTTGTAGACAGGAGCCTAGCATGGCTATCCTCTGAGAGGCTCCACCCAGCAGAATGAAACAGATGCTGAGACTCACAGCCAATCATTAAGTGGACCTAGGGGAGTCTTGTAGAGGAGTGTGGGGAAAGATAGAGGTCACAAGGACCAACAGAGTTAACTAACCTAGGCTCCTAGGGGATTATAGAGATGGAAGCACCAACCAAAGAATCAAAGAGCATGCATGGGCTGGACCTAAACCCCTTACACATATGTAACTGATGGCCATCTTGGTCCTTATGTGGGTCTTCCTAGGAGAACAGTGGTCCTATCTGATATGGACTCATTGCCCTTTTTGGATCACTTTTCCCTAGCTGAGCTGCCTTGTCTGTCAAGAGATAGAAGAGGATGTACTAAGTCCTGATGGGACTTGATGGGACAGAGTGGGTTCTGGAGGGAGCTCCCCTTTTCTAAGAAGAAGGGGAGGGGGGAAAGGGGAGAGAGGGGTGGGAATGGGAGGAGAGAAGGAAGTGGGGGCTGTGATTGGGATGAAAAATGAATAAATTGAAAAATGTGTTAATTAAAAAATAAAAAAACAAGAGAGAGAGAGAGAGAAAGAAAATGAAAATGAGATGGTAAGAGCTAGGGGAATGGTACAGTTGGTAAAGTACTTGCTGCAGCAGCATGAGGACCCAAGGTTAAAGCGGGACACAGCAGCTCACATGTGCAACCCCAGCATAGCAGGGGTGGAAACACATGGATCTGAGCATCTCCCTGGCTAGAGAGTCTGGCCCAAATGGTGAGGTCCAGATTCAGTGAAAGACTCTCTCCGTGTTGATTTCTGACCTCCTGTGCAAGCATGACCGCCCAGAGAAAAGGTGGCAAGAGATGGGGGAAGCAAATACTGACCTATAACCAGGCGGAAGGAGTTTTGTATATAGCCTGAAGAGAATGATGGCTTTTGCACTCTGAATCTGGTAATGGAGAACATAAGTTGAGGGGCTCACTGCACTTAAAACATGTGTTTTCAAAAACTTGGAGTTTTTCTGGGCTGATAATTAAAGGATATTCCCCTTCATTTTCTAAGCCTACCAACTCCATTTGAATAGCTTACACATTTCTATGGCACAGTGAACTCCAGTTTACAAAGTATCTGCTCAGGTGGGCTATGTGAATGGTCATCTGTCCCTTGGGATATAAGTAAAGGTTTTGCTATGTTTTTTAATATTTACGAGACCATGTTGGCAAGAAACATAAAGGATGAGAAAGAGCTACCATGAAGACAGTGGCAGCAGCTGGGTGTGTTGCTCTGCAGGCTGTTGACTGGCCACATTCAAGGCTCTGTACTCACTATAGACTGAGATTTTTTAAGGCAAGTCCATCTTCTAGGCCCATGTGTGATAGACATCATGACCCTCAGAGGTTAGTTCTATTACTCTCACTTAGCAAAGACAGAGACTAAGACTTAAAGAAATGAAGTTACTTATCAGCAGTCAGGAGTCCCAAGCATATCAGTTTGACATTTTTCCCTTCATGTCCTATATGTTCAAACTACATTTTTGTTTTCTGCATTGACATTCCATCCCATCACAGTATGAACAAGATGAATAAAAGCTATTTTGTGCAGCACCCTCTAACTAAGTTCTTAGCACACAGTGGGCTCTTGATATTTATTTATTTGTTTGTTTGCCTATTTATATATTTGTGGTATGAATGTTCTCCTAGGCACTGACAGAATTTTGTCAATAACTGGCCCTTTCTAGCCCTCTAACTTTGCTACCCAAAATGAAAATGAAACCAGAACATAGAAGAAAGAGTCATTCCCAAGTTCCTTCAATAAAGTGCTCACAACATTGGCAGTCTTCCAACAGCTGCCATTTTGCTTGATGCACACAATAGAATATCCACAAAGGGACTAAATTATTACCTGATTTTTCTGGCTTGATTTCTTTCTTACCCTTCAGTAAGGCCTCAGTCATCTCTGAAATATCTTTGATTCTCTGCCACATAACCTTTAGTTGACCCTATATTCAAGGTTGCCCCCTCAATACTTTGATAGTTAGGCTACTCCTTCAAGACCACTAGGGGCATATTAGATTTGTAGTTTTTATCCCAAAGTACCTACAATTTCTTATATTCATTTAATATAAAAAAATGACTTTAATAACCCCAGCAGCCTAGTCACTGGCAGCATCCATAGCCAAGATTTTATGAATATAATTTTTCTTTGTGGCCACAAAAATAATGGAAACCTTTTTTAGTAACAAATATTGGAGTCTTGAATGGAAAGATATATTGGCCACAAGAGACTTTAACAAACACTTCTCCTAGAAACTCATTTACAGCCCATCTGAGGCAGAGTTCAGGGGAAAAGGAGCCCCTCTCCAACAATTCCAGAAAAAATTTTCATATCAACTGTGAATGGCCCACATTGGTTTATATAAACCATCCAAACCATAGAGACAGAGAGTAAGGAGTCTAGAATAGGAAACGAAGGTAAATGCATTTTTAATACATTTAATCTATTTAGACCCATTTGCTAAAACAAAACATTAAAAGCTTCCCAGGAAATTTATTCCATAACCCCACATCTCCAAGACTACTGTGTTCCATGCACAGTCAGATTAAAAGATGAAAAAGTCAGTCCAGATCTTAAAGAACTGAAATAGTTACCTCATATGAGAACTTGTAAATAGAAAACCCCATAGCATACTTCAGAGGAAGCAATATAGAAAAGTCATGTCAAAGATTCACTAGGAGCTAAAGGAGCAAAAGAAAATTGAAGGAGATGTCTCTGGGACTTGTACCTTCCTCATGTTATCAAACTGGGGAAACAAGGAGTGTGAAGTCCAAGCATAAGAAGCAGCCAGTGCAGCTGAACCTGGGTCCCTGAAACAGATGAACTACTGTAAGGTTCTGGAAGTTCTGGATGTCCTGGTGCCTCTGTTACTCCAGATTGTCCTCACCGTGACCTCACAGGCTGCTCCCCATACATATAACAGCTGCTGTCTGCAGCTGCCATAATGTTTGGAGAGAAAGGTTAGAAGCCCCCCCCCCATGTCTTCTAATCTTCCAAGAATATTTTTATTGGCAGAATGTAATAAAAACCTGGCTGTCAGTGGATTCTGGGAAATGTAGTGTGTAGACTCCTGGGCCCAGTAAGATGAAGCACAGGGTGGCAAATATGGAGCGGAGATATGGTGGGTCAATAATGAGCACAATGATGTGAACAGATGGTTGCAAAGCAGCATAATGCGAGAGGGTCATAAAATCCACTCATCTGACCAAGACATAGGCTAAGGAAAGTCAGTTCCAAAGAGACACATGTCAGTCAGTTATTCCTTTCTTCTTCTTCTTCTTCTTCTTCTTCTTCTTCTTCTTCTTCTTCTTCTTCTTCTTCCTCTTCTTCTTCTTTAGCAAGTATTGCATTACCTATTATCCATCAGACAAAAGGAAGAGCCTAGGTAAAGTGAAGGACAAGAGGCAAGTCAGGAGGGACATGATAATGGTTGTCACATCATGTTCAAGATATGATGTGGGATGAATAAAAGTGTTAAGTCAGACATAGCCAGGCATGGTGGCTTCCAACTGTAGTCTTTGAACTCAAGAAGTTGAAGCATGAGGACCAATTTATGCTTCCATGGAGTAAGTATTTTAGAATGATTAACCCAAGCAAGCTCCCTACTCTTGAAGTGCCTGTTAACCACATAGATGTAATACGGACCTTTAGAAATTTGATTTTTTTCCTGTAGGAAGACACTCTCACAGTAGGGGATTGCAAACTATACTCACAAGTTGGTCTTCACTTGGAGGGAGCTACTATTGACCTTCCTGCTCCGATGGAAAGGTGCCCTAGGAGATGGGAACCTAGGAACCACACAACTCTGAGAGGAAGCCTCCTCAGCAGAGGCATTGCAGCCCCAGGGGAGGGTATCCCCAGCTGAGCTGAGGAGCTCAGAGGCCTCAGACCTCCTCCACTTCTTCACTTCTTGGCTTCTTCTGATGAGAGAGTCAGAGCAGGCAGCAAATCTCATGAAAGAGATTTATTGGAAGGGACCAGGAAGAGGACAGCCGGAAACTGAGCAGACTGAGCTTTTATATAGGATTTCTTAAGTAATGGAGTCTTCTAGGGAAGAGATTTCCAGGGTGAGGAATGATGGGATTGCAAGTCCCAAGCTTGGAGGAGCTCAGGGACTGGTAGGTTTTCCTGCTCAGGGTTTGGTAGGTTTCTGTGGAAAGCTCAGGGATTGGTGGATTTTTCTGCTCAGGGATTGGTGGCTTTTTTTCAGACTTTTCATCTAAAATTAGTGTAATCTGGGGAAGGTCCTATTGAGGTGCTGGAGATTACTTTTTTTGACAGTTACAGAGCCTGGAAAAGATAGCTAGAGAGGTCTAGGGGACAGGTCTGGCTGCTGGAGCTCCTCAGGCAAGGGCCTGGCCACTTTCCTGCCTTACCAGTTTACAAAGTTTACAAAGTATACAAAGTTTACAAAGGGCATCCACAGCAAGGAAAAGAGAAACCTCTTCTTACCACTTCAGTAGGCATGAAGAGCCTACAGTTACAGCTCTTAAAAATTAAGTGTGGACATTTCTGAGGTGGAAGAAAAGGGTAAGCTATATAGTACAGGGAAAGAGCAATTGCATCATGGAAAAGTCTGATGCAACAGATATCTGCATTAGAGCAGATTCCCCTTATCCAAACTATAAGAAGCAAGACCGTCCAAAACAGTCTGGGTCCAACACTGCAAAGTGGATACAACAGTTACTCTGCTCTGCTTCATTGTAATGGCACCCCCACAGATTAGCTTTTCAGAACTGAACATCCCTGTTATTGGTCTTCCTGCTTGGATGGAAGGGTATCCTGAGACTTGTAAGCCCAGGAACCACAAAGCTCTGAGGTGGGACAATGTCCCAATGGAAGATAATCCTGAGACTTGGGAGCCCAGGAACCACACAGTTCTGAGGTAGGTTAATATGAATAATGGAAGGGTATCATCAGACACAGGAGCCCAGAAACCACACAGATCTGAAAGGAGGCCCCCTGAGCAGAGGCATTTCAGCTTCCAGAGAAGGGTTTCCCCAACCCCAGCTGAGATGAGGAGCTCATGAGCCTCAGCCCTGATCCACTTCTCTTCTTCACTTCATTGTCTCTTGGCTTCTTCTGAGGAGAGGGTTACACCAGAAGCAAATCTCATAAAAGAGACGAGTCCAGGAGAGACTGCCTCTCTTCCCAGGAGAACACAGGAGAAAAATGAGCAGACTGGGACCTTATGTAGGATTGCTGAGAGGGGCAGAAGTCTCTAGGGCAGAGATTTCCAAAGTCAGGATTGGTGGGACTTCAAGATCTGAACTTGGGGAGCTCAGGGATTGCTGGGCTTTCCTGCTCACGGGTTGTAGTCCCGGTTTTTGTCCAGACTTTTCACCCCAAATGAGTATAATTAGTATAATCTGGATTAGTATAATCTGGGATGGGTACTGTTGAGAGGCTGGAGATGACCTTTTTGAGAGTCACAGGGATCTGGGGAGGGGCCAGGCTGCTAGAGCTTCCTTAGCCAGGGGTCTGACCACTTTTCTGCTTTGAGGGTTTACAAAGTGTATGAAGTTTACAGCATTTACAAAGGGAGTACAGGGAAGGGAAGTCTTTTCCTGCAGCATAAATCACCAACAGAGAGTGGAGAGGAGGTGCTGCCATCAAGGGCAGCTTCTGAGTTAGCAGTAGGCTGAGACAGGAAAGGGGTCATCACCGTGGACAGCTCCCTGTGTCTGCAGTTACTGAGGCAGGAAAGGTGTCCTCCTGCTAGGCATCACTGCTTTGCTCTGACAGCCCTGGCTGCACACCACTTAAGATGTCTTCCAAAAGACTCCACCCAGCAGGGGATCAAAGCAGACACTGAGACTCACAGCCAAACTTTGGACAGAGCTCAGGGAGTCTTAATGGAAGTGTGGGAGGATAGAATGATGCAGAGGGGGACAGAATATCCACAAGAAAAACCAACAGAGCCAACAAATCTGGGCCCAGGAAGCCCTGGGGGAGACTGATGCACCAACTAAGGACCATGTATGGAGAGGACCTAGCCACCCCCTGCTCAGATGTAGCCCATAGGCAGCTCAGTCGCCATGTGGTTATCCCAATAAAGAGAGCAGGGGGTATCTCTGACCTGGATTCTGGTGTTTGCCCTTGCCAGGCAACATGGGTAGTCCTGAGGAGACTTGATAGTCTGTGGCCAGCTCATAAGGGAGGAGGGCTCCCCATTTCTGAGGACTAGAGGAGAGGGATTGGGGGGAAGAGGGAGTCAGGGTGGGACTGGGAGGAGATGTAGGAGGAGGGGCTATGCTCAGTAAGTAAAATAAAACGCAGCTTTTGCAGTGTGCGGCTCAGGGACTACACTCACAGCTCAAGGTGGAGGGGAGACTACACCTATCATGATCTATTGTCATAACACATCATGTCCTCATGGGACAGAGGGGATAGATCCCCCACCTTAGCTGCACATGACTCTGAGAATGCCTGCACTCACTCACTTACCACTTGGTGGGATACTTTCCTTTTTGCACTAAAACCTCTCTCTCTTGTGCTTTCTTACAGTGTCCCAAGTTCCTTTTCTGATGGTGAAAGAGGCTGGCCAGAGTGGCCTGAGGGCTCCTTCTTTTGTCCATGTGTCCCTGAGAACCTTGAATTCCCACACTGTAATCAGTTGTCAATCTGGGTCTTGCACAGCCCCCTCTTATTAAACATAATTTTGAAGCACATCTTATGTGTCTTTCTGGAAAACATGGAAGTGTATGTCATGAAAAGATAAGAACATTACTAAAAATTAATGATTTCTCATGTCATTAAACATCCATTCAACAGTTACACGATTCGGATTATCTCACCAGTTTTTCATGCTTCATGTGACCAGACAAAAAGCCAAAATCTTCATATTGATATATTATTTGATCCTATTTGAATCTATGAATTATTTCCTCATTGCCTCTCCCCTTACATATATTTAACAGTGGTTTTAATGCAGTTTTTCCACATCATAAAATCAAATTGATGGGGGCCTTTTAGGATAAAAATTAGAAACTACTGAAATGCACAGTATGATTTCTTTTCAAAGTCATCTAGTATCCCAGCATCCAGAACAAAAAACATGTTGGTATCATTTTCTTACTAACAGAGTTCAAGATAAATATTAGACATGCACACAAAAATGAGAAGATTTCTGTATTAATTTTCTATTGCACTGTGACAAAGACCTATTATTGTAAAAGGAGTTCCTCAGGGATCACAGTTCCTTGGAGGTGGTCCATAATGGTGGGGTCAGCATGGCAGAAGGAAACAGACTTGATGGCTGGAATCTGAGAGCTGAGAGCTTGCGTCTTGAAGAACAAGTATGAAATCGAGAGAGCAAACCTCTGACAAAGCCACACCTTCTAAACCTACTCAAACAGCACCAGCCACTGACTGCAGACTAAAGTATTATGAGCATATGGGACCATTCCAAACATCACAAAAGCTTATTCCAAACATCTGAGCCTGCGAGGGCTTTCTCATTCAGTCCACCATAAGTATCTTGTGGAGGGACCTATCATCACCATCTTATTTTTTTCCATACTAGCTTTTGCAGGTAGAACTTTGTTGCATTATATCCTTACCACACCTTCTCAGCTAAAATGATATGTTCATTTTTAAGAGTTTTAAAACATGTTGCCAAATCACACCCCAGAGAGTATCATAATCTGTGACCTAAATAAACTTTTTCTCCATAAATAGTCAACATCAGTCATTTTGCTATAGCAACATAAAAGGGAATAATATTGAACTATTTTTGAATGTACACCTGTCAGAAATGAAGGAAAGCATTAGAAGAGATAACGGCAGAAAATGTCTTCAGTGCAGCTGGAGTCTGGGAGCTGTGTTTTGTTCTTAGGAGTAGGATCTGTTTTGGCTTCTGAGTTAGTTGCCAACAGTTTACTGAGTATGGAGGCATTAACAGTAAAATAGAAACTGTTGCAAGCACCAGTGAGAGGTGTTACCATAGTCTGTTAGAACGTAACTGTCCTGAGGACTAATAATGACAACATTCATCCAAGAGCCTTTTGATGGCATGTCCATAATTAGACACAGCTTGAACATCAGGTATGTTCTCCCTGTTCTGGCAAGAATTTTTAACATAAAAAAACAGATGTACCAGTTTTCTAGTAACATAGTCTACAACCTTTCTTACCTTTGTATTTTTACTTATTGTTATTTCCTTCCAAAGCATCAATTTTTCACCTAGTCATGCTGTTGTGTCTATTTTGTATGTCAGTTTGCAATCTCACTTGTAGCTGCAACTTAAACCAAATGTGGCCTTTAATTTTTGGAAATGTCACAAAAATGCTAGCAGTGTATTTAGTCCAAAAGAACACAAACAAAGGTCAAGTCATGCTACGTGTCTTCCAGAAGTCTAGACATTTTTCTAAATGAGCAGGGCATATAGGCAGCTAAAATTTATCTTAAAAGAAAAGGGGTGGGAAAGCTTGAGAGTGTAATTTCCCAGGTAACAAATGAGCAAAACCAGGAAAAGAGAATTCATTTGGAAGCAGAAATAAATGACAAATATCAGAAAGAAGCCCAACATAATTCTTAGGGGAAAGTGATGAGATTTGCCAAGACTGTAGGCAGGTGAACAGAAAGTAGATATATGTCTTTAGGCAGATTGGAAGTATAAATTGGTCACAGTTTTTGGAAGGAAATTTGGCATCATTAATTAAATTTAGAAATGTGAATGGCCTCATCATCCTCCTTGTAGATGACTAGAGATAGTATTACACTTTGCATATAGGCCCAACCAGAGGTGGTCATGATCAATGCTAACTAAAAAAAGCTTTAAAAGCCAGAGTTCATGCCATGTAATTCTAAATAACAAGCCAAGTACTAAAATGAGCACTTACAAATTATACCATGTAACTAAAATAAGTTATGAGCCAGTGCACACAAAAGAACCCCTCATACGAACAATAAAACAAAGCAATGTATTCCTAAGACACGTAACAAAGAGAGGAAGATTCACAAGTATCTGTGGAAAGAGTCAATGGAAGGGGAATTATCTACATTGCCTCAATAACGTTACTTTATAAAATCACATCCTTGGGATGATTTTAGGAAATAACATAACAGTTTAAAAAAGAACATCAGCAGTAGACTTTTTTTGTGTTTTGCTTTGTTTGTGTGTGTGTGGTTTTGTGTTTTCTAATAAATACTTATCTAGTTCTTTGTTTAACTAAGAAAACTATCCTACAGTCCTTGCAGTCACTCACTTCCAAGTCCATCCTGACCTGGACACTATGTTTAGTGTCATTGTTTGTTGTCTTTTGTAAAGACATCACAGGCTAATGTTCAGACCAGCTACAGCCTGGATGTGTTTAGTGACAACTTGACTTTGTAGTTCTGCTTAAGAAGGTCAAGTACACCTTCAGAATAAGTGCTCTAGACATTTTGTCAGATGATCTCAAGATGCACATTTGCCAGACTGTAGTGCTCATTTTGAACTATTTTATTTGGAATATTACACCCTCTACTCCTTTCCATCATCTCCCCAACCCTAGGTAGGAGAGAGAAGGTCAGTGGGGAGGGTGGATGCAGACTTTTTTACTTCTTCTGGATGTTTAGGGTCGATAGGTCTTTGGGAGATATACCAACTTCCATCAACAGCAAATGCAGCCAGCAGTCTCCTTTTGTCTGCTTCAAACCGCCAGACTATCTTGCTTGCAGAGGTTGGAGTTAGCCATGTTCCTCAGCTGTGTGTGTGTGGTTGCAGAGGTTGGAGTTAGCCATGTTCCTCAGCTGTGTGTGTGTGTGGTCTTCCCCCGTTCCTTTCTTTTCTCTTTCTTTCCTTAAGGATCTTTTTTTCTAAAATTGTCAGCTTTTTTTTTTTTTAGCCTGTAATAGTCTGTGAAAGTGGGTCACTCTCCATTCCTGTTGAACCGTTGTCTACCACAGCCCTAACTCTCTGTGTTGCTCTCTGCTGCCTCCAAACAATTTTGCTTGGTTTTGATGGTGAGGTGTAGGGTGTTGTTATTTTCTAGCCTTTATGAGGAATGAGTTAGGTGCCAAGTCCTTTGTCATTTCAGTCATCATATTTTGGATAATTTTCATTATTTCAATTCAACTATTTATGTTTTCATGAAAATGAATAAATGACCAAGTTGTGAAATACTACAAATGCTAACCCAGACCAATATAACCAGCAAACCTATCTATCATAATAAAAGGAGAAAGAAAAACTTTCCACGATAAAAACAAATTTAAGGGATTTAACTACTGTGTAAAATTTATAGAAGATACTGGAAGAAAATCTTGGTCTAAAGAGATGATAAATATATCTAACAAGATACAGGAAAAAATGAACAATTCCGAATCAGAGGTGTGTATAATTCAACACCACAAAAAGTAGCAAAATGGTACAAATCAGTACACAGTGTTCAAAAATTACTTAATACTTTTGTCTCAACTCTCCAATAGAGACAGAAATTAACAGATTAAATCAGAAAATAGAATCACATCCTTTTTGCTGCCTCCAAGAAATATACCTATGACCAATAACGGACAGTACCATTCTTTGGCAGGATGAATCAAGGTATTCCAAGCCAATGAAACTAAGAAACAACAGGTATAACTGCTCTAAAATCTGATGAATTGAATTCAAACCAAAAATATCACATACATTAAAAGAAAAAATACAACAGGATATTACAATTTTAAAGATGTAAGAACCAAACTCAGGAGAACACAATTTTAGAAAAGAAAGGAAAGTAATACTGTTTAAATTCACCACAAAAATCTTGGAAAGAATCTAATCAAGAGAGTGAAATAAACATGTAGAACAGTGAAAAAAGAAAATAAATAAAATACTGGAAAGTGGAAAGACCTCCACACTCTGGTACTGGTAAGACTAATATTGTAAAAATGCCTATCCTACCCAAAATAATCTAAAGTTTTAATGTCATCATCATCAAATTTCTAATAAAATACTAAGCATATTTTAAAAAATTCTTTAATTTAATATAGAAATACAGATGATGCCTGATAGAGTAAACAATCCTAAAGAACAGGAATTCTTCTGGAAGCACCACCACCCCATATCTGGTGTTATACTACAGGACTATAGTAATAAAAAAGCATGGTACTGGTATGAATTCTGACTCTGTGATCAGTGGAGTAGAATCAAGGACCCAAATACAAGTCTACACCATCATATCCACCTGATTTTTGGCAAAGAAGCCAATTATACCCATGAAAGAAAATACAGCATCTTCACCAAATGGTGCTACTCAAATGTATAGGTACATGGTTCATTTACTAACTGGCTAAAGATAAAAATCCTAGTCTTCTAACACAGTTTTCTATAAATTTTACTGATCATTATTCATAAAACATTCATATTAACAGAAAATCACGCATTGGTTTTATCTCAAAAAACTGAATTTTCACCTTAATAATTTTAATAATAGTTATGGTTAAACTTAGTTTAGATAGCTCGTGGTATTTTTCCTCACATTTTAATTGTCATGAACTTTTTTACAATGTAGTTTTACCTTTGTTTGGCTTTTTCCATTTTGCAAGACTCATTTCCTTGGACCAAACTCTCCACACAACAGCTTTCCTAGTTAAATTCCTCTCCCTCTAACATTTTAACTCAAAATACATTTTATAACTGTAACCTTTTTCCCCCCAGTTAATGCTTTCTCTTTATTTTCTTATAACATTTTGAAACCATCTTTGTAAATTAAATCAGGTATATTTTAAATGAAAATGTAGCAAACTATGTCAGAAACACATAAACATGGGGGAGGGGAAACATGTACTATGCATCCTGAAGAACCGACAGTCATAACCTTCTGAAAATGTACTCAATGATCTGAGGTGTGTTCCCAAATGTATGTATTGTCTTTCCTGCTTGAACTGAATGATAAGTAATGTACATCTTAAACTGAACGTACTCGTGAATGCGCCCATCCCTAAAGTACAACTAAATGTGCATGGATTCTTTGAATCAAATAATGTTCATGCATCCTTTGTTTGAGGACACTGCTTATGGAATAAGTCCATTGGCGTTTGTTTGATATTTATTTGCTGCAAGTAATAAATCCTCTTCTGTTCTCTTACATGCTTGACATTCTCACTGGTTTTGTATTTACCTCCACCTCCCCCCCCCAAAAAAAGAGTATACATTGTATTTTATTTTAAGTTTCTTATCCCCTTATTTAATGTTTCCCTTAAATGCTCCTTGTAGGGAGCAAGTGAAGTCCTGAGCAAGGGAAGTACTGAGTGAATGTGTATTGTTTGACATGAGCCATCCATGTCAAAGACCAAGACATTAGACCCATGGAATACTGGCATAGTTTCCCCCTGGTCAGACTCAGACTGATGACAAGGTCTTCCCCTGGTTGGAGTGTGAATGTTGGCAGTGTGTAAGCTTCCTCCTCCCAGATGTTTCCAGCCGTAGACAGCTTTAGCACAGAAACCTTCTACCAAGACTGGCTAAACCCTCTCTTTGTGACATACGTGATAAACATGCCTAGGGTCCAGGTTGTTGTGTAGTTGATGCCTCTCTATCAGAGTGAAACAGCCCACTGGACCTCAGGTTTTCTGCATGTGTCTTTCTTTTCTTCTCTCTGCCTAGGTCAACTTTCCAGGACCAAGCCACATGAGACATGGTTGTTACTGAGATTCTGCTTTTCTGCCACTGATAGGAGAAGAGCAAGCAAAGGGCACACATTCAGAATGGAACCTCCTGTACTTCTAGAAATGAATCCTGAGCTGGTAATGGGTGCTGTCTTGGACCCTGACTTACACTATCTTTGGTTAACAGGGAAATTTGGTGTTCATTTTAAGCCTCTGTTTTACCATTCTTCAGAATGGTAAGTGGTACCAGATCCTAAAGGTGGCTGCGAAAGTTCTGTTAACAGAGTGGAGAAGGACTAGGTGAACTAGAGAGCACCAAAGGGTCAGCCACAGCCATAACACCAGATCTTAGTCCCAAGGTCTGGGTATTTAAGAGCTAGCCTCTGTCCAGGCTGATGACAGAGCTTGAGGAGATGAATCAGTCTCTCTGCCTTAGAGAGAGGCTGTTCCAAAGGCCTGGACATAAATAGTAATTCTCAGATATTGGAAGAAATCACAAACCTTGTGGAATGGCTTCTGTGGAAACTCTTCAGCTACTTGGGCCTAATGCTGGGCAATTCTGAACTTTAGGATTAGACTTTATTCTATACTTAGGTCATAGAACCTCTACCAAAGTTACTGCAGAACAGCAAACATCTCCACACGAAGATCCGACAGAGTCACGGTCTCCATTTGCTGAGTCTCTTCATCTGAGCTTTGCCCCAAGCGTATGGGAAAACTATGTCACATACAAGTTTTTAACTGCATGGGTCTGGGAAACATAGAGTGGGGTCTGTTGTTGTATTTATTTGTTTTTTTAGATTTCTAGCTTCTATAGAACAAAAAGAAACTGGAAGCCTTTAGACTTTCTGTCGGGTGGGCCAGACTACAGCACTGGGTCCCGTGTGCCAGCCGAAATAGCACCTGTTGACAATATTGTAAAGAGTGATTACAACACATGCCTATAAATTTTAAAAATCCATATGGTACAGAAGGCATAAAAGACTAAAATCTGCTAGACCACCCTCTTTCATTATCTCTTCTTGTGTTAGTTACTGATTTCTGTGTAATAAAATCCCTCCCCCAAATATAAAATAGTATAAGTATTGCCATATAAGCATTTATGCAGTCACGGTCTCCGTGGAGCAGAAGCCCAGGCGGTGCTGAGCTGGTTACCTCTGACTCTGTCTCCTTCGGGCAAGCTGTTCCCTGACTTCAGCCTCCCCTAAACAGCCATCTGTGGGAGGAGGCTCTCTCTGCCCCACTCGCTTGTTAACATCATGTGGGCTCTCTCAGACTCTCTTGCCACTTGGACATCTACAGAAGGCAACATAAAACTTGGCAAATAACCTCCTTCTGTGTGAGCAGATGGAAGAGAAGGCAAGAGAAAACATCCAAGAAGGAAGCAACAGTCCTCCAGAACAGAATCTTGGAAGTGGCATCCATCACTTTTAGTGAGTCAAGTCAGTAAGTGCAGCTGATGCAAGAAAGCAGGGCTTTACATAAGGTGAGAGGAACAGGATGTGCAGTCATGCTTATAGAGGCTGCATGTCCTGCCTCCTTGTCCTCCATGTCCGTGTCACCCCAGGTTACCAATGTTGTTACTTACCGTTCTTTTCAGAGAGTAAAAAGAAGAAAGAATTATATTTAAATCAATTTTCTTAGATACAGAGGCATGCCAACATTTACTGTTAAGATTTAAATGTCAGCCATTCCCAAGTGGCATAAATGTCATCTTCTTAGCCAACTAGACCAGACGAACATTGAAACTCACAGCTTGTATTCAGTAAAAAAGGTAAACAGTAGAGCAATGGTAACACAGTGACAGGCCCAAATGTGTGTTTACATTTTCACAAGTGAAAAAAAAAAACCAACCGTAGAACACATGGATGATGTCTCAGAAGGAGTTTCTGAACAGAATTTGCTCAGAAAAACAAGAACTGAGAGAGAATCATGCTTACTGTTCCGTGATGGGTGTGTGATATGAGCCTGATGTGCAGTTGCCAATGATTGGTTTCTGCTCACCAGGATACAGTACCTGGCCCTATTCGTAATCCCAACCAGTTCCAACAGGGCAATTGCCTTTCCCAGATGAAGATAGCACAGCTCTGAGGAAACAATGACCTGTCCATATTTCAAGACACAGGTGTTTGGTTTCAGTGCCATCTTTTCATTTTATATTCTAATCCAAGTGTTCTTTAAAGCCCCCCTCAGACTTTACTGATCCCAAACTATTGTACAGCTTGAGGAGGAAGAGAATTTCCCTCCACTAGCTTATCATAAGGATAGCTTTCGGATGCTCCCTGCCAACATTCTTCCCTGTGGAGGACTCTGAAAATAAGGACCATGGGCTTCTGTCTGCTCACTCTCAATATAGTGATGTACCACTCCATAGAGTCATTTTATTTTACAATGGCCAGGGAATATTTAGCAAGCATTCTTCATCTATGTATATAGCAGCTGGGAATAAGATATTGGCTTTTGTTCTGTATACATTTAAGTTAAGAAAACAACTAAATACGGAAGGCTCAGCTATTTAAGAAAGAACACACTACAATAAATATTTGTAGACAACATCAAAAACATAGCTAGTAAACAGTGTAATTTAGTTAGAAAGACTGTTGGGAATTAGAAGCTAATGCCAGCTATTTCCATTTGGAAGCTTGAACTATCCCTGTTTTTTAAAAAAAAATGTTTCAACCTCTCCCTACCCACCTGCAACTTGCCTGTATTACTTACATTTCTGTTGTTACATTAAAACACATGTCTAATGGAATGGAATAAAGAATTTATTTTGGCCTCTCACTCCAGAGGGTTAGGGCCCATTATATCTGAGAACGTGTGGCCGTGGGTGGAAGGCATGGCAAGAGAAGCAGGATGCCATGAGCTCATACAGCAAACAGGAAGCAGAGAGAAGAAACTGAAAGAGAGTGAGACTTTCATCTCAAAGCCTGTCCATATTAATACGCTTTCTGCAGAAGGACTTCACCAACTAAACCTCCCTCCCCCACCCCAAATACCAGCAACTGGGGACTAAATTTTCAAAACTCACAGGTTATGGGCACATTTTTGTTGTGAGCCTAGCCTGTAATGGCGGAGCCATCTCTCCAGCCCATATGGGCACATTTTTATCCAAATTAGCACATTCCACTCCTTGGCCCCTCTAAGCTTGTGGCCATAATATAATGCAAAATGCATTTAGTGTAACTTCAAAAGTCCCTAGTTTTTAAAAATTCAAAGTCTCTTACTACACTCAATGAAATTTCTTAATTTTAAGCCCCTGTAAAGTCCAAAGGTAAATTATATGCTTCCAACATAGCACAGCACAGGATATACATTAGCATTCCAAATGGCAGAAAAGGGGGTATGGTGAAGAAATACTGAATCAACTCAAGGCAGGAACTCAGCAGAGAAAACACCTAATGTCATAGTTCTATGTCTGTGTCAAAGGCTTCGGTGGCTCTGTTCCTCCAGCTTTGTTGCACGCAACACACATCTTTCTCTTGGGCTGATTCTCCTCATCATATGAAATTCTCCTTAACAAATATCACTCAAGGCTCTGGTTTCTCTAACATCATGAGGTATCCAACTCAACCTAATGTTCACTTTCACAATGAGTAAAATGGCTTTCATAACCTTTTGGCCTCTTACAGATTTCACAGAGGTAGTTCTTTGCCACATACTACCTGGTCTTAGCAGCTCTTTGAAACCATGAAGGAAGAATCCACAGCCCCTTAGTTACTACATCCTTCATTCCTCTGAACTAACACCACATGCAGGACATCGCCAAGTTCTGCTATCACTTTGGTATGGACCTTTCTCTGCTTGAACCACATTAGCATCAGCTTTTGTTTGCTGTTGCTTCCTAAGAGTAGAAAAACTCTTAGGCCTTTTCCTTTCACACGTTGGAAGCTTGGATGGGTAGAGCCCTTCCTCATATTCCAGTGCAGAGCAGGAGGCCTCATCTTGGTTGCACCAGTTCCTTGTCTCTTTCAGCACACGTTTTGGTTACAACATGAAGCTGAGTCTTACTCCTTTTCTTCTCAAACTGCACATTTTAAAATTCCTTCTTCCCCTCTTGCCCCTTTTCATTGCTAACCAGCATAGACATAATTATCAATAACCATGATACAGAATCAACACTGTAATAGCTTGAAATCACCGATAGTGAGGAAATTAGTCTATTGCTTTGTGTTTAGCCTGACAAAAGTTCTCAGGACAAGGAAAGAAATCAGCCAGATTTTTTTTTGCCAAAATATACCATGGGAATGGATTCCTAGTTGGTAATATATTTTGTTTCTCCCCTGAAACCTCTTGCTTGACTCCACATTTCACTTCTCTCTGAGAGGTAGTGTCTTCTAGGTTCCTGACCCATTAATGTCTACATGTAGCATTCAGCCATTTTCTAATCCAAAGAGCTTAAGTGTTCCACATTCATCTAAAAACAAAACAACATACTGTCAAGTTCTTCCCAGAAACACCCACTTCCAGTAACAATAATACAGAAGTTTTATAAACTTATATATTAATTTCCTTTCTGTAAAATATCATTTCAAAGGCAACTTGTAGAATAAAGAATTTATTTTGGCTCACAGTTCAAGAGATTCAGAGTCAATAATGACAAGGACAGTGTGGCATCGAGTGGCAGGCAAGACAGCAGGAGTCTGCAGGCAGCTGAGAGATGACATCTTGAACAGCAATGGGAAGCAAAAGAACAAAGCAGAAAGTAGGCAAGACTTTTAATCCCAAAGCCTGACCCTAGTGATGCACTTCCTTCAGCAAGGGTGCACCACTTAAACCCCCACAAAGAGTGCCCAACAAGTGGGAACCAAATTTTCAAATTCTCAAGACTATGTGAGACATTTCCCACTCAGACCTCCACACTTACCCATTTCCAATATACCCTTCTTCAGATATAGACCCTGAACTTTCACCACTGATCTCATTTGCCCACAGTGCACATCCTTGCCACCTCATCTCTATCCAGGGAATCTAGATTTCTACTACTAACTCTAAGTCTCATCAAGACCCAAGGACCATGACTCTTCAGATAGGTGTACTGGACCTCAGGATCTGGATTACATGGGTTGCCTGATGTGGGTTCTGAGAACTAAATTCTAGTGCTCTAAAAGAGCAGCAAGCACTTTTAACTTCTGAGCCATCTTTCCAGCCCCAACATGTTCTTTTCTCATTTGGGTTCCTTTTATGTTTTTCTTTTGCTTAGTTGATCTTGCTGAGGCCAACATTATTATATTTAAGTGATAACAAATGTATCTTTGTCATATTCTCAATCTTTTTAACAGTTTCAAGTTTTCCCGGTTGTGTGTGATATTAGCTGTAGGCATGCAGCCCTGGATATTTTGAACTATGTTCCCTCTGCATTGAGTTTGTTGAGTTTTATCACACAGGGAAGTTGTTTCTTATAGAAATCCAGTTCACACAGAGATTCCATTATCACTGGGTTAACATGATCAGTGATGTTTACTGATTTGTGTACACTGGCCCATCCATCCCTTTCATACTTGCTACCATTTATAGTAATGGGGGCTTCATAAAGAGATTGGCAGAACTCATTTCATTTGTGTTTTTTGAGTATTAAGACTTAGAGAAAATATCAGAGAGCTGTCTGGATTGACAGTTCAGAAGTTAAGAGCACTGGCAGTTTTTCCAAAGGTCATGAGTTCAATTCCCAGCAACCACATGGTTGCTTATAACCATCTGTAGTGAGATCTGGTGCCCTCTTCTGACATCCAGGCACACACACAGGCAGAACACTGTATAAATAACAAATAAATAAATCTTAAAAAAGAGACTTCTGGAAAATTAATTAGATTTACTTTTTTACTATTTTCTAGAATTCAACAATAAACTATCAAGCATGGTTATTTTCAGGTAGGAGATTTTGTTACTGCTTCAGTATAGTTAATCCTAACTGGTCTATTTTCCAGCTCTTTTGAGTCAATTGGGTAAGTTGTATATTCAGGGGAATTTTTTTCATCTATATCAGATTCACCAGTTCGTTTTTCACATACCACTGTTCATAGTGTTTCCTTGTAATATTTTATGTGTCTATAGTATTAATCTGAATGTCTCACATTTCCTCTTGAATTTTATTCCTTTGTATATTCTTTCATTTTTTTTTCTTGGTTAGGTTAACTAAAAGCTTATCATTGTTGATATCCATGGTCTGTGTCACCACCAAAGGCCATGGGAATATCTGTGGTCCGTATGGCTGCCTGATGTCTATGAGCTGTGTTTATGTCTGTGGTCTGTGCTCCCACTAGAGGCCATGTTGGTGTCTGCAGTCCATGCTACCACCAAAGAACATGTTGACATATGTGGCTGGTGCTGCCATCTGGGGACATGTTAACTCCCTGGTCTGTGCTACTGCCAAGTGCCATGTTGGTGTTCTTGGTCCCAGCAGGAGGCCATGTGGATGTCTGTGGCCCTTGTTACCACTGAATGACATGTTGATGTAGGTGGCCTGGGCTGCCACCTGAGTCCATGTTGATCTCTGCAGTCCACACTATAGGCAGAAACCATGTGGAGTCCAAGGTCCAGCTGCTGCTGATTATAAATGGAGAGGAAGCTTCTTTTGCAAGGGTAGACTTACAGTTGAGAGTGAGACACATGGAGGCTTCTGTGACAACCTCTGCTCCCCCTTCCTCCCAAAAGAAACACTCTAGACAAGAAGCCATTGAAGAAACTCTAGAATTGTGATAGGGATGCAGCTCCTCATAGTTGATGGCTTCTGACAGGGGTGGGAATGAGGAAGGACTCAGTTTTCTTTAAGGTGCTGGCTGGTTACTAGCAGTTTGACGATGTTCCAGTTAGTATATGGGCAACACAAATTGGACTTGTTTTCCTCCTCCTCCTTCCTTCTCTTGTTTTGGAGGAGATCATAAGGGTAGGGGTGAACCTGGGAGGACTTGGAAGTGAATATGTTGGGTGCATTATGTGAAATTTCTAAATAATCAATACAAATATTATGTTTAGAAAAGCTTATTATTTTTGTTTAGCTTCAAAGAAAACCAGTATTTTGTTTATGTTATCCTTTGTATTATTTTTAGCTAGGGCTTTGATTTATTTATGCTTTGATTTTTTTTCTTTTTAAAATTTTTTTATTTCAGACATGAGCTCAATGGCTGGCTCTTCGACACCACCCCCACCCCCCAAGGGAAGAGCAGCCTTGCTAGGCCACAGAAGAGGACATTGCAGCCAGTCCTGAAGAGTCCTGATAGGCTAGAGTTAGATGGAAGGGGAGGAGGTCCTCCCCTATCAGTGGACTTGGAAAGGGGCAGGGAGGAGATGAGGGAGGGATGGAGGGGATAGGCAGGGAATACGGGAGGGGGCTATGGCTGGGATACAAAGTACATAACCTGTGATTAATATAAAATAAAAATGTTAAAAAAAGAATGGCACACTCTATGCAAACACACAATGAATGGAATAAGGTATAAACAATAAAATATTCTAACTTTAAAAAAATTTTTAGTTTAGTTTTATTTTCAAGCTCTTGGATATATATTTAGGCTGTTTATTTTAGATCTCTCCTTTTATGCATGCATTTATTGCTATAAATGTCCCTCTCTCTGATTAAAAAAAAAAGTTCTGTATACCACAGATTTTTTGGGCACATTATGCTGTAATTTTCATTTGTTTCTAGGGCCTTTTAAAATTCCCTTTTAACCTGACTCACTGGTCATTTTGCAGTAGGCCATTCTCTCTCTTTTGTGCTACCCTTTTGGTGGATTTTTGGCTTTATCCCACTATGGTACAAGGATTTAATTTTCTAAATTATTTCTTCTGTTTTTGAGTTTATATTATTAAAAAATATGATGATGTGAGAGGATGCTGGAGAGTATTCTATGTGTTGGTAAAAACAGGTATTTTGAAGCTGTTGGATAAAATATGTGAATATTTATCAGATTCATTTGTTCTATAATCTGGTAAAACTCAGATATTTATCTAGATATTCTGCTCCCTGAGAAAATGTAACATCAAAGTTCCCAATTATCATTATGTTAATCTAGTCTATATTTCCATTTAAATCTAATAAATTTTGCTTTATGCATTTGGATGTTTCCAAAGTGATATATATATATACATACATACATATGTATATATGTATTTTTATATGTCAGCAGGGGAATTTATTCATTGAAAAATAATAGAAAAGAAATGCTAGAAATTGTCGATCAAATAAAACCTACACCAGAAAAGCAGCAACAGCACATAAGAACACGCAGAAGAATAAATTTCAGGTATGGATAGGAGACAAAGTACACAAATATACACTCAGGTCTATATAAGAAAGAATAAAATAGTGACCATGCCGAGTATTTCCAAAATGTCCTTGTTGGCTGTAGCTGTCAACTTGAGACTGCCCAGAGTCATCTGAAGGAGTCTCAGATATGGGATGGATTTAAGCTGTATACCAAGCTATCTAAGCAGTGAGCTAGTTAGGAAGCACATAAGCAATGTTCTTCCACGGTGTTTGCTCTGTATTTTTACCTTGATGTTCTGCTCTAATTTCCTTCAGATATGGACTGTTTCTTGGAAGTACAGACCAATAAACTCTTTACTCCTTATGTTGCTTGAGTCATGGTGTTTATCACAGAGACAGAAGAGCAAAATAGAACACAGAAGTCTGGGAAGCATTCAAGACATCAAACCTTAGAACTCATGCAGTAGAAGAAGCTGAGATAAAGTAGAAAGGAATAGATGGAATAAACAGACTATTTATTTAATAATATCAGAAAACACCTAAAACCTAAAGAAAGAAGCATGCATCCAAAAACACAAGAGGCATTTAGAATTTCAAATAGACATGGTAGAGAAGAACCTTTCTGTGACACTTCTTAGATATGATATAAAAAATACAATATCTCATCCATAACACATCCCAAATAATTGATATCTGTAGGAATAAACTTAAGAAAAAATTGAAAGGTCTCCACACTAAAAACTTCAAGACAATGAAAAGAGAAATCAAAGAATATACTGGACTGTAGAAAGATATTCTGTTAGCAGAATTAATATGAAAATTGCTCCATTAATAAAAGAAATTTACAGATTCAATGCACTTCCCATTAAAATGAAATGTTACTCTTCACAAAACTAGGAAAAAATAACCTATAAATTCATATGGAAGTACAAAAGACCCCAAAGAAATTCTAAGGGAAGTAACCCAGCTGGGTAGTATAATATTCTACGTCAAAGGCACTTGTCTCTACTGTATTGACAAAGAGAGTCTGATATTGGCATAAAAACAGACAGTTACACCAATGTAGCAAAGTAGAGTATCCAGAAATAAACCAAGTTATAGCTACCTGATTTTCAACAAAGGTGTCAAGAAAACACTAAATGAGAGAAAGCTTACTCATCTAACTGTGCTGGCTAAACTTATCATCAGCCTGAAGAAGATTGGAGCTAAGATACATCTTTTAGCCTTACAAAAACATTGCGAAGTGGATTAAAGATCTTTATTTGAAATCTAAAATGGTGGCTGGAGAGATGTTTCAGTGGTTAGGAGTGCTTGCTGTTCTTTGGGAGTTCAGTTCCCCAAACCAAAATGTCAGGTGGCCCACAATTACCTAGTGATCCAACACCCTCATTTTCTGCCTTCCTCTAATGGATAACTGTGGCACACAAACACACAGATATTCATAATTAAACTGCCAATTAAGAAATTAGCTAATAAAATGAGTGGACTGTTCTCAAAATAAATAATTCTATTATTATAAAAGTACTACATACTTTTATCTACTTTATTTGGGTTCTTATACTTCTATCTCCCTTACACCTCCAACACTAGGTAGGAGAGAAAGGTTAGAGGTGAAAGGGGCGGAGTATGTCTTTTTACTATTTCCTGCTAGTTAGGGTTGTCGGGTTCCTTGGGGCAGGTCTAATCTTTATAGTCAGGATATCCAGAAGTCCCAGCAAACTAGCAACCAGCAAATGCAGCAGCAGGATGAACCAGCAGCAGCAGTGGGTAGGGTAGCAGGGAGAGCAGCAGCTGCCTTCTTCCTTCCAGTGTTCCCATCCCTCTCTGGGCTCTGACCTCTCTACCCTCTCAGAATCCTCATAAGTAAACTATCTGCAGCTGGCAAAGATTACACCGCTCTCAGAGCACAAGACAATCAGTTAACAGCTGTGGACCAACTAAGGCAGCCCTATACACCTGGGAATAAAACAACATGGTTATATAACATAACTGAGTTTTTAAAGAAACCAAAACTTCCACTACGAAGTACAAATATCCCAAACATATTTTAACAAGTTTTCAACGTTCCTATTCACTGCAGAAATGTAAATCTAAACTTCTTTGAGATATTGCCTTACCCAGTCAAAATGGCTATCACTGAGACATCTGACAATAAATACTAGTGAGGGTGTGGTGAAGGTGGTACCCTCATTCATTGCTGATAGGAGTGCAGACTATTAAAACTATTGTGGAAATCAGTGTGGAGGTTACTATAATAATTAAAAATAGAGTTACCATATGACCCAGTTCTACCACTCCTGGGAATTCAGCCAAAGAACCCTATTTTCTTCCGTGGAGACACCTGTGCTCATTGCATGATAGCAAGAGCTTGGAAATAGCTTATATGTCTATCAATAGATAGACATATAAACAAATAGATAATAAAAGTATATGTAGCCATGATGGAATTTTATCCAGCCATACAGAAAACAATGAAATTAGCAGGAAAATAGATGAGTTGGGACAGAAAAGTATTAAACAAGATGATCTAAACTCAGAAAGACAAAAAAACCACATGTTTTCTTACGTTCCCTCTCAAAAGTGTATCCTAGTTTGTAATGTATCTACGTAATTCAATATAATGTGGCCAAAGTCTAAACAACTAGAAAAGAGACCAAGAGAGGATGAAACAGAGAAGCTGAGACAGAGGGGAAACATTTTTTAAATGTAATTTATTTATTTTTATATCAATCACAGGTTAGGTACTTTGCATCCCAGGCGTAGCCCCCTCCCTCATTCCCTCCCACTCTCCTCATCCCTCCCTCATCTCCTCCCTGCCCTCCTCCAAGTCCACCGACGGGGGAGGACCTCCTCCCCTTCCATCCGACCCCAGATTATTTTGTCTGAGGGGAAACATTTAACATGAAAGCAGAAGGACATGGAGGTTGTGGAGAGGAGACTCAGCTAAAACACACTTTGCTCAATAATGCCATGTTAACTTGTATCTTGTATGCTAATTTAGAAAATACAAAACAAAACAATAAAAACAATATCTGAAAAAATAAACAACTTCATCCCCAATAATTATAAAAATAAAATATGTAGGGATAGATTTAATGAAGAAATTGGATGGGATCTACACCTAAGATTATAAAATATTATTGAAGAAAGACAGCCTGGCATGATATTCTGTGTTTATGAACCAAAGGAATTAATATTGATAATATGACCATAATACTCAAAATGATCTATAGACTCAATGCAGTTCCCATTAGAGTATTGGTAAATGGCTGTTTTTAAAGAGACATAAAATCTACTAAGTTCCTATGGATCAATATTTTATGATCTGTCTTCCACCTTTTTCCAGTTGGCTGTCCTGGCTTGGCACTTTCCTGTGACTCCTCTAAACTACATCAGATCCACAGTAGTCTCCCTGTCCTCAAATTCACTTGATGCCATTCACACTCAATTCACCAGTGACATTGAATTGACATTTAATTGGCTCCCACTTAGTCAAATGAGCACTTAAACTTGCTAATTGGCTACCAAGTTCAGTCATTGTGATTAAAGCTTCGGTCCATTGTGGCCTCTAACAACTGTTTATGACTTGTATTTTTTTGATCAGAATCTCACCTGAATGAGTGTAGTGAGTACGTGATAGATTAGCACCACCTGTAGCCATAGTCCTGTTTTGGCATTAGCATGCTTGTTATGGGTTAGAATCCTCAAGTTCTTGAATTTGGAGAAAGACCAATTAGCCTTCAGCAGATGGCTGCACACCAAGGAGACTGCTTCAGGACTACAGAAAGAACGACACAACGTATTTGGAGCAAGCTCCTTTACCAGGCTCTCCAGAACTAAGCCAATTAGGAGGGAATAATGAGGCAGGACCATATAAGGTTTTGTCAACTTCAGCCAAGTAGCTCCTTTATTAATCTTTGCAGCTGAGTCTACAATAACCAATACGAGGAAAAAAACAACAAGGAAGTGTTAGCAAACCCATCATCAGCTTCTCCATCACCAAATAAGCAATGTAGCATCCCAAAAGAAGCAAACGAAACCAGTTTTGGTTTGTTGTTGTTTTACTTTAAAATTTAACTCATTTTTTTTCTTTTTGAGTTTATAATATGATTATATCTTTTTTTTCCTTTTTTCCCTGCAAATCCTCCCATATACTCTTCCTTGCTCTGTTTCAAATTCATAGCCTCTTTTTCATTAACTGTTACAAGTGTGTGTATGGGTGTGTGTGCTCTTGCATATGTGTGTGTGTTTAAACACATAAACACAACCTTCTGTATCTGAATAATTTTACTTGTATGCATATGTTCTGAGAGCAGACCAATAGGCATTGGATAACAAGATGATGTGTTTTTCCCAGGGGAAGAAGGCAGCTGAACCTGTGTTGTGAGACTGTCACAGCTCATTTTCTTGCTGCTCCTGGACACAGGGCTGAGTTCTGCTTCAGGTCTGGGCAACTCTTCCAGAACAGTTAGAAGAAAACTCCTCTGGCTAACTACAGTTAGCAGAGTTTATTTTAGCCAGGAAAAGATGGTTTGAGAATAGACCTTTCCCAGGACCAAAGCAGAACACAGATTGCTCAGATGAGTTCATAGAAAATGAAGGCATCAAAAAACTACTTAAGTGGCCACAACCTAGCCAAGCAACAGTCAGCAGGTCACAGCCTACTTTACCAACTGTTGAAACCAAAGCTCAGGTATTGTGGCTGAACTCCACACTGGACTACTGGGCTACTCAGAGGTCCCAGTGCAGTAGCTGAGTCCGTGGGCTCTTACAGTTCTTAGCACACACCTTGCATTTGGCACTTTTTCTGCCTCTCTGCTGCCTTTCTTAATTGTCTTTTAGTAAGCTAAAACACTAGAAGTTCATCAAAGCCCAGGTCTTTTTTCCAGCACAGACTTTCTATTCATGCAACAGCATACAAGATGATTATTTTTAACTGCTAGCTCTAGAACTATAGATAGCCACAGTTACAGAGTTGACTCAGACATTTACTTTGACCTCCAGATGCATATATCCAGCCACCTATTAGTCCCAGAAGCACTCTAAACAACTTATGCTCAAGACCAAAGCACAGTGCCTCTCTACAAATCTTCTGCCTTCTGTGCCTCGATGTTCCATCCACCTTTTTTCTCCAGCACAAAGGATTTTCCATGTTCTGACCTAGTTTCAAAAAGTGTTCTTTCATCCCCTTCTTTAGATAAACTCCAGATATTTTTATACATTGTTTTACTCAGAGAGATCACCCATGGCCGGTAAACCTAGGTCAGTGTTCTTTATTACATTACTTTGCTTTGATGTACTCACATAAGTATGAATGTTGCATTCATTAACTAGCATAAACTAGGGCTATTATTCAATTATTTAGCAAATGCAGGGCTTCTATTGTCTCTTCTGTCTTAGATGTCTCCCCACAAAAACCTCATCTGTCTTTTTCTTTTTTAAATTTTTATTATTAGTTACATTTTATTAACTCTGTATCTCAGCTGTATCCAGATCCCTCATTCCCTCTCAATCCCACCCTCCCTCTCTCATCTCCTCCCTGCCCCTTTCCAAATCCACTGATAGGGGAGGACCTCCTCCCCTTTCACCTGACCCTGTTTTATCAGTATCTTCAGGACTGGCTGCAAAGTCCCCTTCTCTGGCCTACCTGCTCCTCCCTTGCAGGGTGGAGAGGTCAACGAGTCCGCCATTGAGTTCATGCCAGAATTAGTCCCTGTTCCCCTTACTAGGGTACCCACTTGGATACTGAGCTACCATGGGCTACATCCGAGCAGAGGTTCTAGGCTATATCCATCTATAGTCCTTGGTTGGAGAAACAGTGTCATATAAGACCCCTGTGCCCAGATATATTTGGTCCTTGTGGAGCTCCTGTCCTCTCCAGGTCATATTAACTCCCCCTTCTTTGATATGATTCTCTACACTCTGCCGAAGGTTTGGTTATGAGTCTCAGTATCTGCTTTGATACACTGCTGGGGAGAGTCTTTCGGAGGCCCTCTGTGGTAGGCTCCTGTCCTGTCAATTGTTTTCTCCTACATCCAATGCCCATCCAATTTTTCTTTCTAAGAGAGAATTGATCATCTTACCCTGGGTCCTCTTTCTTGTTTATCTTCTTTAGGTATATAGATTTCATTATGTTTATCATATCTTATAGGTCTAAATAAGTGAGTATATACCATATGTGTCTTTCTCCTTCTGGGATGCCTCACTCAGAATGATCTTTTCTAGATCCCACCATTTGCCTGCAAATTTCATGATTTCCTCATTTTTAATTGATGAGTAGTATTCCATTGTGTAAAAGTACCACAATTTCTGTGTCCATTCCTCTGTTGATGGACATCTGGGTTGTTTCCAAAACCTCATCTGTTATTGACCTCATAGTTCTCTGGTGCTCATATAGAACAGACTGTCAATAAATAAAATTTTCTTTTTCTTAGAAATGAGGACACAGTAACAAAAAAAAGAATGAAATAACAGCTCTAATATCATTAAGCATGGTGTGTACCTTGGACAGCTCCAACAGGGATTTAATTCAGATACCAAACAAATCACCCTGCATTCCATAAGTCAAACTAGCGATAGCTTTTGGGAGGGGGGCTTGACAATGACATCAAAAATTAAGTCAGCCTTTTACTAGAAATGTTACTTAGTTAAAACTGATGGGGCCACAGATGACTATTTACAAATCTACCTTCTCTGAAGGGTTGCTTGTGCCTGGTGTGAGTATATCTATCCATCCATCTTTCTTATCATTTTGAAGAATCTTTTCAACAGAAACTTTCTTGCTAAATACATAAAGAAAATCTTCTAAAATTAGATGGTTTGTATGAATCATTGTCGATCTGAGAAATTATATTATGCCCGCTTTGCAGTAAGTAGAATATGGAGGCATGAAACATGTGACCACAGGTCCTCAGATTCTTCAAACGTGAAACCTTACCATTTTCTTTGAATGCAAGAGCCATTTGGGTCATCATCTAGGAATGTATCAGTGCACACAGTATTATAGAAGGAGAACCTTCCTTCTCTTTGCAGAGAGAACACATATAAAGGAGAGCAAGTGTTCTTTGCTTGGTTAATTAACTTCCCAAGTAGCAGAGAGATCTACAATTGAAGCAGTGTAACAAGACAAAATAGTAGTGATAGCAGACATACATTCAGAAGATGAATTGGTGCCAGAAATTGGAGACAAGTTCAAATCCCTGAAACTGTAGAGTGTGGCCACTCAGTGAACAGGGTTTTAGAGATACAAAGTATCTCACATGAGAACACCAGAGAATTCTGGATTGGGATACAAGTGGATTTCTGCTGTCAGAGACACCTTGCTTGCAAGCTTCTGTATGGATCACTGGAAGAAGCTCACATAGCTGGTTCCAACCTCTCTGAGAGAACATTGTCAATGAAAGCAACTGCAGGCCTTACAGTATACTCTAGAGGGCGCCATGGAAGACTTTATGGTTAAAAGGAGAAGGGATGGCAGTGGGTTTGGGGAATTAAGAGCAGGTGTCGCACATCCAAAACAACAATGAAAAATACAAATGGGCAAATGTCTTTGAAGAGACATTAGACTCAAGACTCAATAAAAGCACGACTGTAAACAAGGCATGGTAGATGGGAAAGGGGATCAAGATTTCTCCTGTCACAGGATAGATAAATAAATAAATAAATAAATAAATAAATAAATAAATAAATACATCTTCTTAAAAATGTGATGAGCCACATTGTCTGTTAGAGGTCAATGAGTCAGGAGATCTGTAAACCATTATGGAAATCAGTCACAATTGATTTTATAAATATTAAGACATCTTAAAAGATAAAATACAACAAATAAATATATGCAAAATGCGAAATGACAAACAACAATTGACATAATAGTCAAAGAGTGTATTAAGTACAAATAACTATATGTCAAACTATAGCCCGAAACATAAGATGTAATACAAAAGTGGGCAGAGCTGTACACAGGCAGAGATAGAAGTGTAAAACCAAAAGGTCTTAGGAACAAAAATCCTTCAGGTTTTTGACAGCCAGGGTAAAGCAGATGAAAGCATCAATGAGTCATCATGTATGCCAGCTATAGGGACAGAAGTAAAATGAGTGTTGCCTGCTGCTCTAGAGGCTGATTATCACGTGACCCCTTACCTTTGTATAAAAACTACCTGCAAAAATTTCTGAAAGGCCCTACACAGCAGGGTATTAAAGCAGATGCTGAGACTCATAGCCAAACTTTGGGCAGAGTGCAGGGAATCTTATGAAAGAAGGGGGAGACAGAAATACCTGGAGGGGACAGAGCTCCAAGAGGAGAGCATCAGAACCAAAAAATCTGGGCACAGGGGACTTTTCTGAGACTGATAATCCAACCCAGGATCATTCATGGAGATAACCTAGAACCCCTGCACAAATGTAGCCCATGGTGGCTCAGTGTCCAAGTGGGTTTCCTAGTAAGGGGAACAGGGGCTGTCTCTGACATTAACTCAGTAGCTGGCTCTTTGATCATCTTCCCTTGAAGAGGGAGCAGCCTTACTAGGCCACAGATGAGCCAGTTCTGATGAGACCTGATAGGCTAGGTTAAGATGGAAGGGGAGGACCTCCCCTACTAGTGGACTGAGGAAGGGCCATGGGAGGAGAAGAGAGAGGGAGGGTGGGATTGAGGAGCCTAGGGAGGGGACTACAGCTGGGATACAAAGTAAATAAATTGTAATAAATAAAAAAATAAAATTAAAAAATTATTTTAAAAACAAAGGTGGAGACATTCAACATCCTCAGCCATAGGGTTTAGACCAGGCTTAGAATAAAAAACGTGTTTTCCTGCCTGAGTACCAGACTTCAAATCTAACAACAACAGCCATGCTTCTATTATACCAATAGGCAATTCTTGCCTGGCCGGTCAGTTTTACAACATAAAAGGTCAAATCTGGATAAGAGTGTTGATGGTTTTCTCCACCCTTCTACAGACTGTGTAGCACCTCCCAGCAGTACAAACACTATCCAGGGATGAAGCTTCCATTTTTATCTCCAGCATGATTCTCTTTGACCTGCATTCAGTACGTATGATGTTTTCAGCAACAGGATCTTGCCATCTAGTTCTGACAGGCACCCGAGAGCAACGGTAATAGCCTTTATTGCTCTGAGAACCTGTGGGTTCTCCTTGATCAACATAGAGGTAGATCTCATCTGATGCTGATTTTTTTTTATTTAATAAGCTATGGCTTCTAGGCACAGCATTATTCACCTTTGCGGGTTACTTCCATTCAAACTCTTAAAAAAGAGCAACACGATTTTATGGGTATAGGTGTTTTGCCTCCAAGTATGTCTGTGCACCACACGCATGCCTGGCCCAAGGCAGCCAGAAGAGAGCCTAGAATCTCATGTAACTGGAGTTTCAGGTGGTTGAGTGCCACATGCACGTGGGTGCCAGGAAATTGAATCTAGGTCCCCTGGAAGAGCAGCCAGTGCTTTGAAGGGCTGAGACATCTCCAGAGCCTCCCCACCCCATTTTAGCTCCACTTCATAACAAATGGCAGCCCAAAGCACAGGGATCAAGAGAAAAATGAAAAAAAAGGAAAAATTAAAACTTAAAATTTTTAATTTTTTTTGTAGCAAGCAAACCATATGCCTTTTGCCTATACCTCCACCCAAATCTTCCCATTCTCAGAACTTCCTTCCTCCACTTTCACATCACATGTGTACTTCAACACATAGCCTCTTTCTAGGTTCCCAGTCTTCACACACACACACACACACACACACACACACACACACACTCCAACTTAAACAGACAAATATGAAAATTCAAATCTGGATTAGTATATGACAAGGAATGGTGTTTTTCTTTCTGAGTTTGGGTCCCCTCACTCAGTATAAAGTTTGCCAGTTTCACCCACCTCCCTACAGATTTCATTTTTTTCCTATAGCTAAATAAAATTCCATTGGTATACGAACATTTTCTCTATTCATTTGTCAGCTGGTGGCGATCAATTGATTCTGCCTTCTACCTGTTGCAAATAGGGCAGCACATGCATATGTGTGCAAGCATTAGTGTGCTAGGGTGTAGAGTCTTTTCGTTACACCCAGAAGTGGCATAGCTGGTCTATGGAGGATTTAGTTTTAGTGTTTTGATACCCATTCACATCCAGTGATTTTTTTGTATTGGCTAACCTAGTTTACATTCCTTCCAGCAGTGGGAATAAGGATTTCCTTCCCAACAATATTATCAGTATTTGCTATTTTTTTCTTGATGCTAATCATTCTGTCTGGTGTGAAACTGAATTTCAAAATACTTCCGTTTTTATTAGTTCTCTGAGAATTTTGTACATCTCTCTCTCTCTCTCTTTTTTTTTTGATCATTTTCACCCTCCTCCACCAACTCCTCCCAGATCCACCCCTCATTCTTACCAACCCAATTTTGTGTCTTTTTAACCCATCAAGTCCAATCTGTGTTGCCCAATTATTCTTGAATGATTGAGTTAGCAAAGGCTCTACTCTTAGAGAAAATTGCCTTTCCCTCTCCCAGTCACTATTAATTGCTAGAAGCTCATCATCTAGGCCTGGAACTTCATTCCTAACTCACCTACACATTCTGGGATTTGGTCTGGCTTGAGGTTGCACAGGTTTGTGCATGCTGCCACAACCACTATAACTTTGTATGTACAGCTACCTGTAAAGAAGGCTCTGTTTCCGTGTAATTGACCATAAACTATTACACTCTTCCTGCTCCCTCTTCTGCAATAATCTGCAATGCCTTGCTTGGGCGGAGGGGATATGGAATAGATGTCCATTTAAGGATGGGCAATCAGCAATCTCTTTTTCTCTGCACCTGGTGAGTTGTGGGTATCTATGTTAATTACCATCTACTGGAAATAGGAGCTTCTTGTATGAGTATTGAGAGACGCATTGATCTATGGTCATAACAATAAGTCATTAAGGATCAGTTCAATACTATATCTATTTAGCAAAATAACAGTAGCAGGGTTTCTCCTAGGACCATTAACTTGTCTAGCAATAAATTCTGGAAATGATGATGGTGCCAGATATGGGTTTCATCTGGTAGAATGGGACTATATAATTCATTCAAAAAGTTGTTGGTCATTCTCAAGATGTTGATGCCACTAATGTACCAGTGGGGATGTATTTCCAGGCTAGTCATTATTATAGCTACCAGGGTTCACAGGCCAGTAAGAATGATAATGCTTTTTCTCCTGCAGTAGTATATATAGTACCTCCAAGTACAATGAAAATTAGTAAGTAGGAAAAAAACTTCTAGGTCAATAACAGCTTTATTTCTTGTGTTCTATGACTCAAGTATGAGATGCCTGGAAGGTAATTAAGAGTATTGGCAATAGACTGTAATGTCTTGGGAGTTAATGAGACCCCACTGCATAACAATCATGAAAGAGGTACCCTATTCCTGGCACTAAGCTTTTTATTTGTTATCCTGTGGTGTCTAGCAGAGTAATTCCATTTAAACTCTCTCTTGGTCTCTTCCACTGTCTCCGTCTCTGCCTCTCTCTCTCTCTCTCTCTCTCTGTGTGTGTGTATGTGTGTGCGTGTGTGTGTAGACTTCCATATGAACTTTTCTCCAAGGTCTTTAGGAATTTAGATTTGCATTTCCTTTGTGCCTAAGGAAGTGGAAGACTCTTAAATATTTATTGTCCACTTACATCCCTTCTTTTAAGAATGTTCTGTTTGATTCTACAGCCATCCATTTTTTTATTAAAATAATTGGGTTGTTTAACCTTTGAGTTTTTGTACATTTTAGGTATTAATCCTCTGACTGACATATGGCTGGCAAATATTTTCTCCTGTTTTGTAGATGGCATCTTCACTTTTATCCCCCCTTGATACAAAAATAAGATAGTTTCATGAAGCACCACTTGTTAATTATTATTCCTTGAGCAGAGTCCTATTCAGAATGTCTCTACCTCTGAGTATATGTTAAAGTTTTGTTCTCTAGAAGTTTCATTTTCTAGCTTTACATTAAGGTATTGATCCATTTTTAGTTGATTTGTTTTAACGGATTTATTTTCATATGTATGCGTTTGTATGGGTCTATGTGAGTGTGTATGCATTAGTGTGTGGATACACACAGAGGCCAGCAAAGGCATCCTCTGTCACTCTTACTAATCCTTTGAGTGAGGGTCACTTCCTGAACCTGGGGATAGTGTTTTCTTGACAAGAATGGAAACCAACCATCCCCACTAATCCTCCTGTCTCTGTTTCTTTTAGAGATGGATGGACCATTGATATAGCCAGCTTGCTATTTGGAGATGAGGTTTGAATTCTGATCCTCATGATTTTGCAGTAACTCTTTTTTAATGTATTTATTTATTCATTATACATTATGATTGTAGCTCTCCTTCTCCTCTTCTCCAGGTACCACACTCCCTCTTACCTCTCCTCTACTCCTCAGAGAAGCCCCCCAACACACCCTAGCTCATCAAACTGAATCAAGACTGAGTGAGTCCTCTTCCCCTGTGGCCTGGAGAGGCAGTCCCGCCAGGGGGAAGTGCTCATAAAGCAGGTAACAGAGTCCACATCAGATACAGCCCCTACTCCCCTTACTAGGGAACCTGCGTGGAGCCTGAGCTGCCCATTGGCTGCTGTGTAGGTAAGTTAGGTCCAGTCTAGCAGCAAGAACTCTTAAACTCTTTTCAGCCCCTGTAGCTAATCTATTTATTTAGTTATTTTTGATAGTATAAAATACACAGATCTATTTTTACTCTTATTCATGTAGATTTTCAGTTTTCCGAATATAGTTTATTAAGGAGGCAGAGTTTTTTAGTTCCAGTGAGTGTTTATGGCATCCCCCCGCCCCGCCCCCCAACCCTCCCGAAGCATCAGCTCGCTATAGCTGCATCGGGTTTTTATACAAAACTGCCATTACATTAAATTTATCCATATGTCTGTTTTGTGCCAAGGCCATGCTATTTCTGCTGTTAAGGATGAGCGAGGTACCTTGAAAGTGAGTACAGTGCTTTAAAATAATAACACCTGCCCCTAGAGACATGGCAGATTTAGCTGCTGTGTCACATGTGCGTCAGTAGGTGGCAGAGGAGAGAGGGCTGTTTATGCTCAGGCCTCTGACCTGTGAACATCTGAATGATTAGTAGCCTACACTATCTGAAAAAAGCCAAGCCTGCAACCACCACCAGTTCCGCACCAGGCGGGCCCATGGCCTTCCAGGATGGGAAGAGAGCTGGATACTAGAAGAACCCCATCTGCGACAATGGGCCCTGGGTGGGAGTGAGGCTGAGGCTGAGAAAACCACCAGACTGGGGTCCTGAGGGCCGAACAGGAAGCTAGCTTGAGATGGACACCAGTCAGGTGTAGTGCAGGCCATGATTGAGATGACCTCCGCCTGGTGCCACAATGTAGGAGCAGGGTGTAGCACTCCGGAGAAAGTAAGTAGCAGAGAAATGGAAGAGACAGACAGACAGAAAGATGTGAAGGGTAGTGAGAAACAGCCTGATGTGAAGAGCTGGTGATGCCACCTGGGACCATGGTGGGGTTCTACTCTGTGCTGCCACCAGGAACAACATCTGGATCCTTAGCCCTGCAGTACCAGGTGTCTGTCACCACCAAAAGCCAGGCAGACATCCCTGGTCTGGGATGCTACCGGGGGACATGTTGATGTTTGAGGGCTGTGCAGAACAGGCCCCACCCTCACATGAACATCATGGGAGAACTGGCCCTAGAAGCATGAGATCAGGAGAGCTGATCCCAACCAGTTGCAGTACTTGGGAGAGTGGGCCCTGCAGAACAGCGGAGCTGACCCTGGTGTCGGGGGGTGTGGGTGAGGAAAAGATGCTCCCCTCCCCTCTTGCCACCAACAGCAGGCAGGAGAAGAGGCCCCGAGGTCATCAGAGCAAGAGAGCTGCTCCTGCCCCTCACCTTCTGCAGCACTCAGGAGAGCAGTCCCTGCACCTCATCTGGGCAACACAGTAGAGCTGATCCTGAGTGTGGGTGAGCCAGCCCCAAGGATATTTGCATGGAACAATTAGCCCTGCCACATGTCTGCCGTGCAGTAGTGTTGTTGAGGGAGAGATGTCCTCCACCTGCACTCCTTGCGTCCCATGGCAGGCAGGAGAGCTGGCCTGGGGTCACGAGAGCAGGACCTCAGCTATTCTTGCTGCCCACCTGCTGCAGCACCCAGAAGAGGTGGCCCTGCACCTCTCACCTGGGCAACATAGTAGAGCTGGCCCTGGATGTGAGGGTTGCAGGTGAGCCTTTGCAAGGACGTAAGTGTGATAGAGCCAGCCCTACTTCTTGTCTGCTGGGCAGTGGCACAAGGGAGATACACCCTCCTCTGCTTCCTTTTCCCTCATCACCTAGGGCAGTCAGGAGAGCTGGCCCCAGGGCGATGGAAGTGGGAGGAATGGCCATGCCCTTCACCAGTGGCAGCACTTGTGAAAGTGGGATCTTCACCCCTCCTTGGAAGCAGGGTAGATTACTGCAGGTGTTGTAGGTGAGCCGGCCCCAAGGGCATGAAAGCGTGAGAATCTCAGATTACTCTCGGGCCTAGCTTTGAATTAGTCAATCTGAGATCTACCTTATCTATGAATTGCCGGAGTGCATGAAGGGGTTGGTGCTACAGATCCCAAACCCCAGGGCAACAACAGGATATCCCAGAGGAGCCCCAGAGAGGTTCCAGTGTTAACAGAGTAGCAGAAGCCAGAAGCCTCTTACCACACCAACAAGTCACTGTAATGGACATTTGCAAGTAAAGAAGTGCGGACCCCGGAGAATACTGAAGGTCACACGGTGAGGTCACACAATGAGGTTTTTTGTCTCTGTTAAGGGGGAGGTTGCAAGAGTGGAGTGAGTACAAGGGGAAGGAGAGGTGAGTGAGACTGTGGTGCATGATATGAAATTCACAAAGAACAGATAAAAAGTTAAAAAATAATAAATATATACAATGTGTTATATTACTAACAGTGATATCATTATAAATATAAATTTATTATTATTACTGTATTTGCCTCAAGATTGCTTTTCCTATCCAAGGGCTTTTGTGCTTCCAGAACAATTTTTGTTATTTTAAATTCATTGACTTTTGATTAGACTGAATTGACTTTCTAGATTATTTTTAGCAAGATAGCCATTTTTTTTTTACAACATCAAGTCTTCCAAACTATGAGCATTGGAGTCCTTTCTATCTTTTATTATTTATTTAAATATTTTTCTCATGTGTCTTCCATTGTAGGGGTTTTCCACTTCTGTTATTGGGTTTATTTCAAGTATTTTCCCCTTATTTTTTCATCAGTATGTTTGTTATTGATACTTAGGAAGGTTACTGAGTT
>CM053760.1:43461945-43490278 GCA_028658305.1 Pachyuromys duprasi
CCCTTTTCAAAAAAAAAGTCAGTAATGGCTAAACTACAATCTAGTATCTAAAATTACAAGAAATGAAATGAAAGCTATAAAATGAAATCCTAGGGACAGAATTAAAATATCGGACCTACTCCAATGACACACGCAACCCTGTACAACATCTATACAGGATGTACAGCTGAAAGAGACACTATACCAGCTCTTCAGCCAGACAGATCTGGAGTCAGAAATACTGAAGAGAAATAAGGAGGCAGAGGGTATAAGACAAACGGAGAGGGGGAGGGGGAAATAGGTACTTAATAAAAACAACAGCAACAACCACAGAAACCTAACAAAACCTGGAGACATCCACGTGAGTCAGGCTCATGGCATGAGTGCTGCAATCAAGAGAGAAACACCCTGGTTTGCTTCTCAGACTTTCAAGAGAGGGGTCTAACTATTATACTTTCCCTACAAACTCTCATTTCAAAGTCTTTGGCACAAATAGTTTCACATAGAAAAGAGCAGGTGTATATACCGTACTCTAAGGTGCAAGGATTACACTGCAACACTGCACTGACAAAAATCTGTCAGGAGTCTCAGAACCCAGGGGGAGCCAATGACATGCCCACATCCCTTGATTTACACCCTGCCTCTGAAAACTCAATCATCTTGCAGAGGAACTACAAAATCCCAATGGACCAGATGTCATGCTTAAATATAAATGCAGAAGAGAAAGGCCAGAGAAGCAGGAGAAAGACCCAGAAGTGAATTAGCAACAGCATCAAAGCCATCTGTCTTCCCAACATGGAGGCAAGCACGGCTGTTGCAAACTGGGCTTTATCAACAGTGGTCTGAGAACCTGCAGTTATGATATCCTCCAGGCAAGGGACCACTGAGGAGCAAGAAACCTAGCAAAACTCTGGTCCCACTGACAGGAACCTCCTGTATCAATGGATGCCTTCAATATCATTTCAGAATTGCTCTGCCACAGACAGGGGCATCAAAGCAACAGGGAATGACAAGGGATGGATTGTGATGGGTATTCTGGGTTGTCAACTTGACTTTATTTCTATCTATATCTACATTTAGCTTGTTTTTATTCCAACCAGATCACACAGATGTAGGTAGTCTTTGAATGTGGTCTCTTTCCAGAGCAGCTATGCTCTGAATTAAAACTTCTTTACATTAGGAAGTAAAGGAAATCACCAGAAACAGAAAACTTGTGTAGATGTAATCGAAAGAGGAGGTCATGTTCCAGCCCCAGCAAGCAGCACAACTTGGCAGCTTTGGTCATGTGGCTCTGGCTTTAGAATCAAGAATAGAAGAGGTTACTGATGCTGGTTAGCTGGAGCTAAGAAATTAGTGGTGTTAAGAAGAAACCTGCATCACTGAGGTGAAATCTTCTTGGAAGTGTTTTCTGAGAGCACAAAGAGGCTATGTCCCAGAGATAGACCTCATGTTGGCAGCCAGACTTTGAAATGTGTCACCCAGGTAGTACTGGTTTTGAAGGCATGGAGGGGTGATGCAGAACAGCTAAGGCTTGGCAATGTGAGAGTCTAGGAGAGGCCATTGGTGAAGGTGCAGCCTCAGTGGCAGTTGAAGTTGAGGCTTGGGACCATGAAAAGAGCCCATGAGAGGTTATTGGTGAAAGGGCAGCCTAGTTGCAGCAGAGGATCCCAGTGTATTGGAGAGTCCAGTACCAAGACCAGCAAGAGCAGTGGAGTGAAGACAGCCAGGGCTTAGAGTGCTCCCGAGGGCAGAGCCCTGTGGAGGAGCCCAGAAGATCATATGTGGATCCCAGACCTTTGAAAAAGAAACTGTGAAGTTGAAGTTGCCTTGGATACCCCAAGATGTTAGGGGTGCCAGAGCTGTGGATACCTCCTGAGGAAAGCCCTGTTAAGGGGAGGGGGGAACCAGCCCAAAAGAAAGAATTGTGTTGCAGTCATCAAAGCTGAAAGAAGTTGGATATCACACATGGAGATGAAGAGTTTGGAGTTTTCCCAGCTGGATTTTGGTCTTCCTTTGGTCAAGTATTTGCTCACTATGACATTTTGAATGAAAATATATATTCTGTGATGATGGAAGTAAGTGATCTACTTTTTGATTTTGACTTTATAGAAGAAGATTACAGTTAAAAGAGATTGTAGGAACCTCAGAAGAGACTTTGAACTTTGGACTTTTGAACACTGTTGAGACTGTAAAGGACTATGGGGACTTTTGAAGTTAAACTACATGCATTTTGCATTATGTTATGACTACAAGCTTCTGGGCCAGGGAGTAGAATATGGTAGTTTGAATAGTTTGCCCCACCTACTCTCACATATTTGAATGCTTGGCCCACAGAGAATGGCCTTATTGGAGTCTGTGTGGCCTTGTTGGAGGAAAGGTGTCACTCTGGGGACGGGCTTCGAGGTCTCCTATGCTTACGCTCTGCCCAGGGTGGAACTTGAGCCTCCTCCTAGCTGCCATTGGATCAAGAGGTAGAATACTTGGCACCTCCAGTACCAGCTCTGCCTGCATGCTGCCATGCTTTCCATCATGATGATAATAAAGTAAACATCTGAAACTGTAAGCCAGCCCCAGCTAAATATTTCCTTTATAAGAGTTGCCTTGGTCATAGTGTCTTTTCACAGAAATAAAACTCTAGGACAGGAAGTGCCAGAGAAGGCAGGATTAGGAGTAAAGGTTTTTAATGTGAAATGGGGAAACAATTCAAGAATCCCAGGCTCAGGCTTCTTAAGGGGTGTCTCTGATCCCTGGCAGTATGCCTGGCATCATAAATGTTCATGATCCAGTCTAGTGGTATTTTGTTGTTGTTGTTTGTCTGTATTTTGCTTGTTTGCTTTGCTTTGTTTTGTTTTGAGACAGGGTTTCTCTGGGCAGCCCTTGGCTGTCCTGGAACTCCCTCTGTAGACCAGGATGGCCTTGAACTCACAGAGATCCAATGGCCCATATCTGCTGGGATTAAAGGCGTGGGCTACCATTCCTGACCCTCTACTGGAAATTTAAAGAACTATTTCCAAAACATCTACTACATATAATTTAAAATGCTTGGTCAGCATTACAGATGTCTAGAATGAACCCTGTGGCAACTTGCAAATAGGATGTCATCTATCTCTTAATTGGTAAATTGTGATAAGTTTTGTTTGTTTGTTGTTGTTTGTTTTGTTTTTCACCTAATAACTGTTTAACATACTCATCCTGACTTTCAGATGCAATTACCAAGAAATGACAAGACTCTTGCTACAGAACTAGAATTGGGCACCCAGATAATAAGTACTTGCCATTTGCAACTTTATTTCAGGAGATGTGTGCTGAGTTCAAAGATTGTGTTTGGGAAATAACTGCAAGAGAGACAAAGAGTAGTTCTGTTATGATTGATAGCTTGGGGGAAAAGTACGTTTCCCAGTTGGAATGCCTCTCCCTTGTTACCTGCAGAGGGAGTTGAAGCCAACTCCTACACAGAGCAGAAAGTGTGCAGGCACTGATACTGCCAGAGCAACCATGAAGAGATAAACTCCAGCACATTCTGATCTCTTCTGCACTCTTAAGGTTGCATTCTCTGTCCAAATCTCAGGGCAGAACCAAGGTTCTCAGTCCCTCTTCCTTCACTAGAGAGAACTGACTAAACTGTCTAACTTCAAGTCGTCTTTTTCACTGAATGTTGACCAAGAGCAAGAAACAGCATTCTCCTCATTTCTGTGTAAGGTAAACATCTACTTATGTGGACTGCTCTAAACAGAGTGGCCAACCCATTTTGCTTTGCTCAACACCCCCCAGTTTTAGCCTTGAGAGTCTTGTGTCCTGAGAAGCAATTCATTACCAGGCAAATTGGACAGATAATCCTAGGGAAGAGTTTTGGGAGCAGATGAGCTATTCAAGGTGCCTACTGCTTATGAAACAATGGTGTTTATTTTCCATTCTGCATTCTGGACTGGGAACCACTGGGCAACTCTTCTGCATGGCTTGGTCATGTGTCTTTGTGGCCACATTCAGGAAGAGAGTTGGTTGAATGATTGGGACATTTGTGTTTTCTTTCTCCAATACATGCACAACCCTTCCCTTCCCATATGGCCTCTTCATAGCCATTGCTTGTTTGTTTCTATTTAATTTTAAGGTCAGGGTAGTTGAGTTTTTGGGTTTTTTTTGTTTTTTTTTACTTGGCTATAGAGGGTTCCACAGAGTGTAAATCCCATCTAGCTTTTCAAGGCTGAGACCTTTACCTGGCACACTGGCCTTACGCTATATCTCACGCATTCGAGTGGGAACAGCCAAAACCGAGGAACTGGAACTATAGCCAACAGGAGAATAATGCTAGGGGCTGGTTTGAGGGACAGGACACCTAAGTAGCTCTAGAGGAGGAGCAGGACACTCACTCCCCTGTTTTGGTGCCTGCCCAACCTCTGATTTACGATTGTTGGATGCCACCTCCTGTCTCTGGTCTAACCCTAAATGAAGCCTGAAAATGAATAGTTTGCCCGTTGTCAGAGCCTTCTGGATCTCCCTTTCTGACTAACCTTTGCAGATACACATAGGAGCACATCTTCCTGTTAAGACTGTCAAAAGGGGCCATCTTTAATCCCCTCACTCAGTAAGCAAAAAAAGGGTGGAATTCTGTGAGTTCAAGGTAAGCATGCTCTACAAAGGAAGTTCCAGGACAGCCAGTCTAATGAGCATAGTTTTTTTGTTGTTGGTTTTTTTCTTGGTCAGGAACCTCCACTACACCTAAGGCTGCACTTGATAAGCAGAACCCAGCGGCATCACTCCCTGAAGACAACCAGATACAGGCCTAGAACAAGATGATGCCCACTGGACAGTACATAAACAGAGACCAAGAGCAATGTTCTGCTTGGCACATCCAGGGAGACCTTGATTTGCTCTGTGGCTGGAGAGTTAGCCCCAGGATCCTAATGATTGAATCAGAGACAACTGTTAGAGACCGGATCTGTCCTTTAGCTATGTGGTACAGATATGTGGTACAGGCAAGCAGCCTTGGGGAGATAGGCTTAGGAGTACAGTTAGGAATTTAAGAGTGTGAACTTTGATGACTCTCAGCATAATGAAATATAACTTTTGTTATACTAACTGCAACCACATATCTCTATCTTCTTACTCGGCTACAGTTGGCGTAGCTGGCAGGATTACACAGAGAGAGCTTGTCTCAAAAACAACAAACCAAACACAGCTGACAGAAGGTCGTTAAGGAGCCCTCACTTGACCCGGAGATCCGGAAGTCCCTGCTGCTCTTCTCACTGCACTACTTCTTGGGGAAACTGTTGTGCTAGGGCGTTTGCTGAGCGGGAATTTGAGAGTTGGCAAGATGCAGCACCTGTGTGTAGGAGCTGATCCTTCTCAACATGGGCTTCACCACTCCCAAGCCACATATTCAAAATTAAATACGTGCCAGAGTGGTCCCTCCACCTTCTCTCTTTTGCAAACTGTCCTGCAAGGACTTTCCAGTCAGCCCCCCTCACGGGTTTGAGCCTCTGCAGGGTGGGTAGTTGGGCTCATTCCTTCTCCACTCAAGGTGTTTTGAGGAGGTAATCATTTGGTGTTTTAGGGCCTTGCAAATTCCTCCCCACCTCCTCGTGTGCTTTAGTTGGGGGCCTTCTGACTTTCCTTGCCACAAACCTTCTGTTGTCCGCTCCCTTCCCCCCTAGCTCCCCAGTTGCCTCCAAGCCCTAGGATTGTGAGAACTTTTCCATTTTCATCACCTTCTGACTTCCTTCTCCATCACAGTGGACACTTGGCATTTGGTTTCTCCCCTTCCATGCACCTCACTCCTGGCGGTGTCACCCCTAGAGGGCGCACCTCCGCTCTATCTCCTTAAGCCGGTCCCCATCGCTGCGCCCCTCCCTCACCCGTTGCCTCCTCTGCTCCTCACGCCTCTGCTGCTCCTCCTCCCGCTCCTCCTCCTCCTCTTCCTGGGTTCCTCCGCCGCTGCCGGCCGGCTGCGCGCTCTGCTCTTCCAGCACTGCGGACCGCAGCAACCATGGCCGACATCAAGACGGGCATCTTCGCCAAGAACGTGCAGAAGCGGCTCAACCGCGCGCAGGAAAAGGTCAGCAGAGGGCGGCTGGCTGCGGGGCAGGTGGCGCGAGGCGGTGCTGGTGCCGTCGGCGGTGCTGGCCTCGCGCAGGCTGCGCGCTGCAGGGCCGCGGGTCCAGGTGCGGCGCGCTGCGGAGCCCGAGCAAGCGTGGAGCGGAGGAGTCCCCTGTCTCTGCTGCTAGCCTTTGCAGTCGGGCAGGGTCCATTCAGGCAGTGTGGGCACAGCCCGGCGGTGGGCACGCCAGGGATCAGCAGACCCCCTGACTCCCAGGCGCGGAGTGCTCCAGACTCCTAAAGCCCGCCCAGGGTGGCCTCTCCTGGGCACGCCTCCCAAGACTAGGGATGGCAGGTGCTGCTGCTCTCTGGCAGCATCCGGAGCAGACCAAGTCCCTGGGCGCCTCTATCTCCCCGCGCCTGCACCTCCCGAGCTCCTGCTCTCCCGCACGCAGCTCAGGCTTCCGCGGCCACAGATCCGGGAGGGAGACTGTCGCATCTCTTCTTCATGGGTGGGGGTGTTGTGGCTAGTTGAGTGAGGTCGATCGAAACGAACGAACGACTTAAGCAGAGAAGACACTCCCAGATGCGCATGGACCAATGGGACTGGTAATAAACAAGCAACACCTTAGTACGGTGCTGAACTGGAGTTCCAGGGAACGCACACTTTCCCCTATGTATCCGTGTCGTTTTTGAAACCAGTGCCCTCTGGAAGGTCAAAAATAAATAACCTCGACCTCAGAGTTCTTCTCTTCACATCTCTACACAAAATGCTTGTTTCTCTGCTTAAGAAGAAGCAAAAGAAAACCCACTTCTATCAGAGGGGCTGGGGTCGCAGGGGTTTTTTTCTTTTTCTTTTTTTCTTTTGCAAGCTCAAGAGTAAATTACTCATTCTAATTTATGTCTCTTCCAGAGGTATATGAACAAACTCAACCCAGACCCATAGCAAGACCATCTCTGGTGTGTGTGTGTGTGTGTGTGTGTGTGTGTGTGTGTGTGTGTGTGTGTGTGTGCTCTCGAGCATTTTGCAGGCGCTGGGTTCCCTAGCTTCCCTGCTATATCTGATCCTTGTAAGGTCTTCGTGTGTCCTGAGCAAAAGACATTTGTATTGGAGCTGGAACACCATATTTGAAAGTGAACCTGAGCTAGCGATCCTCCAAGCTGGGAACCTGATCTTTATCTTCTTCACATGACGTTAATTTCTATCCCTGGGATGACGGATGTCTGTCTTTCTGGAAATCAGATTTTCCTTGTTTCTCACTCTGACAGTACTTACCCTGTTTAGATCCAGTTTAGAAGCTGCCCCCAGTTCGAGCCGCGCCAAGAGCTAAGCCAGAGAGCACAGAACTCTGCCAGTCCCCAGGCTCAGTGGCTGCGTCCCCCCCAGGGCTGTAAGAGGATTGTATTGCTTTTAATATCTACTCAAGCTCATCCTGAACTCCAGGGTCCTCCTCCTGCCACTCCCTCGGAAGCTGAATTAGCCAAGCTACTTGTCCCTTTCCATCCCCATGTGCTGGTCCAGACATGTTTGCCAACCTCGAGATCTAGAAAAGACTTTGTCGTCATTTTTCCACATTTCATTTCACCCACTTGTACTTACCCTCCCCCTAAAATAATCACTTGAATCTTTTGTCTGAGGCTTTTCACTGAGTCGGCTTCCCATCTGTGAAGTGATTTTGTGATACGGTTTGCTTTTTCACATATTAATCTAGGCCACCAGCTGTTAATATGTTCCAAACAAATGAAGGAAACTGTAATCCTTCCATCCCACCCTGTATGAACCATTGAACACTAATTTCTTCATGCTTAAAGTCGAATGTATATTATGCTGTCCGTTGTGGATGGTACCCACTCTTCAGTAACTGGCAGTTCAAGGGTCCGTCACAAGGCTTCCAGTCTCTCATTTTCTTCCCTGGGACTATTGCTTACGTACTGTGCCTGTTGTGCTCTATAGGGAGCCAAGACACCAAGAGGCTGATAGGAGGGATTCTGTCCTGTCTTTGAACCCGGGCGGCACTGGGGTACGGTGGACAGGAGGGGATGCAGCTGCCCAGCAAAGCCCAGCTGGCAGCTGTGCTTGTTGGAATTTCCCTATTGGTCCCCTCTTTCTACTTCTACGGTCTCTTCCTCCCAATGCATGCTCCCCATTTCACTAACTGGATGCCACACTTGTTTGTCAGACCCTTTGCTCCTTGCTTGGATAAAGAGGATTTTGTTAAAGAAGGCTGACTTTCTTCTCAACTCTGCTCCACTTAATGACTCGAGCACAGTTTGGCTGCTATTACTCCCTGAGGTGACTTACAGATTTCTACAAATTTAAAATGTGTGTGTGTTTGTTTTAATCAAAAGTCAGTGAAAGTTTATAGGAGGAAGAAGTAAATATACATGTAAGGGGGAACTAAATGCAGCAGATTAGGAACCTCATGGCTCTGCCTTCTAGAGATTTTACTATCTTCACTTCTCAGTCTTTTGGCCAAGATAGTGCAGAGATTTTACTCTTATCTGACATGTGGTCTACGAGACATTCCACGCACACATGCACACGCTTCTACAACTGAATGGGCTTAAACTCTACAGTTGGGTAACATTTATTTCATTTAATAATTGTGAACCGTCTTTTCCCATGTACATGTTATACATGACTCAATATAATATTGGAACATACAGATTTTAATGAATTCTACTTTTAGATATTTATTTCTCAGTGTTTCTTTATATAAAGGCAATCCAGTAAGACTAGGGAGAATATTTGCACAAAGTCATAATTATGACCTTCGGTCAATTTCTAAAAATAATTATGCATATTTTTATTATGGCTGAATTGCTTCCTGACTATTTAGATCTTCTTTTCCTTTCCAGCAGTCCATGGGACACTAGCCAACTCTGAGTAATTGCATTTAGGTGTATCATTGGGAAAAGTAGTTTATTATTAATGCCATTTGTTTACTCCTCGAAATTGGAGCTGTTATATTCCCCTTTGTTTTCAACTTGTGAAATTTCATGTTAAATCTTGTTATATGGAAGGGCAACAATGCTACTAATTTTAAGACTTAGAACTTTTTATTTTGGCTTTTATGTTCACTTTTGAAAAGTTATTTTTTATGATAATGTCAGTGTTTATGTTTATGTGAAGATTCATAAATCTATCAGTTGTATTGCATGGCTTTTCTTTGAGGTGGGTGAGTAAGTCAGGATCCCCGCTAACTGCCGGGAAAATCAAACTGACTTAAAGAAGAGAAGAATTTAATCAGTCATAATAAAACTAAATAATAATTTACATTTGGACCTTGTACACAGGCATTTGATTGATTTTTACTATGTTAATATGTATGTACTAGCTAGATGCCTGTGCATTCTTGGGCATACACAAATGTATGCATATATGTGCACATTATACATATTACATTCTGTAATTAACCCAGGCACCTTCAGTACCCCCCATTTTGCAGATGAGGACGAGCTTGACGACACAGTTAACTCACAGCAAGTCTGATTTGCCCTCGAGCAGCCCATTGAGCTCCCAAGGTCCCGCCTGCTTTGATTAGAACCAGACAAACTTGAAGCCCCCGTGTACACAGGGCGCACGTGTCACTCTACTCCCTTCTCTTGCTGGCTCCAGGAAAGCGCACGTCTTTCATTCAGAATTTCCATAGAATTTTTTGGGGAGGGGGGAATAGCTCTCACTGGTCACAGTGGATCTTGTACCCATCTCTGAGGGAGAAAACGTGCTATGAGTAAGGACCAAGACCGTAGTTGGATTGGGTCTGAGTCATATAGCATTGCTAGAACGGATTGAGAGACCCCTTTAACTACGGAGACTCACAGCAGAGGAAGAAAAAAAAAGTTCAGTTCAGAGTGCAGAAGAAAGTAGCTACTGGGGTAGCAGAATGAAAGCTGCTTACCCAGGGTTATGTAAATAACCACATGTTAGTCACTAACCATTTAATCTTTAAAAATTCTCGTCAACTTAATGTGCCTATTACTTAAAAAAATCAAATATTAGTGAGAAATACTTAGCAGTGTCCTTTCCTGTCCTCATCAGCCTCTAGCTTTGCTTTGTAGAGGTGACTTTAACTAACCATAAGATTTCTTAAAATTATGTTTCTGTACCTATCGATTTAACTATCCATACAGAGCTGAGGGTGATAGGTAAGGACCCAGGTCATTTGCACTCATCTCTTTACTTCCCCATCATATGCTATTACAAGAACTGTTGTAAATTCAACTGGCACATGTCATACAGATATCTGGGTATCTGTATGTGCCTTCAGATCAAGTTACTGAATGGCTTATGCCATTCTAGACACTGATCTGTCTTCTTGTTTTTCTAGTTCTTTGTCTCTCTCTGTTCAAACATTTTAATTCCCTTGGTGTCAATTCTGTTAAGAGAGCCTATTCCTCAGTGGCCAGTAACTTATTGGTAATTTTGTTTATTTCCTTTAGGGACTTATCTCTTGAAGTCTGTTGCTTATCTTTCCCTTGCATGGCTTATATTTTTCTTGTTTTACAGAAGCTCTTTGTATATAAAAATATTAATCTGTTGTCATCTTTTGTGAGTATTTCTCCCCTACATATGACACCATGCCAAGCAGTGAACATATCACCTTAAAGAAGCCTTAAATATCATACTTTCTCTGATTTGGGGGAAAATGTTGTAAGGATTTTGCTGGTTGTTTGCTTTGCTCTTCTGTGAAAGCATCACATGATCTATAATAATTCCTATGTGTCCTGTCCATGATGGAAACTTTATAATTATTAAGTTGAACTGTGTGGTTTTCCATGTTTACAAGTCAATTAGATATTGACAGACTCACGTGGTTCTTCTCAATATCAATTGAATGAAATGAGAGAAAAGAATGTTGTCTCCTAGCACATGCTTAGTAATATGGCATTTAAGTTCCCTGCGAATTCTTGATTTATTGATGGTGATGTTTATGCTCATTATTAGATGTGAGAATGGTTTTTACGTGCATGTTGCACATGTATATATGTATTGGTTTGCCTACAATATTCTTCACAAGAATATAGGAGTTTTGTCTACAGAAGAATACCTTGAATGGCTGTGATGATGTCTGGGGCACCAAGAATATTCAATTTCTGGGACACATCCTCGTTTCTGTTTTTAAATTTACCCAAGGCTTTGTTGTTGCCTACTTCATATTTTACAAACTTGTACATCCCTTTAAGGATCGACTGTCCACACACACAAAAAAACATATACTGGAAACTTAATTCTCATACAACAGAAATATTGAGGAGGGGTCTGGTGGGAGGAGCTTAAGGCATGAGAGGCATGGCCTTAGGGATGGATAGATGGATGATTGGATGGGTGGATGGATGGATGGATGGATAATAATTTCCTAGGGCTTGCAGCTGCTGTGTGATCTCTTACTCTCTCTTTCACATCAGCTTTCTGCCGTGGAGTAATAGGGGATGAAGGTTCTGTTCGTATGCTGGTTCCTCTGCCTTATACTTCCCAACCTCTGGAACTTTGAGAGATGAAGCTCTGTTTATTATAAATTATATGCTTTCAGGTATTCTATTATGGAATCACAAACCAGACCAGGCCATTGGCTCCTAAGACAAACCCACCCCCTCTGATTGAATTCAAAATTGTGACAATGAAAAATAACAGTTAATATGACACTTTTGCTCAAGTGAGGGTTTCTTCTATTTTGTTTCCACAAAGTCACGTGCCCATGCATCCTTCTTTCTTCAGCTTGAGTAAACTTGAGAGTTAAGATTACAGGAAGTCACTTTTCAACTTCTTTAGTTCTTTATATATACTGGATATTAGCCCTCTGTCAGATATAGGGTTGGTGAAGATCCTTTCCCAGTCTGTATGCTGTCATTGTTCTGACAACAGTGTCCTTTGTTTTACAGAAGCTTTTCAGTTTTATGAGGTACCCATTTATTGATTGTTGCTCTTAGAGCCTATGCTGTTGGTGTTCTATTCAGGAAGTTGTCTCTTATGCCACTGAGTTCAAGGCAGCCTTACCAGGCCACAGAGGAAGACAATGCAGCCACTCCTGATGAGACCTAATAGACTAGGATCAGAAGGAAGGAAAAGAAGACCTCCCCTATCAGTGGACTTTGGGAGGGGCATGTATGGAAAAGGGAGAGGAAGGGAGGGTTTGGGAAGGGAGGAGGGAGGATACAGGGGGGATACAAAGTGAATAAAGTGTAATTAATAAAAACTTAAAAATAAAAAAAGATAACAGGAAGTCATGTTTAAACCCTAGTGCATATAACCATTATGCTTTGTAACATGACTTATTTGGGGGAGCTGTGCATGTTTATATACAAATCACATATAGATCATTATACATATACATACATATTCACATATATATCTATATATCTATACAAACATGTCATAAAAGAATATTTTGAAGTAGACTGAAAAGGAGAGACTAGGTATGAGGACATATATGTTTTAATTACATATTTTTATCATTTATTAAATAAATTTCTATGTAATTATTAGAATGCAATTAGAATTTCTAGACATTTACAATATGAACCTTCTGAGTAGAACTCCTAAGAAAGAAAGTGGGCTGGAAGTTCCTGTACAGAGAATGAAGATATAAAACTTCCTATGTCACAAACACAGTTTGTTCAACATTCATAATAATGGTGAAGATCACAGGCTGAAAATGCTGTCATCATAGCAGTCAAGAATCCATTCAAGAATCTACTTGTAAAATATTATAATACACACACATATGGTATTATACAGAATTAAAGTGCTAACCATCACAGTTTCTGAAAATACATTAGTGGGCTGCCTTTCAATATGAAAATGTCCTGCACTCTTATTGATTCAAAATCTAAATTTGAGTATTTTCCATAGCTCGTGCTGTATTTTCTAAACACATGTGAGAAACATTTCTGATTTTCAAAGCTGTATGAAGCCATAGAGAGGCTCTTAGTTTTGAAATAATTTTTACTCCATAAGCATCTAACAGTCTTGATAACCTTGACACTACTTAGAACAGATGCACAAAAATCAGAAAACTACCATTTTGTTCATTTTCATCTTATTCTGATGCTGTTATTTAATTGAAAGCCTATTTAATGAGTGGAAAAACTTGAATATAAGATAATGATACATATTAGCAAACCTTTATTTGTTTTTCCTATCTTAAAGTGTCTTTAATTTAATGAAATGCTCATGGCCCTTGAATAAATGCACCTTGTCATTACATCTAACCTCCCATATAAGACGCTAAGTTTATATAATCAATTGTTATTCTATTGTCAGGTCAATCCAGCAAAAGTTTTTACTTCAGTTGGAGACATTTGTTAAGAATATAATATGTCAAAGGCACTTGCTAGCAACAGACACATCTTATGTTATTCAATAATAATACATTTATTTGACATTTATTAAATATAAATGGTATTAATAATACTTAATAAGTAATAGTAAGTATTTAAAATAGTTATACAATTATTAAATTAAATGTTTGTGATATCTGCATAAAGCAAGTTTTATCAGGCCATTTATTTTTTAAGACTTCAGATAATTTTGTATTTTAAGCAGTATAATTTTTTAAAGTTATGCTACAGCTATTAACATTTTAGACACAATAATACTGCATTATGCGAACATAATTTTGCCTTTTTTGTGACATTCATCTGGTTGTGTGGCCTGATCTGGACTTAGACTCCCTCCAGGTTATACTTATATTTGAAATAAAACAGTCAACAAAATTGTCCTCCTCATACACACAGGACAGCAGGAATTGAAGAAACTTTTATCTTTGCACATACAAAAAATTGCATAATTATTTGTGAAAATTTTAATAAAAATTCCTGTATGGGAAAATACAGTTTATATATAGGGACTAAACCTAGGGGAAGAGGGTTGGAAACCCTTGTATGAAGAAAGCTAATAAAAAGCTAAGATCTTGAGGATCTTTGGGCATGTATAGTGTGGAGAGGAATGAGGAAAACATTGAATTCGGGAAATATTCCATGCCTCTTGCTCTTTGCCTGTGTTCACTGAACATGAATAAGAACTGTATAGAATATAGAATCGTCTGTAAATGTTGGCCTCATAATTACACCTTCCACCATTTAGATATTTAACTTCAAAAGAGACCCCCAACTAACATGTTCCAACCTCAGTAACAGTTCCTCTTTAGTGCAGTTGGATTTCAGCTCATATATTGACAGGCTCTTCAGGAGCATACTTGCCCCCTTGGCACACAGTCAAGACACTGGGTCAGAGATGATTCATATTCTGAATTAGTAGTTATACAAAACTCCTTTGTTCCAAGTAGTAGACTCCCAACTCGGCTAGATTTCATGGAGTAGGGTTTCTTACCTTGAACTATCAGAAGTTCAAAATAAAAGTGAATCATAAAATTCTCAAATGTTATACACATATAAAGATTATTTAAAAAATAAAAATAAAAGAGATTATTTTGTCTCTAAATGGTTTGATCACATTTGAAATTCTCATATTTAAGTAGATGTTTATGTATGTGTGTATATGCAACTATTTTGACACACTTGTAGTAAATAAAAAATGAGTGTTGGGCTACCTATTGTTATTATTTGCCCTATAATTTTTGTGGCAGTATTATTTGACCCACTAATCACAAATAACATGACACAGATACCTGTTAGATTTTCAAATTGCGTTATTACCTTGGGCAGGGCAGATATTTCACCTATGCTGACTCAATAACCTCACCATCCATCTCCTGGCCCCCATCCAATGCCATCCACTATAGCCATCTTTATCTGGATAAATACTTGCTTTTATTCTTCATCTGGGCCTATCCATGCCATTCTTAGAGTCCTTACTCCTCACCCAAGTGGTCCCTTCTCCACCTAACCCACAGTGGCATCCTCCTCCTTCTTCTCTTCCTGTCTGTCTGTTTCCCTTGATTCTCCTGTCCACAAAAGCCCAGGAACTTTAGCCACACCTACTCCATTCTGCCCTGCTCAGGTATAGGCCATTTAATTAGCCAATCAGGTAGCCAATCAGATTTACACAACAAGGATTGGTGTATCAAAGCAACAATATACAAGCTTCAGACCAACCCCCAACAAGTATTCATGTAGAAGAGAAAAAGGAGGACGAGGAGACACAAACGTGGTCAAGGCTGGACCGTCTTGTTTCTGATGTGCATCACCTTATTTTGTAGGCAGTGTTCCTGGATCTATGAATAATCAGTATGAAATTATTTACAGTTTGGGAAGAGAACCTTTAGTTGCAGGTAGTGTTCTCAATTTCACTGAATCATGTGTTACAAACTCTTAAATAGCACAGATAGACCACACCTTGGAGGCTGTTCTAATTTGTGTAAGTATGGGCTGGAAGGATGAAGAACAGGGTTATGTGTTTGATCTAAAGTCCATCAGTATTTGTGTCATTGTTATGGAATGTGCTGATTCTGTATAGATTAAACATTCCCTATATAGCCTACAGATTATATAGTACAGGATCTACTTCTGGTCTCATCTCTCTGCTCAATGAGCTCTCTCTTAAGTATCTCCAGGAAAAAGAGTCTAAACTTACCTTTCATCCTTCACAAATTGCTTGTTTCCATTGGAGTAGTTAGTGTTCTTGAACTGTGAAGTAAGACATATGACCTACATTTCAGGGCCCTCTTGGGGATGCACATTGGTTTGTCATCACTCCTTAAACATGGAGGAAGAATCTGGACATCAATTACTTCCAGGTACTGTGTCCGGAAGAGCTGAGATTCCCAGACCCAGATACTAGTTTCCAAGATTAGGATCTCTTAAATAAGACTTGAGCATCTATATTTAAATAAATTCCTCTGGTGGTTTTAAGGCATGATGAATTCTGCAAAGCACAGTACTTTCAGTTGAGTGTTTGGTTTTGGCTTCTCATTTAAAAGTCTGTAGTATTCTAATATGGATAGGAAGCTTGCCTCCAGTGTAGGAGAGAGAAATCCGGTAAAGAGTGACCTGTAGGATTTCTTTAGAATATCCCTATTCTTGAAGAAGCCTACATAAATGTCAAAGACATCATTAAGTTTTCTGGAAGCCAAATTGGCTTCCAGTTGCTTCTGGAAGTATGTCAAAGACCAAATAGCTTCCTTATTGGGAATGAGATACATGGCATGGATGCTTGCAATGTATAATGTATTCTGTGTAATCTGATTCTACAGAGACCAATCTTTATTTATAGCAGCACTGGTTGGTACAACAGTCTCAGCAGAAACAGGAAGATGAAATGCCTAGTAACAAACCATTGCTTGTTTTTGTTTTTGTTTGTTGTTTGTTTTTGTAGGTAGCAGGAGATGAATGGGTTTGAAGAATATTTATATTTTACTCTGATCATGTCTGTTTTATGCTATGGAAAAATAATCAAATTGCTTAAAGTGATGGAAGGAGATGATCAAAACTCAGAGGAAGCTCCATTTTCCTAGAAAGCTTTTTATTATTTTCTTGAAGGCTTATGTGCCACTATTCACAGCAGATATTGCTTTGTAGTTTCTCATGATGTCTTTGTTTGACTTTGGATCTAGGTAGTAAAAGCTTGAGAAAATAGGGATATGTTCTTTCCTGTTTCATATTTTTATAAGAGTTCAAAAGATTAGTGTTAATTTTATTTTTAAAATGTTGGGAGACTTCACCAGGGAGGCAATCTAGGCTCAGTTGTGTGCGTGTGTGTGTGTATGTGTGTGTATGAAAATGTGATTACTAGTAAAGTTTCTTTACATAAAGTCTGTTTAGACTGTTTGTGTCTACTTTATGTTGTCTCTGCAAATTTTGCCTATTCTGATCATTTTAAATAGATGGAATCACACAGTACTGCTTGTCTGACTAGTAACTGACATGTCTCAATGTAAGAATTGCGCATAAGCCAGGCCTGGAAGTGCCTGCTGCTGATGCCAGGGTGGGAAGAAGTAGGCAAAACACTAAGAACTCAGACTCACTCTCATCTACTACAGAGCTGGCTAGAGGCCAGCCTGGGCTCCTAGTATCAAAAATTATTTATTAATTTTCTATACAATTCCTTTAGAAGGCACTTGACATACGTATTTTGACTTTTCATTTTCTTAGTGTCATTTGAGTTACCAAGGTTTATGTATTAATATTGTCCTTTATACAATAGTATTATATATTAATATTATATTAGTACATAAATATGTATTAATATTTATACAGTAATATTATGTATTGATATTGTCATTTATACATTTATACATAAATGTCATTTATACATAAATGAGTGCCCTTAATACAATTATGTATAAATGACAATATTATATATGCAATTTATGTATGAATTACAATATTATACATAAATTATAATATTAATGTATATAAATGAATATATTGTCTTTTTTTCTTTCATTTGTAACATTTGCCATTAGTGTCTTGTCTAAAAAGTCTTTGCCCAGTCCAAGGTTACAAAGCTGATCTTCAATATGATTTATAGTTTTAGTGTATAATGCACTAGGGATTAAGTTTGGAGACTTATATGAAGGATCTGATTATTTTTCTGTTTTATTTTGAGTTTTTGATTGATTGAATTTTGAGGCATATATGTGCAATTTCCTTGGCATCATTTGTTGTAGAAACTATTGGTCCCACAATAAATTGTATAAGCACCTCTATCAAAGTCAATTGACTTTTATACATCAGGATAAATGGGTAGAGATTGGGCCAGTCCTGGTGTCCATCCTTTTCTTAAAACAGTATCATGCTTCCTGGTGGTGTTACAGTAAACTTTGAAGCTGCATAATTAGCTCCTTCAACACTGTTCTTTTTCAACTGTATTAGCTCTCTTAGGTGCTTTGTATGGCTGACAGTGTTAGGAACAAGTTGATAACTGCTCCAAAAAGATGAATTTTTGAGTAAAGACTTCTTTGAATATGAGAAATGAAGAAGTACTGTATTAACAGTATTTGACCCTTAACTCCACAAACAGAATGTTTCTTCATTTATATTTTTGTCGCAATGGTCTATTGGCTTTTGTATACAAATTTTGTACTTGTTAAATTTATTTCTAAGTATTTCATGCTTTCATTCCAATTATCAATCTACTGTCTTAGGAACTAACTAGAATTCTATGAGAACTGTATTAATATTTTCTAAATGTGGTAATCTAGTGTGTTGGTTAGATTTTTGTCACATTGACACAAGCCATGGTCACCTGTGAAATGGCAATATAAGTCGAGAAATTACCTCTTTCAGATTGTACCATGGGCATGTATGTGGAACATTTTCTTGAATAATGATTGATGTGTAAGGACCCAGCCCTGCTCTGTGTGTTACTACCTCTGGGCAGGTGTTGGAGTAGTATATAAAAGAAAGCTGTGCAAGCTGTGGAGAACATTAATTCTGCTCCCATAAACAGCATTCATCCATAACCTGTTTCATTTCTTGCTTCAGCTTACCACAGACTGAGCTGTGAGACAAAATAAAGTCTTTTCTCACCAGGTTGCTTTTGGTTATGATGTTTTTGTCCCAACAATAGAAAGTGCACAAGGACACCAAGTAACCTATTTAGAGTACCTTTCAGAGGTGTCACCTTTTAAACGTACCACCATGACTTCATCATTGTACTGTGAACTCACTTTCTCACCCAAGAGTTCTGGGAGGACTCTTAGGGTTTCATTGCTGTGAATAGACACCATGACCAAGGCAACTCTTATAAAGGAAATCATTTAATTGGGCTGGCTTACAGTTTTGAAGTTCAGTCCATTATGATCAATGTGGGAAAGATGGCTGTGTGGAGGTAGACATGGTAATGGAGGAGTTGAGACTTCTACATTGTGATCACAGGAAGCAAGAAGAGACAGGATTCCACACTGGGCAGACCTTGGGCACAGGAGACCTCAAAGTCTGCCCGCACAGTGACATACTACCTCCCACAAGGCTACACCTCTTAATAGTGCCACTTCTATGGCACTATTAAGCAAGCTTGCAAGCACGTAGGTCTATGGGAGCTATATCTAGCCAAAGCAGCCAATCACAACAGTATGTTTTGAATATGTCATTAGGATAGACACCACTTAGCTTTTAGAGGTATTGCCAAAAGCGATGTATCAAATTTACACCCTCCTCCCTGTAAAATTGTGAGAGTTTAGGGAGTTTATGTCTTAAGTTATATGTTTGAACCAAGTTGTATTTGTCCACTATTCTATGCCTAAAGGTCTCATTATTCTGTTGACTATGTCATTTTTCTCTATATCTGAGGTATATTCAATGGGATATGTCTCCCCATAGAACTGTATTTTAATTCGGTGGTAGGATAATGGTCACTTTTTAACTCATGCTGTATCTCCCTTGTATAGATGTTGTTTGTGTGTATGGGGATCAGGAAGACTGTGGTACAGATAGTCCTTGGAGGTGGGGATCATTTGTTCTGCTATATTTTTGTCTCCCATCCATTGGGTATCCACATGACTGGTGGCTTTTTCCTTCATCTGTACATGGTTTCCTAACTTATGATCTCCATCTCTGGGCTTAGCCAAGGCCCAATGGCATGACATTATCTTTTACCCTTACTCTGGGTTCTCCAGTCACATGGCCACTGCCATGACAATGGAACCATCTCCTAAGGTGCCATCTTTCTCAGCCTGATTTTCAAGTATTTGAGTCTTCATGACATGTGTATCACAGACAGCTTATGGAAAGTAAACTTAAGGTCTTCTTTATCTTGTTGTACCAAGCAACCACTGCTGCATAGTTGTGTCCCAAGTTGTTAGAGGGGCGATCTGAGACATGATCTTTCTGTGTGCTCAATGGGACAGAAGGACACAGCTCTCCTCTAATCCTTTTGTTATCCTCACTTCAAAGAGAGGAGATGGAATAATGAGGACTTTCCCCACCTCTTTTTTCTTTTGTTCTTAGAAAGAAAGGTTCTCTTTACTCCCTTATACTCTTCTCACGCAGACCTTGCTGGGCTGTCATGGAAGGGAGGGAAACTGCATTAACACCAAGAAGAAGGACTCTGGAGGCTAGAGCTTCCTGGTTTTCTTTTCCTTTATGGTCTTTGGTATACTTGGGAGAAAAATGAAGAATCATAGATTATTTGTCTGTGAAACATATTAAATTTTGTTCCCTGCTGTGTTTGCACCAAAAATTGTGTCTTACTGTCTTCTAGGCAATACTATGAATGATTTACATATATTACTCATTTAATTCTTCATAGAAACCATCTAATAGATAAAATGATTGGCATACAGAAAGAAAAAAGGCAATTAGCTTGGGATTATTTTCCTCGTTATGTATGCAATTGGGATTTGATCTTGAGGTCTTGTTCCAGAGAACTCAGGGTTTTCTGAAATCCTTTGGATTGAAATGCAGTGTTAACTTCATAATTTTCCATGGTGTTTTCTTGCAGCAATTCAAGGCATTCTTCAAGGCACCCTTGGATTCTTAGGGTATCAAGGGATAATTTGGAGGGTGACAGTAAGACTATCGAAGGTAATTTTAGTGAGTATCTTAGGGTTTCTATGAAGATAAAGCACCATGACCCAAAGCATCTTGGGGAGGAAAGGGTTTATTTCACCTTTCAACCCTGCATTAATACTCTGTCACTGAGCAACATCAGGACAGGAACTCTAGGCAGTAACCTGGAGGCAGGAACTGGAGCAGAAGCCATGTGGGTGGGTGGGGGGAAAGGCTGTTTACTGATTTGTTCTCCATGGCTGGCTTAGCATACTTTCTTATACAACTTGGGACATCCAGCCCAAGCATGGCACCAACCCCTGTGTGTTGGTCCCTCTTCCATACATCATTAATTAAGAAAATGCACTATGGATTTTCCTACAGGCCATCTAGTAGAAGCATGTTTTAAATAACTTCTTTCCAAATAACTCTAGCTTGTGTCAAGTTGAAAAACAAAACAATGGCAACAGCAACAACAACAAACCCATTGAAAAATTCCAAGTGCTGAAAGGTTTCAATTGTTTCTGAATATTCCAAGTGGTGCTTTTTTTTCCCCCTTGAGTTCTGGGGGTTGCACTAAGGACCTTCTGCATACCAGGTTGGTGATAAATTACACACCCAAACGTCTGAGCTGGTAATTTTGTCATTAGATGGTTGTATTTGTTTCTGGAGGTGGGAGTGTGTGGGGATAAACCCTCTTGATTCAACTCTGTTTTGATGAAGCCACTCTCACCTTAGTTTCCTTATAGGTCAGTCATTGGTCTGTGTGTCCTCATACACATACAAATTCTTAGGGCACCCCAGTCCTTTTACTTTATAGCAGTCTTATTTTTCCCCTAATATACTAGTTTTTCTAAAGCAAGGCAACTGTTATGACAATCTACTGGTTTTTGTTGTATGACAGTCTCATGGTATCTGAGAAGGAGTCATTGTAGTTTGGATTCTTAGAGTCTCAAAGGATGATTTGGAGATCACATAAAGAATATCTGGTAATTTAATTTATTATAAGACAATATCATATTAAATCAAAATAGCTTATCTCAAATTGAAGTACTAAGGAAAGTAGAGAAATACGTATTGTCAAAAACCTACCTTACAAATTTGACAGAATGTGTGCCTTGACAGAATGACAAAGGGCAGTTTTCTGCATAATTCAGATACAATCAGGGTCATCAGAACACTTGTGTGAGTTCTATATATTCTTAATAGTAGCTTATACATGCTAAGAATTTGTATTTCAATTTATTTTAAGCTCACTTCAAGACATTTATTTTCATCTTTCCAGATATTTCAGAACTCTCAGCTTGACACGAAACTCTAGCATTGTACGCTAACTTAAATTTGTAATTTGTTATCTAGCAGACATTGCAGGCTGTCCCTAATATTAATTCTTCCCCTTGTCTTTAATAGCATTATTGGGATATGGTTATCCAGACACAGAGGACACTTTCCAGTTTCATTTGTAGTTAGATATGTCGTATGATTAAACTCTGACCAATGGGAGATGGACACAGAATGTTAACAACTTCTAGATCTTGGTCTTCTCTGGATATGAATATGTGCTTGCCCTGGCTGGAGGTGAAAATGCTAGTTTATGCTGTATAGTGGACTCATACCCTCTCAGGCATTAATTGTAACAGGACAATGAGATTAGAGGAGTATGGGTTTCCTGAAAACTTGGGCTTCTTAACCGCCGCAGTGATGTGTGAGAGAAAAAACTTCTTTTTGCAGAAGCCACTGAGTTCTTTTTAAGATTTTTCTCTCCGAAGCTAAACCTCTGTCCTAACGATCTAGTTTGAAGCATTAGAAATTGATGTCAGCAAATGCTAAAATATCATCAGTTTCATAGAGTTCAAATTAAATCTGCACATGTATTTATTTTTTAATTGAGTTTTTACAAACTACTGCCTGAGACTGTCTTTGGAAGTGGAGCAATTTAAGAATGGTGCAAAAGTGACTCAGGGACAGTGGAGAAGCCCTCAGTTCAGAATAGGAGACAAGAAGCAGATGACAAAATACTTAAGAATTGTCTAAGTTATCTATCTGTTCCTCTGTGACAGTTAGAATGAGAATATCTCCCATAGACTCAGATGTTTGAGTATTCAGCCCCCAGGTGGTGGAGCTGTTTGGGTGGGTTTAGGGGGTGTGGCCTTGCTGGAGAAAGAATGTCGCCGAAGGTAGACTTTGAGGTTTCAAAAGCTTCCCACAATTTCCAGTGTGCTCTTTGCTTCTTGTCTGTTAAGTTAAGGTAGGGCTCTCAGCCTGCTGCTCATGTCACCATGCCTGCCTACTGCAATGCTTCTTCACCACGATGGTCATGGACTCCTATCCTTCTGGAAACATAAGCCCAAATAAATTCTGCCTTCTGTAAGGTGTCTTGGTGGCAATACTTTATTACAGCAACAGAAAAGTAACTAGTACAGATTTTTTTTTAAATGCAATACATCCCTTTAGAATGAAAGTGGTTTTATTTGATAGTAGCAGTCTGTCACTGGATGGCATTGGGAGCTGACCTCTGGGCTATATTTCTATTTGAATTGTTATGTGAATGACCCACCTGGGTCTGATACCAATAGGAGGAGCTGAAAATGTTGTCAGGGGTCTGTTTAGAGTGACTAAATTCTATAGAAGGGGCAGCTTTGGTAAAAGATAAGCTATAAGCAGTGGCGATTGGGCTGAGAGAAAGCTATGACCATTAGATGCATAGGATAGGATAGTAGAAGAAACTTTGGAATGTGAATCTTGACTTTCTAGCTATGTGGTGATTGTTAAAGCTTCTAAACCCACGACTCTCCTGGAATAGAGAACAAGGTGCTTACAGATTGATTGTGAGGTTAGAATTGGAGCTAATGATTCAAAAATTGGCACAGTTTTTAAAGTATTTCTACAGAATTAAATGCTAGCTATTTTAATTTGTTTGGATGTCATTCTCGAGGTGATAAATCTATGCTATATTTATATATCTTAAACCTTCCTTTAGAATAGATGGCAAAAGGAAGCTGTAAGTGTATTCTGCATGCATCTAGTTGGGCTAATGAGCTGCCCCAAATGTCCTGGGGAACAAGACCTCTTTCCAGCCCCGGCAGCTTTATGTGACCTTGCAGGCAGGTATGTGGGCCTCTGCCTCAGCCATGAAGAAGAACAGCCACAGACCTTCTGAGAATCACTGATTCTCTCTCCTGGGAAGATCCAGATGTAGGAAGACCAAGACAGAAGGATACCACCCTGTCCCCTTTTCTTTGGATGCACTGAATGTGCCGGCACTCCCAAGAAACAGCTGTTGAGACTGCAGGGAAAGACTTGGGCCTGTGGATGACGCTTATAACATGTCAGCCCTGCCCTGATTTCAAGCCTCAAAGGTCTCTTTGCCATTCTAGTAGCCTTTCCCAGTGATGGTGTTAAATAAAGCAAAAAGTAATCTTACCAGAGGATCACTGAGATATTTGAATTCATTGTTTGTTAGTGGAAAGTCACTTAGATTCCTGGAATAAGGGCTCACTTATAAGTATGAGAAAGCTCTTAGCTTCAGAGAATATTGGAAATGTTAGGATACAATGAAAGTCAAGTATCTAGTGCTGTGAGTGTAAGCTATAACAGGTTCTCAGTGCATGGGAGAGGCTGTTTTTCAAGTTACATAATTCCGGCATACTATATTTTTCTTAGACAAGTATTTCACCTGAGCTGCCCTTCTGTTTTCTGTGCCCTTGTATGCACTTGTCTTTTTCTTGTTAGTCTCCGGTGTTCACAGTGTTTACTTTCCTTTTCACTACAATTGAATAGAGGGACATCTAGGTTGTCTCCAGATCCTGGCTATTGTGAATAAAGCTGCTATGAACATAGCTGAGAAAATGTCCTTATTGTCTGGTGGAGCATCTTTGGGGTATATACTCAGGAGTGGTATAACTGGATCTTGAGGTAGAGCTATTTCCAGTTTTCTGCAAAGGTGCCAGATTGATTTCCAAGGAGGCTGTACAAGTTTACATTCCCACCAGCAATGGATGAGTGTTCCCTTTTCTCCATACCCTTGCCAGCATGTGCTGTCCCTTGAGATTTTGATCTTAGCCAATTTGACAGGTGTGAGATGGAATCTCAGAGTCCTTTTGATTTGCATTTCCCTGATGACTAAGGAAGGTAAGCATTTCTTTAAATGCTTCTCAGCCATTGAGGATCCTCTATTGAAATCTCTCTGTTTAGTTCTGAGCCCCATTTTTTAATTGGGTTATTTTGTTTACAGGTGTTTGGTTTCTTGAGTTCATTATATATTTTAGATATTATCCTTTTGTTAGATGTAGGATTGGTGAAGATCTTTTCCCAGTCTATAGACTATTGTTTCATTCTATTGACTGTCCTTTGCCTTATAGAAGCTTTTCAGTTTTAAGAGGCCACATTTATTAATTGTTGATCTTAGAGCATGAGTTGTTGGTATTCTATTTAGGAAGTTGTCTCCTGGGCCAATGAGTTTGGGGTTTTCCCCCACTTTCTCTACCAATTGATTTAGTATATCTGGTGTTATATTAAGATCTTTGATCCACCTGGATTTGAATGTTGTGCAGATGGATAAATATGGATCTATTTGCATCTTTCCACATGTAGACATCCAGTTCAACCAGCACCATTTGTTGAAGATGCTGTCTTTTCCCCATTGCTTGGCTTTGGCTTGTTTGTTATAGATCAAGGTCATCCTTGTATATATAGAGAGTTCAAGGCCAGCCTAGACTACATAAGACTTTGCTTCTAAAACAAAAACAAAGGAAAAAAAAACACCAATTTTTTCCAGACTTAAAATATAGAGGCTATGCACAAAGAATAATAGACCCCTGAGAATGGGAGACAGTTTTTCCCAGGGACGAGCAAGAACAAGAATTGGTATGGGAGGGCTTATAGACACTGAAGAGAATGGGGAAATTATGTAATTCTGTTATAATTTCAAAAATAAAAGAAGCAATTAAAAAATACATAGAGCCCGAAACAGAATGACTTAGACTATAGTCCTGGTTTCTCTTTTATTTGCTGTGCAAGGTTGCATAAGTCACTTGATCTCCCTGAAGTATTGTTGTTGTTGTTGTGTGTGTGTGCTCAGGGTAAGGGCAATTTGATTTTCCACACTATGCACATGTGAAGATTGAAACTGTACCTGTGAGGAACAGTGTTCAACTTGTGTGATGGGTTTGAGTTTTCTCTCAATTTAGGTTGCAGGTGCTTGGAATGTCATTGTGAGCACTAAATGATTACTGAATTAAGATCCCAAAATGAGAAGAAATATTAATCAGATTGTCTTTAAGTTCTCCTGGGGAAGGAAATGTGATTTGCTATAGCAAACTTATAAAGCTTCTTTATAAATATGATCAAAGGGAAAGCATTTTGGATGCTACAGATAAGAATGCTCTAGAGATGCTGTACTTAATCCCATTCTTTATCCATCATGGCAGCTTGACCCTTCCCACAGGAGCCTTCATTCCTACCCAGTCTTTAATCTGTATTCTCTTTGGCTCCTTCCATCACCCTTTCTGCTTTGTCCTCAACCTCAGCACGACCTTGGTTTAGAGTTCTATTTGAAATAGTAGCCATTAGCCAGAAAGGATCTTTCACCCCATTTTCTGTCACAGAAAATTTGTGTTTATGTGGTAAATATTCAACAGCTTCAAGGAAACCCTGCTGCTCCCTTGTTAGTTTTCAGAAGAATGGGGACTACATTGCCAAGCTGCTTTGACTAGAGAAGACAGAGTAGTGCTACTCCTATGGGCAGTATGAGAAAAGAGGGGGGAGAGAGAGAGAACTTTGAAGGAATGTCAATTGCTTGAGTTAATAGAATCTTTCTGCAGAGGAGGTTGAGGGCAGGGTGAGGAGTGGTATTCAAGGATCACTCACTACAGGTTGGATTCCCAGGCTTGAAAGGTCACACACTACAGGTAAGGATTTCCAGGAATGAGCCTTAGGAGGGATTTCCTGAGGGAACCAACCCTCTGTGATGTGAGATCATCTGCTCAGCTCAAATGAGCCAGATTTGGCTGAGCCAGGATTCTTAGGAAGCCTGAGGGCTCAGAGCCCATGCTCAGTAGCTCTGCCCCAAGCGAGGGGAAAGTACAAGCATTGGTTCTTCTGTATCTTACATTCTCCTTTCTTTACTGCACAAATGAAGTCGCGAGCCAACTCAGCCCACTGATTCAGTGAGCATCAAGTGTTACAAGAGGCTCATGGCTGTGAGATCGGAGGCCCCTTCCTGTATTCTTATTCTTGTCATAATATCTTCTAAACGATTTTATTTCTATGTATACCCATTTGCTTACATATATCCTTACACCACATGCGTGCCTGAAGTGTACACGGGACAGAAGAGGTAGCTGGAAACTCGAAGTTACAAATGATTGTGACCCTGTATATGGCTGCAAACTGAGCTTGGGTCCTCTATAAGTATAGAAGTTGTTCTAACCAGCAAAACGTCTCTCCAGCTCTGTCATAATCTCTGTGTCGTCATCATCATTGGGTAGCAAAAATTTGATTGCCTCTAGATTTGTGAGTGTTTTTAGTTTTGTAGGTTTTTTTGTTGTAGACATTATTTATTTATCTACTTATTTAAATAGTTTTTAGGTGTATTTTAGGTGTATTTTGTATTTTATTCAGCAAGATATTGTGTACAAGCTAATTAGGCCCAAATATATGCCCCAGTGGTGGTCTCTGCTCATAGCCACATTGAGCTATCTCTGAAAGATAGCCATTCTTATTGGGACAGTTTTTGAAGCTTTCTGGTGGCCTTCTGGACCAGCAGGTTGTTCTTCGGTAACAGTATCCCAATAGGGGAACAGGATATCATAAGAGGATAGAAGACAAAGAAGATAAGAAAGCATGTGAGTAGGAGGTCTTTCACAAGCTATATGTTATGCCAAACAAGCTTATTAAGAAATACAGCATCCTATGTATGTACAATTTCCAGTGGAAAAAAATGGGACAGAATCAGCAGAAACTATCGTACAATGGGGCCAAGTTATTGGGAAGCTAATCAAACAATGTTGCACAAAAGGGACATGAGGTATCTCAAGAGCATTACAGGCCGAGCACACTGTGGCTTTGGGCCTGATAAACGCAACTGCTTGGGGTGGGGAAAGTTGGGTTCTCAGGATCTGAAGTCACATCTCCCCCAAGGCCCTGGCCCCAGACCATTGCCAGCTTTGCCAAGCACATTCCCAGTTGTATACAAGGAGCTATGTTTCTTTTCTATCTATCATGTGCTGAGGGAGAGCCTCAGTTGGTCACTCCATCCCTTGTCATTCTGAAAATTCCTTCAACATTCTCCAGCTGGGCTACTTTTTCCTTCCAGATGGCCCAAGTCCTTTCTGCTCTGCTCTATTCCACTGAAGGAATATATCAATTATTTTTAGGTTTATCGAAACCTATATCCCTCTCCTTATGTGTATTTCCAGAGCGAGAGGAGGGCCTGGATACCAATCAGCGGTGTTTGGGAGTGCTGTGTTCTTTGGGGCTGAACAACAGTCTCAGAATTGGGAGGTGTCACATAAATACCAGGTGGATGGGCAGCGAGAGTTGGTGCTAATGCAATGCCTGGCACCAGCAGAGATTTGAGACAACTGTGGCATGCTGACTGTCAGGACCTCTGTGGAAGTCTTGCTTTTCCGATGGTTACGGATCACCCCTGTGCACTGCCTTGGTTTTAGGCCAGTACCAAAGTATATTTGGCCCTTATATATCTGTAACTCAAACCTAACTAACCACGAATGTTTAGGCAGCAGGAAGAAATTATCTTAAATAAAGTTGGGAGAATTTCAAAACCGTTTGCAGCACCTTTCTTCTTTGGTTCAAAATTCTTTTAGTGTGACTTGTCTGATGTATTTTCTGTCTTATGTTGTATTGACTTTTTGTTTTGTACTAATTTGGGGATTATAGGAAAGTAGAGTTTTTCTTTCTTTTTTTTTTT